>JH720297.1:453231-563852 GCA_000231825.2 Tetrahymena elliotti 4EA
TTATTATTATTATTATTATTATTACTCTAATTACTGTTTAAGTAATGTATAACACTATTTTCTTTCTTTTTATTGCTATATTCTGTTTAATTATCCAAACCTCTATTAGATAAATGTTTTGATGTATTATTGAGGTTGTTATTATTGTAAAAATTGATAAATTTGGCAGTGTCAGGATTATGCGATGCTGCTTTTGAAATTGATTAATTCATTTTTGTCATCTCATATTCTTCCATATCCATAACAATAAATTTAATCTAATCAGTTTTTTTTAGGAAATTCAAAATGTTGAAAATAACTTAAATGAGTCTTCTATCATCTGATTTAATGACTTAATGTTTGGATTTATAAATCAGAATGGGTTTACTGTTAAAGTAAAATGTATTTAAAATAAGCTCACTAATTTAAAACTCTGATATTTTTAATGGTAATGGTCTAGCTTCTTTATGACGATAGCAATCGCTATAATTACTTACTTGAATTAATGATTTTAAAGCTATAAGCTTCGCATTATGACATATTTCTACTAAACTCTTATTATACTTTAAAATTTAATCATACCGTCTTCTGTCATCATCATTTAGGATTTCATCTTGGCTTAAAATTTCCTTTTCTTCAGAATTGTTCAATTCATACTCCTCAACTGGTGGAATCATTTATTCAGAAACTATTTTTTTAGTTACAATAACATGATTTTCATGCGAATCCATCTAATTTTCTTATAGCTAGCTTAAATCTTCATGTTAAATTGTTTAGTCTTTTTCGTTTATCTAGTTTTATTTACTTTGAAGGTCATTTCCAGTAGGAGGAGCTAATACATCCTATGTACTGGGTAATCCTTTTGTAGAGGGAGCTAGCTTTGATATTTACTATACACTTGAGATATTTTAATTGCTTTAGTTATTATGACTAAAAGTGTTTGAATGAGCTTTAACATTCAGATTGAATGGTTTATTTTAATTATTTGGAACAGAATGATAAATATTATTAGTTATTTAGATATTATTTGTGATGTTGTTGATAATTTTTACACTACCATTGTTGCATATATTATTTTAATTAATGTTTGGAATGTTTTAATCTGCATTTTGTTGCTTAAAGTTATTATTTTAGCCAGAGTGAGTTAAAGGTGTGTGAATTTTATTATTGTTTGGTATTTAATTATGATATTATGAATAATGACTTAAATTTGAATTACTCTTAAAAGCTATTATTTAGTTTTATTTATTTGTATTTGGGACTAAATTATTGTTGCTCTGCTAAGATATCACATCTAGAGTACTTCTCTTTTGAGCTAATATTTCAGGAATTTATGCTTTGTGGTTGTGAACTTTTACAGGGCTTTCAGGAGAGTTTCCTCTTAACATTTATCTATGATTAATTTATATAGAAGGAGGTGCTAAGAAATTATGATTTACTTAATCATTACCCCTAAAAGTATTATTGGCATAAATCTATTCATTAGTTTCTTCATTAAGTTTATTTGGTAACTTATGATGTTAGGAGGAATTGGGAGGAGAAATATTATTATCATCGTCTTAGAATGGTTAATTAGTATTATGATACTCTTTTGATTATATTGATATATCCATTTTCTTGCCATACTTAAGCTGTCTGTTTATCTCTACTAAGGATTTTGATGTTATATCTTATGATTCTGCAAAATTTAATACATTTGAACCTCTCTGACTTACTTATCCAACATTTTCCTAGCTATTAATTTCTTAATTTTCATATTGCAAAGAGTGAGAGGAATAGTTATATTTGAGATGATCATTCAGGAATTTAATTTAATCTTTCAATTAGACTGAGAAAAACTCTAAAATATTTGTAATGAAATGACCTTTTTCAAGAATGATTTCTTTTAAGTTTTTAAAATCATTTTTATTTATCTCTTCTATACAAAGAATGAGAAGTGGAGATTTATCTCCAGAAGGGCCACCTTTGTACTTGAAAACACTAACTTTGTATTCTCTTTCTAAATCTTTAGTGATTATGCTACAATTGAGATAGTCAACATCAATACTTTTGGAAGGTGTTTCATCTAAAAAATTATAATAATTGCCTATATTTTCCATGCTTAGAGCTATGTTTTGTGCATATGCATCAATATCATTACCCTTATTAGTTGTTAAATCATCTGAATAAGCTTTTAGCCTCTTTGGTTTTAAACAACTAATTCTATGGTATGCAGATTTACAAATATTGATAATCAATTACAAGTAGTAATTACTCTTTCTAAGACTTTAACCTCTAAGCTTTAAATCTCCTATACCGCCACCTCCTCCCATTCTTCCATCAAATCTACCACCTGGGTCGGCATTAATTTAAAAACCAGAGTATATAGAATTATTTTAAACTAGTCTTCTATTTGCGGCTGCTTATGCTGCTGCTGCTTGCATTGCTTACATAACTTCGTTTTATGGTGATTCAATTTATTATAATGAATTTTTTTTCACCTAGCTACTACGAAGATTGTTTGTAGTATTTTCTTATTGCATTTTGAAATGATGAGCTAATAAGTACTCTCTTAAGTTCTTTAAATCTTTCTTGAAAGTAAGATTTTCAAAAATACGTGAATTGAAAACACATTTACCTATGTTAAGTTTTGCATTAATTAAGAAATTGACAAAATTTTTTGGTTTCACATCAAACAGTGTCTAAGCTGTTTTGTTGCAAGAGAAAAGGGTGAGTTGATTATTATTATTTAGCTGTGAGACAATGAATGCTTGATTGACAATATGTTTTGAAGTATTCCTCCAAACCATATCATCCATTTATTTGATAAAGTTTACGCGGTCAACACGTTCGTTTTTATAATCAAAATAGATCATCATAGATCCAGAAAGCATAAAAAAGATAATTTGGAGACTCCTAGCACAGCGCTCATCTTAATCTAAAGAAGTGTTTGACTCTTCCATCTCATATTCATTAGAAAAATAGGTATTAAAAACTACTAATGTTAACCCACGGTTGAAAATTGTAAGGATTGTGTTGAGTAAAAAACTCGAAGTACGTAGGCATCATATCAGCATTAATATTAAAAACTCACCCATTGCGAAAGCTTAAGCAAAAATAGGGCGAACTGCATGATTAACAGCCAATAATTGAGTTATTATGCTATGATTAATACTCATAAAGATAAGTATTTTATTAGTATGCATTGGCTTTCTAAATGTAAAATAAATAAATATTAAGCAAAGGAACAATTAAAATAATATAAGGCATAGCTAAGCAACATGCGTATTACCAGAATACTTTTCATTTAGTGAATAATATGATATTGTCAACACACTTATCATTATCAAATATATGATACTGTTAGATTTAAAGTGCTTATAAGTTTTTTGAAGATGATATTAATCTTCGCTATATTGCTCCTCAAATTGCAGGAGTTTTGAAAGACCCACCTGCTTTGTTTCCATTTTAAATTCTTTTCTATCTCGATAAGACTTTCTAGCTTGTAAAATCAATCAGATTATTCTTTTTGTATTTCTTTATGGTTTTACTTTAATAATCTTTACTTGTTTAGAAACGATTTGTTGTCTCAGATATAATTAACTGACTTTCCCTTCCTATATATTTCAAATATAAAAGCGCTTTATTTTCACTAAAAAATCTAATTTCCAAATGGGAATTATTCTGCCTCTCTAAGAGTCAGAGTGATAACCAACCTATATAAATTGCTAATAAAAATAATTTAATTTTATTCTGATATCAGTAAGAAAAGAGGTTAAGTTTTTATGAATTTTGTGCTTAGATTAGCTTCTATTTCTCCTAAAAATTATTTTTTTATCTTTTATATCTACTTAAATACCCAAAAATTTACTTTGTTTAAAAGTTAGATGGAGTTTTTATGATTATCCTAGTATCCCTCTAAACTGATCTTTGAAAGGCTAGCTTTTGTTGTATGTATCAATAAGAACTAAGTATTTCTTTGATTAATAATGCAAATAATTATTTTCTGTGATTAACTCTTATTAAAAAAAGTTTTGCTGCAATTTTTTACCTTGCTTTTGTATTTGTTTTAGGAATTAAAAGAATATATGTAATCTATAAATTTTTTATAATCTTATTTATTCAATTGTCAATCTCTGAAATTTACTTTTCTTTTAATTTAATTATTTTTTTGTTTGTTTGCTTGCTTGCTTGCTTTTTTTGATTGATTGCTTGTTTTTTTGTTTGTTCTTTTGCTTCGGCTTTCTTCATTTACTGTTCTTTATATCACTCACTCTTTCTCTTTCACTGTTTTTTATCTTTATCAATACTTCTTTCTTTCCCTTAATGAATCTAATCCTATTATTTTCTTATCTATACTTTTCCCATTCCATGTTTAAACTCAATTTCAATAAATAAATAAATTAATGATCAAAGATCTACAAGCAGATAAATGTTTTCAATAATTATCTTTTTTAGTCATAATTCATCATTTTTCTTGTAAAATTGTTAAAATTTATATCAATAATTAGGTTTTCAATGATCATAAAACAAAATTGATTCATAATTTATTTATACATTTTTTATTCAATTAACTATTATTTGCAGAGAAGTTAAAAGCTCATATATTTATCCTTATGTTTTTATGAAATATTCTAATTATTGTTTTTAATGTAACTCAAATTTGGCAATAAAAAATGTTAGGAATTGAAGTCTTGAAAACATCCAACAAAAAAAATTTAATTGTTCAACTATGAATAAGTATTTTATGCTTATTAAATCTAAAAATTTTTTTCTATTGATAATTATAAAAACCTAAATTACTCAACATGTAAAATAAAAATATTACTTTTAAAATCAAAAAAATAATAAAAGAAATTTAAGACTCAACAAATTAATTTTGATTATTTTTATCCTCAATACACCTTCAAGAATAATCATTCAATAATTTAACAATCTCATTTTTAGTAATATATATTACTATTTATGAAAGTTAAGTATCTTTGTTCATCTTAAATAAGTTCAGTATTAATAGTTACAATCAACATTTTTATTTAAATTTTTAGTGGGTATATATATTTATATTATTTTAAAAGAATCTACAAGAATTTTCAATTTAATGAATGTACTAAAAATAATTTTTAGATGCTAATAATTATTGTAAATAAACCCTTAATATATTTTTTTTAGATAAAAAATTTTGAAAATTTAACATAAAAATGAGCCGATTTTGTTTTTTTCTTACACATTTTAATTAATTTAAAGTTAAAGAAAAATGTAAACTTCGAGACAAAGAAATCCTTAAATATTCTTTTATTTTTAAGTATCCTTTGTAGTGATTTAATCTTACACTCACTCTTCTAAACAATAAAATAGAATTAATGATTTCAAATAATATTTTGACAAATATTCAATAAGTTTATAAATTTATTGTTCAAAAGGCATGAAAAATAAGGTATTTGCAATTGAATTACTTTATTTAATTTTATTTCCAAAATTAAATCTAGTTTTAAGTTTTTTAGGAAAATAAAAAAATATGTATTGAAAACCAAAAAAGTATTTAGATATCATTCCAAATCATTTATTGGTCTAATTTTGATTCAATTTTTATTTAAAAATAGAAAATATTATAAAAAATAAATGGATGTAAAAATTGAATTATTTTGTTTGAAAATTAGTGTTAGAAAAAAATTGGAATTATGAAAAATAAATTAAAGATTTATCAAATGAATATTTATTATTTTGTGGAATATTTAAGAATCGATGAGTGTAAATTATATATGCTTTATTACACATGCTTTTTACAATTTATTTAATTAAGCTTACAAAGTTTTTTCATCATTAATTTAAATCTTAATTTTTTTAATATCTAGGTACAGATTTTTTGAACTTGATTTTACTTTTTTTGTCTCCCTCTTAGCTATTTTCTGTGTGAGAAGAATTTTCTTATTGATTTTGGTTTTTATCAGAAATTACTTTTTATTATTCTTCATTATCAAATATAAACAAAGTTTTTTTGTTAATTATCTCTATAATTTGTTTTAACATTTCTTTTTAATCTTCGTCATATGCTTTGTCTATATAATGCTCAGGTCTTATCTTTTCTTCGTGTCTCTTTATTTCTTCTTGCAAAAGCAAAGATTCTTTTTAGAGATCTTCAAATGATTTCTATGGTTTTTCATCTTCAATAATTGTCTATTAGCTTTCACTATCTTATTATTATTTATTAGAATTTTAGAACAAATTAAAGAAGGCATCAGATTCATTTTACTGTTAAATATATTCTTTATCTTCACCTAAACCAAATATTAATTAGTCAGAAATACAATTTTTTACTCTTTTTGCTTCACTATTATTCACAAATTTAATATTTGGAGAAATGCTCTCAAATGAAAGTAAATCTGTATATTAGTCTATATAAGAAATATATTAATCAATATTAATACGGTGCTTTCCTTTGATAGTTAGTTCTCTTACACAACCATTATCAATTACTTCATGAAGTACTTCTAGCAAAGCTATTTTTTCTAAATATTCTCTTGAATTTTTACTAAACTCTCTCTTCAACTCATCTTTATACTTGTAGAAATCGTATCCATCATAGTCTGCATTTTAGTTATCATTTTCCATTATTATCTTAACTGTATCATAGAGCTAAAAGCTTCCACAGGCTACTAAAACTTATTTGTATTACTTATTTTCTAACAAGCTTTAATAGACTCTATCACTAAAATATTTCACTTTTTGATTAATTGGAAGGAATTTTTAATCTCCTGTCAAAATTTCGAGATAAGCATCGGGAACCTTCTTTAAATTTTTGTTTTATTCAGAGTAAAACAGATCTTTGCTGCAAGTAGGACATCCCTATTTAAAAATAGTATTATGTGAATAACTTGTTTTTTCCATCAAAGTAACAAAATTTGACAAACGAACAGCTTCTTTTAATCTATTTAAGGGTTATTAAATAACCAAACTGTTAATATATTCATTTATTGGCATATCAGCAAGAACAATCTTTGAAGGTAATTGCTGAGTAGAATTAGCTTGCTTGATAAAATCAATATACAATGAATTCAAATGTTCATAAATATTCATCTTTCTATATTTAAACTAACTATTGTCAAAGTCATACACATAAGATTCATCACAAAAGCAATTTAATAAAAACTATCTTAACTATATTCCTCTAAGCTCATGAATGTCTTTGGTAGACTTATACCTTTAGATTATAAACTAGCTTAATAAAATTATAATAAGCAATAAAAAATGTTTACATTTAATTGATTTCATCAACATAAAATTCATCGTTTATATTCTAGGCATTTTTATTATCTGAATCACTTATTGGCTAGTCTTATGTGATCAACAAACTAATTTAACCTTTCTTTTCTTTGAATATTTGCTTGAAATTATCATAACAATTGTATGGATAATTATCTACTCCTTAGATGATTACTTCTTGTTTGTTTTTTTCATCAAACAAAATAAACTAATTTTTATCAACTTCAAATTTTATTATTTTATAGTTTTTAGATTCCTCTTTCAACCCCATTTTTTAATATATTTCTTTTTGCAACTCTTCATTTGAAATATTCAAATATTTTTCAATATTCTCCTTAAGCTTTGGAGATTACTAAAACAAACTTTTAATATTACTATCTTAGCTACTTAAAATGCTTCTTTCTATATTTTAAATCTAAATATATTTAAGAAGATATAATTTCTCACTAACATCTTCTAAAAGCTTGGATCCTATTCTTCTATACTTTGGATTCTCCATAAGAAATATGATATCTTTTGAATTTTAAAAATATTTACTATGTAGAAAGAATGTAATAAATCAATAATTCTACCTAAACAAAATTTTTCTATCTGGGATGACTCTTAAATCTACTAATGCAAATTATTGTCTTTAATTTCTTTAATTAATTCTTCCATAATATTATGATCCTTAAGACCTATATTTAGCAAATTATTTAAAGAATTCAACAAGTAGTTGTAATCTTTTCCTTTGAAAGATTTCTAAATTATGTCAATATTCTTTTTCATAGTCATAACAAGCTCTTCGTAATTGTCTCTAGCTTTCTGGCACCCCTAAAGTTTATTTTTAGAAAAGAAGAACTTCTATTTATTGACAATTTAAAAAGCTCTCTTATTTGTCTAAAAAAGTTTGGCTCCTTTTTGAATAACACTCCTAAATGCAAACATCTATCTAAGATTTATAAACAAACTAATGCTATTTTTTTTAATTTATTTAGAGAATCTTCTTAAAATAAATTTAACAATCAAATTTAAATCTTTACAAATTTTAGTGAATATCAAAATTTTTGATATTAGCTATTTATTTAGTCTTTTATTCCAAATATTTCTAGAAACATGATCTTAAAATTTATTTTTTTTCAAAATAATTAAAATCAATTTTTACTACTTCACAAAAGCATGTATTCGTTAATAATGTCTACAAAAATTTAACTTTTCAAAAAATTTAATTATTCAATAAATATCATATCATCATATACCCTCATCTTTGACAACAAAACATCATTAAATAGGCAGAAATTATAATAATTTAATTTCTCTTTAGCATCTATTAGCAAAAAAAAAAATTGTAACTATTTTATATACATATTGAGTTTTTATTAATTTTAAGGGTTATTTAGAACATAAAATAAATTCTAGTGAATAATGTTAATCATTTATTTAACATCGGGCAAAATATTTTGGGTAATATACAAAGAATCTCAAGATATTTATTTATGAAGTTGTCATTAAATTTTGATTTTGTTGTGAAAAAAATATCATTTTATGATACTATGATATTACTTTTTAGAAATACTTTTATAATAAATAATTTTTATATATAATTTTAATAATTAGAATTATGATTATGTTTTTTAAGTTATTTTGTATTCATGAGTGTTAAATTTTGTTTATGTTCTCTTGTAATTTCTAAAACTATTAAGAAACAGACTGAAATTTGCAAGCATATTTTTTTAATTTTCTTGTTATTTATCTTCTACTAAAATTTTGTGATTAAGGTGTTAAACATGTACCTGGTCTACTTACAGAAGATAAAGGGCGCTGCTTAACTAAGCTAGGTTTTTATGGTATTTATTCTGTGTTAAAACTATCTTAGTCAACAGTTTAAGAGCATTTTTCTATTTTGCTAGGTTGTTTATGTAGTTGTTTTTTGATATTAAATTCTGAGCTTTTGGATTTATTTAGCTAGTTTAAATCTAACTATTACTACCCTTCTTTTCTAATTCTTTAAATATAATTCATATATTCTTGGTATATCATATCATCTGTGTTATAGGTTTATTTTACCTTTTCCTCTATTAAAAATATAAAAAAAATTACTTTTAACTAATAAAATTTTAATTACCTAAATAATTTATTTCGGTTTCTTTGCATTTTTATTAAATATAATGAAATAAGTTTGAACTCTTAGCTAGTATTTATGCATCTTAACTTTGCTTTTACTAGACAGAAGATAATATCTTAGATTTTGTTTTATTAGATGTAAGCAATTCAAATTATTTAGGCTTTAATGGCTGAACTTAATTTTACTCACTTTAATCATAAGAATCCTAAGGTTAAAATACGAAAGATTTATTTCTGCAGCCCTAACTTTAATATCTAGAAATGGAGGTTTGAGGGCGTTAACTATTTCCATTAATATATTAAAATTTATAGATATTTTGAGAAGGCTAAGTTTATGTTTTTTTTAAAGGTGTTCCATATCTTGTTGACTGAATTGTTAATTGAGCTTGATTGAAATATAAATTTTATAAATCTTTGTTGATATTCATTTATGTATTTGGAGATTAAAGCAGAGAAATAGGGATTTAAAATTTATTTTTATTACTCCAATTTTTTTCTGCTAGATTGTTTAAAGCATCCACATAACTTATATCTTCTGGATAAGTATTTGTCCCTATACATTATTAATCTTCTTATATGATGGTCTGAGTGTCATTATGCAAAAAATCCTCTTTAGAATTCTCTGCAATATTGTTAATAATTGTTACTGAACCTTATTTCTAAATTTCATCTGTGAATCCATCACTTAAATTATATTAAGGACTCACATCTTCTTATTTTATTTCAAGAATCTCATTTTTAGGAGAACTCTGATTAAAATTAAATTCCTATTAATTTACACTCTACTTTTCTATTTGAACATTATTGATAGTATTTGATATTAATTAATTTGAAAATGGATTATTGATGGTTTCTCTATGTTTACTTCTGCTAGTTTCCATAAACAGAGAATTTTCTATACTTTGTTAACCCCCTCTATGAGATTTTTAAATTAAATTAGAATCAGCTTCTAAAGATTGATTTTGATAGTTGCTGCTAATAGGTGTATCTTCAGCATTTTAATAAAAATGTGAATTTATTTATTTTTTAATATAATCTTTACTTCTCTGAGTTTTTATTGAGGCCTTTTCAGGTTAAGTTTTTATCCTAGCTGTATTTTCTTCAGATTATATCATATCATAGTAATTGCTACTATTATGGCAAGTTTACAATGATTTTGTTTAATTGCGAAATCCCTACTTTTAAATATCTTAAGTATTGAATATACTTTTATGCTAACTCTATACTCTGCTATTGAGTTATTGCATCGTGTTGGATTATTCTTTGATATTACTTCTAGAAGTATTTTAAGTAACATTGTTTGGGGCTGATACTAAAATCAAAGTACGAGTACTAATAGAATTTTGTTTTGATCTAAAAAAATCTTATACTTGTTGCCTTTAATTAAGACATGTATTTTGTAAGTTAATTCTACTTGATTACTATTTTTAATAGTTCATATTATTTTAAGGTGTTTAAGAATAAAATTTTCCATAAATCTACTCACTCTTTCTATTTAGTACCTTCTTGCTATCAATGAAAGGGTTTTAATCAGTTATTTATCCTAAACTATTCTAACCTTCTGAACAAAGTTTACAGCTTTCATCTACACTGGTGTTATAATATATATCCTCCTTTAAAGTAGACTTTTCTTTATATTCTAATTTTTTCTGCCTTTCTTAGTCCGCTTTATTAAATTCCTGCTATATAAGCCAACTCTATTCCTAAATTACCAAATTTTCTTATACTTAAATTGTGCTTTAGGTTCTTTTGAGCTGCTATTCTATTTCTAACATGCATAAATAAAATTTAAAATAATCATTAATGTTAACTTAATTTACATTAATCAATGCTTTGTTGAGAAGATCTAATTACTTTTGAATTGAGCTTAGTTCCAACTAATGAAAAATTTTATAGAGGTTAAAATTTATTATCTGATTTAAGGTATTAGTTCTATTCTTGAACAAGCTTAGAAAGCTCCTTAACTTAAGTTTGCATTTAAATTTGAGAATAATATAAATAAATAAATAAAAAATATAGTCTAGTTGAATTACTTATCTAACTATTATTAGATAAAACACCAAAAAATAAATAAATAAATAAATAATTTTACTTAATACTTATTTATTTTATATATAATTAAAGCTGTAAACAATAATACCAAATAATCTTACTAACTAACTGTCTTTACAAATATTACTTGACATCATATACTTTAATTTCTTCTTTAAAAAAAGAAACACATCTAATTTAATTCATATCATTAAAATTAAAATAAGAACATTTTCTCAAGTTGATTGATTATTAATCCTTACCTTACAATTTAAAATTTTTCCCAAGAAAAGCAAAACGTTTAAAATTGTATTTGTTTAGTCCATAAAATGTTTAATTATCTTCATATAAAGCTAAAATACTATTAGCAAATTATCTCAATCAAAATCTCAATAATTATTTTAAAAACTCTAATTTTTTTAGTTTCTCATTATTAGTATTTTGAGAATTTTTCAAATTAAAAAATGTGTTAAAATCTAATATTAATTTATTTTATTAAATTTGTTATGGCTGAGTTCGTAATAATATGTAATAAATAAATACGATTTTGTTAAATAAAAACTTTAAATTATTCAGCTCTTATTTTTTATTGACTTAATTTACCTTATGTTAATATATTTGAATAAATATTAAATTTATTTGACTTTTTTATTAAGATTAATCAATTTATAGTGCAAATAATTAAAAGATAAGTAATTAATTTTTTTCTTTGGTAATTTGATACTGTTACTAAAATTTGATCATCTTTATTTTTAAAAATTTTACAGAAAACAGTAAAAATTACCTCATAATATTTTTTAATTTATAACTAAAAATATATTAGATTTAAATTTTAAAAGTTTTGTGTTTATCTTGATGAAAGTAAATCTCCTCATAATTTAACAAGAAGTGGGGTCATGTATTACATTTGATAATAGTTGTTTTTTTTGTTGTTTTATGAAAAAATTGGCTTGTTTTATGGAAGTGAATGAGACTACAAATTAAGTTTTATTGATTAATTTCTTAGCTAACTTCCATAGAATATACTACTAAAAGCTGAATCGTTTTATTCGATAGAAGAATGTTTCTAAATTTACTATGGAAAATTAATATAGATTGAATTGATCTATTACTGATAATTTTAATTATTTAATTATTATTATTATTATTATTAATACAATTAGGGATTGCTATTTTTTGTAAATGATTAGTTTCTTTTTTTATTAAGGCTTAAAGTTATTTAGCCATCATCAAAATCTTGTGATTCCAAATCTTAAGATTGGCTTAATATTTTACTTAAATTTTCAATGGCTATACTGTTTTTTTAAGATAATATTGTATTATGTTTTATTTGATTACTTTTTTTTAAGCTAGCTATTTTTTTGGTCAAAGGAGTTTCGTTCCTTTGTTTTTATGGCGAAATCGAAGTGTGAATTCTTGAAAGTGGTCTATTTTGTTAACTTGAAATCTAAGCTTCTTATGATAATTGGGTAATTTTAAAAAGATTCTATTTATTTGAAAGCTTAACTGTCTTTAAATATTCATCAATAAAAATTTCACTTTCTTTCTATTTACTCATATCTGGCTATGACATTCTCTTCGACCTATCATAGTATGATTTAATTTGTTATTTATCTTCATTAGGCTATTATTATTATTTCTACTAAATCTCATTTTTTTAAATATATTCCTAACTTAGACATTAAATATTCTGTAGATCAATAGATGATGATTTTTATCCCTACATTTATTATTGTTTCTTGTAGTTGCTCCTAATGAAATAATTAAAAGGTTTTTTTATTGGTGAAATTTCATTTTACTTACACTGATACTTCTCAAACAATTATTTAGTTTTACAAGTCAAATTATTAAAATTATTAGCCAAAATACTATTCTCAAAATTTGGCATAACTCGTTGATCTAAATCATCTTCTCTTTCATGATGCTAAGATGTTAAGCATCTCTAATTATTTTTATGATGTTACCCACCTTACTATTTATTATCAAATATCGTATTCATTGATTCAGCTCTCTATCTATTCTGAATTAAATTTAATCTATTTTAAGCTAAAGCATTCAAGATCTAATTCTTTTGGTTTTTTTTTCTTATGATAACTTGTTTCTTTTGTTATTATTAAGTCATATCTAATTCTTTTTTGTGATTAAAATTAACTCCTACATCAAAAAATATGTGTTAGTTCTGTAGAGTACTTAAGTTTTTATCATTTTATTCAGGATACTGACTCAAGTAATGTAACTCTTTTGATTATTATTATAATTATTATCCAACTTTTAAAAATGAATCATTAAGGTAAGGATTTGAAGATGGTGTTTTGCTTCTAATAGAACTTTCATCAGTTTTTAATTTAGTCTAAGGACTGTTGTGTTAATCTTATTTAAAATTTAGTGTATCATTTCTATCATTTTGCTGCAACTTATAATATTCTACTAATTCATAAGCCAGTTCATTGCTTTTTTAAACGCTCTTAACCTCAGCTTAATTTTTTGAATTAATCTTTTTAATATGTATGGCTGTGTCCATTTAACCCTATGTATTAGGATGAATTAAACTTTTTTTAATCTCCTCAAAAAGTACTTTTTTCATTTATTTGACCTAAGTTATGGTATTTATTGTTTTTAATTATTTCTATTCAATATCTTCAAAAATTAACAATAATCCTAAATTTAAGAGTTTGCAACAAATTTTAAATTGATTGAAAAACTCTCTTTCTTGAAATCCATTGATTTCATATTAACACAAGATAGTCTGCAAAAATATGCTTACTTTATTACTACCTTAAATATCTTCTCCTAAAATAAATAGGCTACTCTTTTTAATGATAGCTATATAAAACTAATGTTAAAATTCAGTATTTAATTAATTTATTAATTAGTTAAAACCAACATATTTTATTTACTACTAAATAAATACATCATAAACATCTCAAAAAAATACTTTCAAAAATTAATTTTAAAATAATTATATTAAATTAATTTTACATTAAATCTATTATTAATGTAAAGAATTGCCAAATTTAGAAGAGATATCTATTAACTAAACAATAAAAAACATCTTCAATTAAAATATAAAGTTAAAATAAATTATTATTTACTCAATATTTAATTAGTGCTAAAAAAAATAAAAAGATAGAAGATAAGTTTTAATTGATAATTTATATTAAAAGCTAACTTAGTAATATAAAATCATTATCAAAGAACAGAATAATTTTTTTTATTCAACCAAAAAAATATTTTTAATTATTATTAAAATTAATTTATAAGAAAAAGAGTATTCAAAAAATTTATCTACACCAAGATAAATAATTATAATTTTTATGTTTTTTTATGGAAAATATTCTTATTGATCAGAAATAATCATATCTCATCTATCTGTTTTTTATTATATATTTAGAGATAAATCAAACATAATCCTAATAATATAAATAATTTAATATTGATCAAATTAAGATATGGATTAGGGTAATAATTAGGAGATTGAACAAAATTTATGTTATGTTTGTTTTATCAATGAGGCTGATCCAGAAATAGTTTCAGATATAAAAATATGTAATGAATGCTACTTGAGAACAAGTAAGATGATGAGAGAGTTCAAAGAAAAAAGATATTTATTGGGCAAAAAGAATGTAGAGATATCTGAAATCATCAAGGATAAGTTATATTTAGGAAATGAAGATGCAGCCTCAAGCAAAAAGGAATTGGAGGAACGTGGTATAACGCATATATTAGTAGCAGGTAGTCAGCTTGACCAATATTTCGAATAAGATTATACTTATCTATAATTAGAGCTTGCTGATAGTGTTAACTAAAAATTATCCAATTTTTTTAATATTTCAAACTAATTTATTGAAAATGGTAATGTAGTATACGTTCATTGTGCAGCAGGAGTATCAAGGAGTGCTTCTCTTGTTATAGCTTACATAATGAAAAAAAATTAATGGACTTTTGAGCAAGCATTTGAGTTTGTAAAAAGTAAAAGGTCAGTAATTTGTCCAAATTCTTCATTTAGATCTTAGTTGAAGGAGTATGAAGCATTAATTTTATAATCAACTTAATAAGAAAACAGTTAAATTGAATGATTTCATAAAATATTTTTGTAAACCAAATTAAATTTAAATAAAATTCCTACCTATTTTTTTAATTTTTAAATTCAAATAAATTAGTTTGTAATTATCCATTTTACCTTATGTATAAGTTATTTCACTAAATTAGTTATATTTTTATTCAAAAGCTCTATTTGCTTAATAATTATCAATTATTAACTAATAGATGCAAAACAGATGAAATTTGATAAAAGGGGAAATGATCTTTTCAAAAAAATACCTGAAATAATTATCTTAACAATTAATTAATCTCAAAATTATCAAAAAATATTTTTTCATAACTTCAAAAAAAATAATTTTACAACAAATTCTAATCTAAATAAAGAATATTTCAAATTTTGATTTTCATGTTTGTATTTAGAAACCAAAAATTCTTTTAAAACTACACCCAATTTTTTTGGTAGAATTTAAAAATATTTTATTCAAAACCATTTTAAATATTTGTTCATCAAATCTTTCAAAAGCAATTCAATTTAAATTATGTTCAAAAAACTATAATTATTAAAAATTTTCGCTTTTTTCTATCTTTTTTATACATCAAATTAGTTGTCACAAAACTTCTTTCATATCTGATTCAAGTAAAAAATAAATTTTCTGTAAAAATGATAATTTTTGAAGAAAATTTAATCAAATAAATTTAAAATAATTTTAATTAATATTTTAAAATAAGAATATTTATTTAAATTTAAAAATGTCTGTCTCCAATCTAAAAATATGCTTTAATTTACTTTAATTCATACAAAAAAACTATTAATATTATTTATATTTCATGAAAATAAATTTTTTGTGGCTATGGTTGAAATAAAACTATTTATTGACCTCATCAATTTAAAAAGCCAAGTAAGTAATAATGCTTTTCTATTTAGTTTAAAAGGGTATTGAATTAAAAACTTTAATTAAAAGTCAAAGAATTTGAGTTTTGAGTATGTAAGGAGTCGTTAGTAAAAATGTCTGTATAAGGATGGATATTTAATGCACTTAAACAAATGAAATTTACTTAATTCAGAGCTCTCATTTAGCATATGAAAGAAAATCTTATTTTCATACCTCAAGATGATATAGCATCAAAAATATCTTTAATTTTGAATAAATAGTAAGTTAAGTTAAATTAAGTTTAATAAACTGTCTATGACTATTTGCTGAATACAGATTTGATTGATAAATTTTAGAAAAACTTATTATTTTAGAAAAAATCTATAAATTAATTAAGTCCTGTTGTGTATTAAAATTTGTATTTAAAATATCAATATATAAAAATACACCCAACATTAAATGATCAATAATGATTTTAAAAATACTCAAGACCACACAAAGATACAAGATTTATTTATTTTGAACAGCAACATTATTAAATTCTAATTTCATGATGGGTAAATATTTTAAATAAAGAGATCTTTTCCCTACATTGAAGCTCTTAAAGATATAGATGAACAGAGTTTTGAAATAATTAATCTAGTAGATACTATAAAAAAATAATTGATTGAACATTTTAAGTACGAAACAGTAAAATATAGAGGAAGGAATGCCTTTAGTTTAAATTTTTTGGGTAAAGAAAAAGAAACTCGAGCTATTCATCAGATTGCCTATGCTGTTCTTAAAAATGATAGTCTAGATAACATTTAAAAATTATATTCTACTTTAAATAAATTACAAAAATTAGAGCACCCAAATGTACAAAGAATCATTAAACATTAAAGATTTGAAAAGTTTTATATAATTTTTATGGAAGAATGTATAGGTACATTCTAAGATTTGCTTGTTTAGTAATAATTTAGAATGAATTAAAACACCTTTTTAAAGTACTCTGGTGAATATGTTAGTGGGTTAGAGTATTTAGTAGATAAAATCTAGATCTCAAGTTAGGTTTTTCAACTCACTAATTTACTGATTACATTTAATCATTTAGCAGTTATACCAATTTTGATTGCAGGAGTGTGTGAGATTACCCAAGGAAATGGAGTATATTAGATTGAAGAATTAATTGAGAGTATAAAAGATCAAATCTATTAAAATAAATCAATACAAAAAAAACAATCAAATAGTGTTGTAGAAAAATACGCTAATCATGGTATGTTAGTCTAGCTTTTAATAAATATCCTAATACCAAATATGAAAAATAAAATAGGAAAAAATTATACTAAGAGCAATAAGCTTGATATTCTTTCAAAAATGATTTAATTTGATAATAAAGAATAAATTTTGAATATAATTATCGATTTAGAATCTTACTTTGATTCAAATTTGAAAAAACAAACTCTTTAAAATTTTAGTTCATCCCTCAGTCATCTGAAAAAGGGATAAAAATGGTTCATGAAACCATAAGATATTTCAATAAATAGCTAAGAATAGTAATTATTAGCCAGGAATTACATAAATTATGATTTTGCTTAAGTTTCATAGAATAAATATATTCCCGTTTTAGATGAAGATCTTATTAATAATTATTTTATGTTGTATCAGTAAGAGCTTTACTAAATGAAAAGAAAGAATCCATAACTTTTTAATTCTGAATATTAATATAATTCTTTAGTGAGCATATCTCAGTTTAAAGAATAAACTTCTCCCTCTAAAGTATTAAATGATATTTCAAGTTGTTACAATTCTCAACTTAAAATAGAAAAAGAAATTTAATACAATTTCCTGCAAAATATTTAAATTTTAGAAGATTTTGTTTGTGATAATATTGATGATTTTGATTTAGAAGATAGGATTAAGTAAGAAGACCTTAAAGCTATTTTAGATTAGCTTTGTAGCTACAATCTTCTTAATAATAATAATAACAATAAAGATCAGGAAAGTTAAAATCGATTTGACTCATAAATATTTTAAGAAATTATAGAAAAAATGAACTTTAAATCCCCCAAATTTACTCTCTAATTATTTTTAGAAGCATATCTGGAATATGAAAAAGATTTAATTAACTCAATGTATAATGGATAATAGCTTGATTAATATGAAGGTTCTATAAATTCAAAATTTATTAATCCAGTTTATACTGATCAAAATAGAGAGCTTGAAAGTCCATTTAAAAATAGAGATCGTAAAGAATCCATTTTTACTCATGATTTAGAATTGCAAACACAAGGAGTTTATAGAGATATAAAAGAAAGAATGTAACTTCTACACCTACCTTTTCAACAACTTCTAAATCCTGCTCAAAAACTTGAAGAAATTAAGGTAAATAAGTTGATGTAAGAAATAAATAATTTTCAAAAAGACATTGATTTTAAAATTGAAGTTAAAGAAGAACAAATATTTAAATTATTGGATAAACTTTGCTATAATCATAACAAACAAGTGAAAGTAGATTATGATAAAAAACCTTTTTTAAAAATCATAGAAAATGTCTCGAAAAGTGATTAAATTTTAAATTTATATAACTTTTTAAATACTTACCTTATTTTTTACAAAGATTTATAATAAAAACTCAAGACTTTAGTAGTCTAAAATTGTGACATAAAATCTCTTGACTAAGATTAAATAATGAATTTGGTAACATTTAATAATATGAAGTATTGTTTAGATAGCATCCATGAGCTAAATTACTTAGAATATAATAATGAGTTAAAATAACTTAAAATTCCTTTTCGGAGGATATTTTAAAAAATTGAAAGATCCGCAAATGTAAATAATATAAAAAAAAAATAGCCAAACAAAATGTCAAAATTACCTAATTTTGGTGATAATTATTACTAATCACAACTTTATTAACAACAGCCTTAAATTTAAAATTCTACTACCAAATCTATCATTCTTACAGTAGTTATTTTGGTTTGTTTCTTATTACTAATACTTCTTCTTATTTATTTTGTAAAGTGATTAAAAGTTATTTTTAGTTTTTATTCAATAAAAAGTCATTATTAATCAAAACAAATTTTATTTAATAATTCCAAAGATGAAGATGTCAAACATAATTATAATAATAAGCTATTTTATTTTTATTGCATATCACATATTAAAATTCCTGTTTTTTTTCATAATTTTAACCTAAAGCATTTTAATTTTTATTTGGTATCTATTTAATTTAACAATTAAATTTTATTAAAGTAACCTAAAAAACCAATTTTTTAATATTACTTGCAAAGTAAAAATTTCCTAATTTTTAAACATATTATTTTTTCATTTCTTTATTGATTAATGTTTCAAGTAAACAAAGAAATAAATTCTAAAAATTTCTTTATCCTAATATCTGACAAAAAAAATGCATGTATATAAACAGCTATGTTAAGGCTAGATTTTTTAATGGATTTATTTTTTTTAATTATTGCATAAAATTTGTTAAACTGATCTACCTATTCTTGTAAAATTTTTAGAAAGTTTTAACTTACCATATTTTTAAATTTTTTTCAAAAATAAAATCATATTAATTAAATTTTCCTGATACTATGTATCTTGGAAAAAAAATCATAAGTATTGTTTTTATAAAATTTATTTTTTATCATTTTGTTATCAAAAAGTTATTTAAAAATTATGGCAATAAAGAAATGTCATAAAAAATGTAGACATTGGTTAAACTGAGTAACATTTATTTCTAAAATCTTTAAAATAGGATAAAGAAATAAATAGCTTTTTTTTAACAATTGACCTAATTTTAATTAATTTATTTATTTTGGAAATAACTTCTATTGCTGTGGTAAAACAAACAAATAACAAAAATTGGGTAAATAATCCAATTAACTAATACTTCTACTATAAATTCTTTAATACGATAATATTCATCAATTTCAAGTAGAAAAAATATGGAGGAAGCTAGTTAGTTTAATGAATATTAATCTCCTTACCTCTCAAAGCTTAAAGCAGTTGAAGCATAAGAGGAAAGAGATTAGCTCTCTATTATGTTTAAGAGACAAGAAGAATCTTGTAAACTTGAAACTGACGAAGATGTTCCATCTATCTCTCCTACAAGTTAAAAAAATAAAGATAAAGAAGAGAAATTTTCAAATAAAGAAGTTATCTAAGAAATGACAGATATTCAAGTTGACTAAAATGAATTTCGAAATAATGTTCTGAGCCCATTCATTGAAAGAGGATAGAATAGAAATTTGTCTAGAATTTCTATATTTAATGACTAAAATCAAAATAGTATTTCCTTTGTAACTAGAAACCATTCTTATGAAGATAAGAAAGCAGATTCTGCTAACCAATATGCAGAATCCAAAAATCATGAAGAAGGTGATATTACATAATTATTAGATTCATAAATTATGCAACCTGGAAGGAAGGCCAAGTAGTCTCGTTTAGTTTAATAAAACTCAATATAGTTAATTGGTAGCTAGTAAATTATTAAGAATTAAGCAGGAAATACTGGTAACTTACAAAAGGAATTAATGAATAGATTCTTAATGATGTATGCTAAATAAAAGAATTAGATAACAACACTAGATGTGATTGTTAAATTGAAGATCAAGCTGTAAGGATTTTTTTAAAAATATACATATCTAGGTAGAGTGAGACAAATTGAAAAAAACCCCTTAATATGTGAAGCAATCAATGATAAAAGCGATGGAAATTTGCTAGTAAAAAAATTAGGAATATTTGGAAAAATAGAATTACTGAGTAGATAAATAACGAAATGTATATTTAAATATTCTGGAAAATTTAAATGTCTGAGTTAAATACTTTCCTATATCTTGAAAATGCTCAAAAAATTTATTAGCTTTTCTTCTGGTAAGATTTCTTCAGTTGAATTTTTTAAGCCTCATCATACTCCTCTTCTCATTTTTAACATGATTTGCATTGTTTTAAATTGTTTTTTTCTTTATTTTCTATCTGTTTATGTGGTTTATCAAAGCATAATGGATATCTCTAGTACATTCATAAACTATTTATTCATCCTTGCGCTAGTTTTGATGATCATTGAATTCTTTGTAAGAATAAACACAGCAGAGATATTTAGAACAAATTATGTTCAAAATAGAATGCAGATATTTAGAAATTATATTAAAAGTGGATTTGTTTCTGATTTTTTGCCAATGCTTGCTTTACTTGTTTCTATTTAAAATGAAAAAGCTCTCTATCTTGTGTTTTTAAAATATTTTGGACTCAAAAAAGATATTGACAAAGTTGAAAAGAAATTGTTAATGAGACTAAACAGGCATTACTACATATAAATGGTAAATTTGGCATCAAATATTTTTCTTGTTGGCCATGTAATAGCAATTATGTATTACGTAACAGCTAGGATAGAACTAGATTATTTGAATGAAACTAATAGCTGGTTAGATACTCGCATTGCTGTAGAAGGTTTATGGTATAAAACATATCTTTAATCCTTGTATTGGGCATTCACTTTACTCACTACAGGATCGAATGAAGTTGAAACATGGGAAGAAATGTTTTTCACTACATTTATCATGATGTTTACTGGTGCAATATTTGCTTATATTTTTGATACAATTGCAACCATTATTGAAGAAATGAATCTAGTTTAATAGGAGAAAAAAAAAGATATAAATCTCATAAATAATTATATGAGAAGAAGAAAAATATCAAGGTACATTTCCATCTACTAATCTTTTAAATTATTATATTGTTTATTATATTTATTTCAATTTAAAAATAATTAGAGAGCTTTAACACAAAGCTAATGAAGATTTAGAATTTTTTTACCAAACAAGCTACAAAAAGAAATCTGATGAAGAGAAACAAGTTTTATCAAAAATATCTATGGAACTAACAAATAAAATGCAGTTAGAATATAATAGAGTTATTCTCAATAAAATTAAAGTTCTAATTGATAACTTTAGTTCTACTACAATAGATTAAATATGCCTTAAAGTAGAAGAATAGTTTTATTCACCTAATCAAATAATAATTGAAGAAGATGATCTATTTTATTAGAGTCCTTCTATCATCTTTATTGTTAGTGGAAGTGGTAAATAATACAGTATTTATTTATTTATTAAATTGCATTAACTTTTTCTTTCATTAAAGTTGAAATCTTTGAAAAAATTAACTCATTTCCCTAAGGAGAGGCCTAATATAATATCGATCCTGAAGAGAATAAGTATGAAATCACTTTAATTTTAAAAATTCAATCTTTATAAAAAAAATAGTTCAGTTTCTGTTGTTAAAGAGCATAAAAAAGGTGAAATCATTGGAGAAGTTAACTTTTTTAATGGCTAATCTATGAATATTTCCATGAGGTCTTAAGATTTTACAACAGTTTTGAAGATAGACAGAGATATTTTTCTTGAAATCCTTAAAAATAATCAGAGAGATTTTTAAAAATTTTGTGAAATTAAAGATAAAATTCTTCTCTACTCAGAATTCAAATAGCTTAATTTAAAGTGTTCTATTTGCAAGAGCAGCAAACACTTACTTCGAAACTGTCCTCTCTCTCATTTTAGGTCAGATAATCCATTTTTACTTGCAAAACATAATAAAAGCGTTGATTAATAAAGAGATAGTACTTATGAAAGAAAATAGATTTAGCAGTTTAATGCTTATGCAGACATGTTTCTTATTTGTAACTCAGTTAATAGAATTTTAGATGAAATACAAGTAGATTCTTAGTTAGATTAAATTTATAGTTCTTTAAGTAATATGACAGAAGAAGAAGATGATATTTAAGAAGAAGAAGAGTAGGAACTTGACGAAGATCAAATTACTCAAACTTTAACAAAAACAAAAGATAATTCGAATTCTTAACCAAATACTGTATCATAATTATCTGTTGTACCTCTTTAAGAATAATTAATTCTATAGCCATAGCAGCAATCATAATTACATGTACCTAAAATGAGAAGACACTCTAGAGAAAATTCGTTTTAACCTTCTTTAGAAAAAAATTATTTATAAAACTAGCTATCAATTCATAACCCTTCTAGTTCTTATCAATAATTTGAAAGTATCCAAATTTTAGGAAGTAGCGATCAATAGAATAATCATAACAGCAGTTTAACTCCTAATCTAGAAAGATAGCAAAGTTAAGTTTAGTAATATTAAGTCAGATTTGATGAAAATTATAATAAAGAACCTTCAAGCACAAGTATAAAAGATACTGCTCCAAGCTAGCCAATATTTTTGAGGAGAAAACATGAGCAAACTATTATAACTCAAATCAAAAATTTTTTAGCCAATCCACATTAGTTCAATGTAAGAGAAGAAAGTATAAGAACATAATCTTAATCTAAAAATAACAGTAAATAGTAATAGAAATAATAGTAGTAGTTAGTTAATCATATTACAGAGACTTAATATGGAATTAATATTGAAAAAATCAAATAATAGAATTAATACTGGTACTTTGATTAGTAAAAAGATTATTTACATTACTTTCCTGAAGGAAATATGTTTGCTCAAATCTAAAAGTATAATAACAAAAAGAAAAAAAATAAAGATAAAAACCCTCCATTAACTTAGAGAAAGGATTCATTTGCGCCTGCAAAAAAAGCAAGAAAAAGTATGAGAAAAATATAATGAAAAACAAAAAAAAATATTAGATATTAATTATCATAATAGCTACAATCCATAAATATTGAACAAATTTTGATACAATTTAACACATTAAATTATAATCATCAAATTAATAAAAAAAATGATGAAAAATGTAAAAATCTAATAATCTAAAATAAAAGTAATTTGGAATTATGCTCATAAAATTTTAACTTTGTGTTGGATTTTCTTTTAAATATTTTCAATTAAAAATATATATTAATTTTTATTTCAATTTCACAATTATTTCTAAATAATAAACTCAAGTTATCAGGGGGGAGATTTGTGGTTATCTATTCCAAAAAATTTTGACCTAGCTATTATTAATTTGTGTGGTGTAAATTTTAAAATTGAAGAATTTATTTCGTTCAACCCTGCAAATAATATCAAATTTATCAAATCAATCAAGATATAAACTTTCAATTTTTAGTCTGAAAAATTTATTTAAAACTAAATAGTTTCTTTAAAAAATCAAATGATACACTTTTTCAGTATTTTTGAGTTTACAAAAGATTTAAATTAAATACATTTTATTAAAATTACAAAACATTGTAAGGTCAATAATGACATATTTACTATATTTAAAGATAAAAATTTAATAGATGTGCCATAAAATTTATTTGTATAGTAAATTAGTGAAATAAGTATTTTGAAAGAGCAAGATATAACCTTAGTGTGTTAATTGTTTTACGTGTAGTTATGTGAATGAAGAAATTCATTCATAATGATGGAAATTATATATAATATTTATTCAAAGTAAATTGTTTATAAAATTTAGTTAGATTTTATTTAGTTTTTCAATGAGTTTCAATTAAATTTTGATAACCTTATTAATTTATTTAGCCAGCTGAAGGATTAGTATTTTAAGCTTAAACATTGGATAATTAAATTTCATTAGGATTATGATTTTAATTTTCTATAATATTTTATTCAGATCCAACATGGGCATTTTATGCATTATTTCTTCTATCAATTCTTTCAATCAATAGCTGCAAGAAAGTACTATTAAAAATGGGAAATATTTTTTCTCGACAAATTGGGCATTTATTATTTTTTAATGCCCATTCTTCTATACATTCTTAATGATAAACATGATGACATTATGTTACTCTAACTATTTCTTAATCTTAGTAGTCGCATAAACAAACAGAGCACGTAGGCTATTGATCATTTCTTTATAATCTTTAATTTTGTTTGAATTCTTAAAAAGTCATTAAAGGGAGCTATTTATTCATTGATCTTTATCTTGTAAACATTAAGTATTTCTTGTAAATACATGAAGAAACATAAGCAATCCCAAATGAGCAAGTACAGAAGAATATGCTTCCTATAAATAAAATTTTGTATTAGAATATATTAAATTATTTTTTTCTGTATTTAAAAAAGATCAATTGTGATTAAATTATTTAAAAATTTAACCATTAAAAATATGAAAATTAATAATCGTAAATTATTTCTTTCATAAATCAAATTAAAAACTTTAAGGTAAGGGAGTAGTTGATTCATTAAATTTATGGTAATTTTAATTTATAAAAATTGAAGTAATTAAAATTGTTTTAAAGTAAAAAAAATTTTATTTATTAATCTCCTTGAGAAATAATTCTATTAGTTTAATAAGATGAGTTAAATTTATTTTTAAATAATAGTTTATTTTGAGCGGTGAAAATAGCAATTTTAAGAATCCAAATAGTCATATTGTAATTTTTAAATTAAAAAATAAATGAAATTAATGGTTTAGAATTTTTAAATATATTGATTACCTAATAATGTATAGAATAAATAGCTGACTAAAGTTTAAATAAATAGCTCGTAGAATGTATGGGTACCAGGTTTCATAGTTAACTCAAGATTGAGTTACTGGGAATTTTCATTTTTAAACCAGAAATATATACAGCTGATAGTTTCATTATATGGGAGAGGTAATATCTGCTACTTATTTTTGTGCTATATTTTAAAGCTCTATCTTTGAAATGTTTGTATAAACATTGCTTATAAATGTTCATCAGAGTCTTCTTAATCACAGAAGAAAAAATTAAAAGTGAGGGTGTTGTTTGATTCTAAAACAAGATTATAAAAGTTATCAAAGTTAAATTTGTAAGTTTTAAATTTATAGGGTTCAATAACATCTATTTGTGTAGTTTCGCTAGCTAATTCTGTTATTTGAAATTCACAGTAAACTCCTCCATATCCCTATTCACAGGTACAAGTTTAGTAAGTTAAGTTATATACACCTCTAGAATTGCAATCAAATTGTTTTGTGCTTATTTAATATAATCCAATATTAAGATCTAATGTCCAGTAATTATCTTCTTCTAAAGTTCCATTATTATCTAAATGAATATCACCAAAAGGTATTTTTTAAAATTGTTCTAATGTTACTTTATAAAAATGATGAGTTAAAAAAATGAAAGGTGAAATAGATATTAATTGAAACAAGCATAGTTCAAGGAAAAGATGGATAGATAAAATAGATAAATAAGTTACAATTTTAAAGTGAGGTGATGTTGAAAAAAGAGAGGAAGTACTGAGTATTTTAAAACCAGCTCTATGATTAAAGAATGAATCTGTATTAGCCTTAATTAGTTCTAAAGCTGTAAAAATCACATTATGAAGCTAATATTTTAGGAGCTATTATATCATACTGCTTTTAAATTCTTGTTGCTGTATGGTTGTTAAGACATAAAAAAGGAATTTGGTATTGCTAGCTTGGGAAGCGCGTCGCATTTGCTTCAATCACTAATTCAGTAAGTTAATTTTCAAAATTAGTTTATTCTA
Organism: Tetrahymena elliotti 4EA; assembly: GCA_000231825.2. Lineage (NCBI taxonomy): Eukaryota > Ciliophora > Oligohymenophorea > Hymenostomatida > Tetrahymenidae > Tetrahymena > Tetrahymena elliotti. The sequence continues at coordinate 479,895 of JH720297.1, forward strand.
CTAAGCCCCAATCTACTTCAAAGCCAATGGTATGATTTTGAGTAAAGAACTTGATCTAGTGATGTAAAGTTTAATTGATAGATATTCTAAAATTAGTTTCTTCGCAAGCTATGAATTTTATAAATGCTATTATAACTATTATACCTTAAAATATTTTCATGAATTCTATTTAAGTTTATTTAACTATTTGTTTTCTAAATTATTAATTGAATGTAATTTTTGACTTTATCTTATAAATTTTTTTTGTCAAGCATAACTTTTTATAATTGAATATATTATAAAAAATAAACTAAGCAACCAACCTCATACAAGAACAAATAATATCTAATCTTTTTTACTTATCTTATTTTTTTTCTTTCCTAAACTTAATAAATGTTCTACAAATGATCAAATTTGCAATCATATTTTTTCTTTTCTCTTTTTCTTCTGTAAAACGGTGTTGTAATCTTGATTAAATTTTTAATACTTTATAAATGGTCTACGAATGATCAAATCTGCAATCGAATTTGTATTTTTTTTATACCTACTGTAAAAAAGTTTTGTAATCTTGAAGAGTAAATCCAATAGTGTTTACTCAAGGTTTTATTATTTTTAGATTTTTCAAAATATTATCTATTCTGATGCTAAAAAATATTTTTCTTTCAAGTTATTTCAATAAAAAATAGCAAAAAATTTATTTTTATTTTTTTGAAATTGTTGAAAATATATTTGTATATGTATATGAATTGAATGAATTAAGTTAATTTATCAGACTTAGATAGGAAAAAAAAAATTCAGAGTGTTATGCTTGAATTTAGAAATCACAAATTTATTGTAAAGATCAAAGCAATAAACAATTTTTCTATTTTTATTTATTCTTCCTCAAAAAGTAAAATATTTTGATACTAAAAGTAAAATATTTTAGGAATTTTATATTGTTCATTAAAAAGATTATTTAAAGTTATTTTAATAATTTGTATACAGATCATATTTCTGCTCAGCTTTAAATAAATATATCTAACATAGATATTTTAATTGTTTTAAGTATTTAGAAGATGAATAAATATTCTTCTGTTAGAACTGTGGATACCGAATTAAACCAAAGGCAGTAGGATCCAGAAAACTTGACTGTGATCTCTTAGGTTGAAAAAAAGAAAAATGGCCCTTTTATCAATAAAGTCGTATTGCTAATTTTGATTTTATGCTCGATTGCGATTGTTTTCACCTTCGGCTTTAGTTTTAAATATTAGAGCTCCAAAAAAAAAATTGAGAAAAAGATTTTAAAAGAAACAAATTAGTAAAATGAAGATAATTTAAATAGGCATAAAAATGAACTAAAAAGCAGTAAGGATTAAAGCAGTGGTTAAGTGGACAAAAAATAAGATTTTGGTAGTAGCGATGATGTAGAAAGTGATAATCAGTTTGTAAGAAACTATCAAAATTAAGATGAGAATGAAAAAAGTGCAAGTTAAGATCAAATAAAAGAAGGGAATAGCAATCAGTAAATAGGTAGTTAGGAAAATAAAGATGAATAGTTAGAGGATGGAGAATAAACTATTAAATAAGGCAATATGAGGGGAAGTTAAAATGCAGAAAAATAAAAGGAAAAGTAAATGTTCATTAGTTCTAAAACTGTAAATGAAGATACAATTTTATGGGGACACTACAAATCACATTTAATTTATAATATATCATAAAGAAAAAAAAATCCTTTGAGCATGAGCATGAGCTATTTTCCTGATATGGAGATTACTTAATTTTATACTTTGTACAGTAAAAAAGCTTTTGAGAATTAGGTTTTTTATGACTTTAAATATAATGACGGGACTAGATTTTCTGAATACTTAATAAATGACAAAAGATATGATTTTTAAGTGGAAAGTATATTTATTAAGTAGAAAGCTTATAAAAACAAACAATAGTGGGTCAATTAGCATAAAATCTTAAAATCAACTAATTTTTCTCCAAGCAGAAAAAACAAAAGCTTGATATTTAGTATAAGTTAAGAAATATATGATGATACTGAATTATCGAAAGAAGGTTAATTCTTCCATTTCAACTTTACTATTAACGAAAACACAATTACAATAGATGCATTCTAGCTCAAAGACAATTAAAAAAAATTAGCAGAAACTAAAGATACTAGTAATTTTTTAGGTTCCTTTGTATTTACTTTAGAAAAAAATAATGAGATGATTTCAGGAGATGAACTTAAAAATTTAATCAGCTTCAGTTAAATATATATGCCCAAATAACAGAATAATTGGGATATATCAAAGGCAATCAATGATAATCTTTCATATTATACTAAAAAACTAAATAATGCCTAAACATCAGATTCTTAAGTAAATAATTTTATCTTACTTTAGTTCTGCTTCCCATAAGAATTTGAATACAAAATTCATATCTCCTATGATTCACTTAAGAAGGCAAATGAATAAATGCTCCCTAATAAATACCCATTTTAAGAATCTATGGAAAAACTAGTTAAGTAATATGAAAGACAATTTTAATCTTCTATTGAATCTTAAGGAGTGTCTGATAATCATAATTGTACAGTTTTTGCTGTATCTAATTTATTAGGAGGTATGACATATAAGTATGGAAATTTGTAATACACTCAAAGAGAAGAACAAAAAAGTAAAAATTTATTCTTAAAACCATCAAACTTATATTTATTTTAACAAAAAAGGATCTAAACCTAAATCTATTTTTTCATTTACCCCTTCAAGAACTCGTTTTGGATGGCCATTTTTATGGGATGATGGATTCCATAATGCTGTTGCTTCAAAATTTCAACCAAATCTATCTGCTTTTGTTATTAAAAGCTGGCTAGATTCAATGAATGAAGATGGATGGATTTGTAGAGAGTAATCAAGAGGAGAAGAAGCATTTGGACTTTGCAGCTGTCCTGCTTTTATCAATAAAGATAATCGTGATGGAAATCCTCCCACTTTAATTCTTGCAATTGAACATTTTTTGAGATATCACTGTAATATTTTTTCATTTTTATTCTTAAAAATATTTCAAAATAAAGTTCTATCAAAAAAATATTTTCTTGAAAATTTTCTTCAAATTAATCTCTAATATTTTCATTTATTTTAAACAATTCTTTTTAAAATTTTGATATTATCAACACATTTCTGAATTTCTTTTTGTTATGATTTTCTTAAAAACAATAAAATATTCCACATAAATAAAATATGAATATTTTTTGCCTATGATAACTTTTAGTTGATAATTTCTTCTATTTAAAAAACAAACTAAGTGTTTTTATTGATATTATTTTAAACAAAGAAATATATAAAAAATTTTATTTATTTAAAAAAAATAGGTTAAAGAAAAATAGTTTTTTTTATTTAATTTATTTAAGATTGCTTTTATATTTATTTAATAATTTTATTCAATTTAATAGTGGATATAGCTAATGAATTATACTAAGAAGGATACTTCTAAAAATTAGAAAAATGGTATCATTGGTATTTAAAAACTCAAATGGTGAAGGATGATTACTTTACAGGAAATATAGATAATTTTAGAGATTTTGAGAAAAATAGTTTTGTTTTTAAATTTTGGGATTAAGATGGGCGTATAGCTTCTATGAATAGTGGATTAGATGATTACCCAAGAAATGAAAATGGAAAACCTTTTTCTGAACCTATAGGGCATATAGATTTATAAAGTTGGATGTATCATTTTACATATATTATGGAAAAATTTAGTCTATTTATTTAAGACATGAAAAAGTTTGAGTATTATTCCAGCATTAAGGAGATAATTATGCAAAGAACAGAGGAATTCTTCTTAGATGATAGAGATTCCATTTACAAAGATATAATTTCTTCAACAAAAAGTCTAAAATCAACTGAATTTTCATCTCACTTTGGTTATCCTAATCTACTCCCATTAGCATTTGGAATGGTAAAAGATGATGGCTATTAGTTAACATCTTTAATGAAGAAGATTCAAGATAAAGAATTAATATGGACCAACTATGGTTTAAGAAGCTTATCTAAATCAGATACTTATTTTAAAAGAGGTAAAAAAATAGATATATTTAATCCTATTCTTTCTCTAATAATTTATCATTAGATTTATCATTTATATTATTTAAATAGCATATTTAGCTCTTTTTTAATTGTTAAAAATATTTTCAATAAAATAATATTTATAATTATATTTTTATAGCAATATATTTATTTTACATTCTCATAATTTATTTAATATTTTATAAAAATAAAAAAGGGAATAATTATTGGACTAATCCTATTTGGGTATAGATAAACTATTTAGTTCTCAGAGGTTTGAAATTTTATTACATCGAAAATGAAGAGGCTGTTATTCTTTATTCAAATTTGAGAAAAAATGTCTCAAATCTTGTTTGCTAAAATTGGGAAAAGACAGGCTTTTTCTATGAAAATTATAATAAACATGATAATGGAAAAGGGTCTGATGCTTACCCATTCACTGGATGGACAGCTACAGTGGCTTTGATTAATGCAGAAAACTATTGAATGAGTGTGTGGGTATTACATTATGATTGAAAATAAAAACAAAAATATGATAATGTAATAAGAAAAAAAAGGTTGGTGATGAATAATTTTTAGTTTCGTGTAGATTTTATTTTTTTATTTATAATAGAAGATTTTATGGTTGCTATTTATTATTTTTATTGCATTCTTTTTTGATAAAAGCTTTGTTTGTGATATTTGTAATTTTGAATTTAATTTTTGAATGAAATATAATCTTTGGTCTGATTGGTGATTAATCAATAGATATTTTAATATGTGTGGATAAGATTATTATATTTTCACAAAAAGAAATACAAACAATTTTTAATAAATATTTTCTGGCAATAATAAAAAGGATATATTTTGGTCAAAATCATTCCTAACTGACTTTAATTTTAAATGAATAATTAGTTACTCTTCAATTCAAAAGATTTAAAAGAAAAATGAATTATTTTTTAGGATTTATTATTTTATTCATATTGTAGATTTATTATTTTATTCATATTGTATTTTAAATAAGAGGATTTTATTTTATTCAAAAATAGTTTGTTGCTTTTATTTACAATTTTTTTCATTTTTTTATAGATTCTTTCCTTTTTATGAGTAAACTAAATTTCTAACAAAATACGATGCTTATTAGAAGGAAAAATAAATCGAATGGTCAAGTTAAGTTTTTAGAGAGTTTGAATTGTAAAAAAGAAAAATTTTCTTTAGCTTATTAATTAATTATTCAATGAAATAATCAAAATTTATGCCATAAGAACAAATATTTGATTGAAGTAAGATATTTATCAATCAAAGTTGAATATTATTTATTACCTATTCAAAAAATAAAAAATAATCAAATCAAATAATTGAGAAGTCTAATAATTCTAAATAAATTAATACTTTTAACTAATTCAAAATTCAAAATAAATAAAGGAAGCAAGTCAATTTAACATAAAACTAAGAAAGATTCACTACACAGTAGATAAATATAAAGCTATTTAGGTAGTTAATTATTAGCTCCATTAGAATATTTAGCTATTAATCAAGGCCAATATACTGAAAAGTTTTTTAGAATTTGAAAAGTTAGATTTCTACACAAAATGGATTATAAAATAATGACATTCAGATTATTATTGATTATACAAACAATAAGATCTGTGATTTCATAATCATATTTCTGTTCTCAAGATAAATAGAATGTATTTAGATATGAAAATAAAATTTAGCTTATTTTAAAAAGTACTGAAGTCTTTCTAAAACTTTCTGGTTAAACTTAATTATTGACAGCTTCTTCTTAAATTTTTGAAGGTATGTCAAAAGATTACTGTAAAATAATCTCTAACAACTGTTAATTAAATGATGGTAGTTCATGCCCATCAGATATATTTAATAATTTTAACTGCGATTTAGACGGCAATAAACTTACTCTAAAACTTTGGGATAATGACTTACTGAAAAACTCATTTACTACTCTCTATATAGAAGTAGGCTTTTTACAATAATTATCAATTTAAGTACCCGATATGTATACTGTAGCTTATAATTATACTTTAAATAGTATTTCTTAGAATTAGTGTTCCACATTATATTCTATTTAACCTTCATCGCCTGAAAGTAATCATTTAATTGCCATATTAAAATAAATTCTTACATTTTTTAAATTACTTCATTACAAGGTTTGTCAATGTAATTTTCTTCACCAACTACATCTGTGGTTGTTTAAACTTCAGAGAAGATATAGATTCAGTATAAACCTAAATTTGATACAAAATCTGATTCAATTTAAATTATGATAAATTAGTAACAATATTATTTAGATTTTTATAATGTATTCCAATCAAGAGATACCCAAATATGGTCTACTTCAGTGCAAGCAACTGTAATTCCAGGATTAACTATATTCACTAAAACTTCTAATTGTAATCCATATTCAAAAAGAACTTAATATGATTATTACTGTCTTTAATTAAATACAAGTCCAAGCTTCACTTTTTCATAGAATACCACCTATACAATCACAATTTCTAATTTAAATTACCCTTTTCATCCATTAGGATTTGCAGATTTGCAATTAAAAGTAATGTAATCTCAAAAATTATATGAATGGGGTAGTGTTAATAATGGTTTTACTCCACAAAATTTTACTCCATTAAAAGGCACGTAAGCTCTCAAGAGTATATAGTTTTGTACAACAAGTAATGCATGTACTTAAACAGGATTAGCACTCTAAAATTACAATAAAGTTTCCATTACTGTATCCAATCCAGCATTTTTAGCATAGGGTTCTACTTTAACAATCATCTTCAATATGGATTTTATACTTTTTGATAGCACTGATACTAATAAAGCAGTTCAAATATCATTTGCTTAAGCATAAGCTACCTTCAAAGGATCTTTTGTACTAAACACACCTACCACTAATTAAATGAGTGCTATATTTAAGATTTCTCCATATTAAATTATAACTGATAATGATATGACAATCTAAATATCTAATGCTTTCATGGGGTTTGAAATGAGGGATAATTACTAATTCCAATTAAATGCTGATTGTAGCTCTAGTTTAAGTGTAATTTCAATTAAAAAATTTTAAAAAATAATATGAAATTTAAATAAAATATCATTCAATAAAACTAGAGTAGCTCATAAACTGCACGGTAGTATGAAATAACCTTTAATACTCTTTCTTTATCAAGCAATATTTTTAAAACTTTGGCTATTGATGACTAGACACCATTTTAAATAGGTTTAACTTCAACTTATAAATTCAATATTACTCCATCAAATCCTTTTACTTCAAGTAAGATTTGGATAAATGTTACATTTCCATCAACATTTTAAATCCTTGAAGCATGTAAATTTTAGTTATTTAATTAGTTAATTTTTTGAATCGAGTTTATCTATCAAAAAGCTACATCTTGCTATACAGTAGTTCTTAATGGAAGTACTAACATAAATAGTAACACAATTATAGAAAAAACTAGATCAAGTACAGTTGTTAAATTAGAAATACCTTTTTCTTCTACTTAGAAAGTTAGTATTTATTCTGTAAGTATTTGTAAAATTTAAAATCCTGCAGTGACAGGAACTTCAGATAATATTTAAGTTGCTGCATATTATGTAAATGAAAGTAATTTATCTGAAAATGGTACTACATCAACTACCATTACCCCTGCTTAATTTGCAATTGGAACCTCAATTGCTCCTAAAAATGAAACCATAAAAGAAACTATGGCTTCAAATGGGTATACATTTACTTTAAATTTACCTGTGCCATAAAAAGCAGGAAATATTCTAAAAATCGTTTTCCCTAATTACCTTGCAAATAACATTAGTTTTTACAAATCTAATCCAACTTTTATAAATTAAATAACTAATTTAAAAACCTCTCCAGTATCATGGCAAGGTTCGCTTAGTTCTGATACATCTTCAAGTATAACTATTACATTTGAGGCAATAAACCCTCCTCTGACTCAAACAACTTACACTTTTACAGTAATTAATTAATCAATTTATTTATAAAGTATTTTTTATGAAACAAATAAAATATATATTATAATTAGGCTTTAATGTCAGATAGTAGCAATAAACCTTAGTTAAGTTCTAATATTATTTTATCAACCACTATATATACACCAGGGAACTTTAATCTTGTTAATAAAAACCGCATTTCAACAATAAATGGCGATCCAACAACATATACATTTACAATTTAAACACACTATTACATGGAACCAAACTCAAATTTTTTTTTGAGAATATAACTTGACAGTACATAAACTGTAACCAATTTAAGTGTAAATGAATTAACAAATAACTTAAATCCTGCTACCCTGACTGCTAAAAATACAAATGATGGGTCAAATAATTATATTGTAAGATTTTTTTTATTGACTTTTAAAATCATTATTATTTTTAAAAAATAAAAGGATATTACTTCAACATTATCTTCAAATTTTGCTTATTAAAATAATTATATTGCTAAATTTACTTTCTCTATCAAAACCATCACAAACTATAGAAGTACAAAGCCGCTCAACTCATTGTAAATTATTTCAGGTGTTTCACTAAATAGTTTAGGATGTAGCTCAACTTATTCTTGGGATGATAATACTGTTAAGCCTTTGAACTAAAATAGTGTCTAATTAAAAAGTATAGAAAAGTAGTATTTTGAATAACCATCAATTTATAGTTTTTAGATCTCATTTGATATACCAATCCCTCTAAATGGATATTTTGTTGTTACTGGTTCTTAAAATTTTCCAAATAATGTATCAATATAAAGTAATCCATCTTTAATGTTTAATCTTGATCTTGCTGAATAAAATAAATTAAGAATAAAATGTATATAGCAAACTTGTTAAACCTTTATTTTAATAATTAATCCAATTAATAATCCTACATACACTTCGTTTTAAAATAGCAAATCTCCTGTATTAAATTCTCTCATAACATATGATAATGCATCACCTAATGGTTATATTATATAATCAATTTAATTTAATTTAGATTCAATTAACTACTTCAACGAATGTTATACAATTTCACCTTTTACAAGTTATTGTAAAGACTGCAAAAATTAAAATTAAAATTTTTGTACTTCATGCTATTCAGATGCTGTATTTGGAGGATAAACCTTCAGTTTACTTGATACTATAAACAATGTGTGTGTTTAAACTTGCCCAATTACGTAGTATGATAATGGAAAGTCATAATGTGTTAAATGCATTAAGTAATTTACAGATTATTTTATTAATGAAATTCATTTAAAATTTAATTATAAAAAGTAATTGTGAAACTTGTTCATCTGCTACAACATGTATTAGTTGTGTATCACCATATTTACAACAAGGAACTTCATGCTAAGCTTAATGCAATCCTACATTTTATGGTAAATTTATACTCCTTTTTTTTATTCAATAATTTTAAAAATTTTAATAAAGCTGACTCAAATAGAAGATGCCAAAAATGTGATCAAACAAAATGTCTCAACTGCTCTATATCAAGTACTAACTGTACTAGTTGTTAGACAGGTTTAGGTTTGATTACCTCACAAGGAGGTTCATCTTGCATAAATTGTAGCTAAACTCCTGGGTAAAAAATTTTTTCTAAAAAAAACTAATTAATAATTTGTGAGTATTAATATAATTATTTTTTATTTTTAATTAAAATAGCTACTTTGATAAATAAGACAACTCTGGTCAATGTGGTGTTTGTAATCCTTTGTGTGCTTCATGTTCTGGAAATGCTAATAATTGCAGTACTTGCGTTTAAATTTCTAATGGATAAGCCGTTTATCATAATCCTATCACCAATACTTGTACAACAAGTTGTGAAAAGGATGGATATAATCTTTTACAGGATAGTAATTCATTTGTTTGTGGAATTTGCAGTAATTCTTGCAAGACATGCAAAAATCAAGCAAGTTTTTGTACAAGTTGTAACTCTCCTCTTTATTTACAGTAAAATAAATGTGTAGCAAAGTCTGAAATTATTGATGGCTTTTATGCTAACGATGTTCAACGTACTGCTGATCCTTGTCCTTAAGTTTGCACAAAGTGTGTTTCGGCTTCAATTTGCACCTTTTGTATTTCAAATTTCTTTTTAGATAGCGTAAATTTGCAAATCAAATTATAATATCTTGTGAATTTATAATTTTTTATATTTATCTAAGGGATCATGCTTATCATCTTGTCCCACTGCTAAGCCTATCCCTGATGGTTAAGGAGGGTGTAAAGAAGATACAGCCGCAAAAGTAAGCAATATTTCAGAAGATAGTAAAGTAGTTCCTTTCCCTATGCTTTTAGCTTGCATAGCATTTTGTATTTCTATTTACTTTTCCAAATATGAGTATCATGCTACATTTGTTCCTGGATGTATTGTAGGATTTTGCTCTCTATTTGAATGGATTTCTTGGATAGTTTTGATTGCAGCAACTGCTGATTATTCTGGAATGCAAAGTTCTGCAGCTATTTTAGCACTTTTAGGATTCTTATTTTTGTATTTCGTAAATGTATTTTAATTTATTTTAGTCAAGAAATACATAGAAGCAGATTCCGTTTTTATAGAATGGGTACTGAATAACCAAAAAAATAAACTATGTTTCACAGTAATTAAATATGCTTCTTTAATCATCAGTTTTAAGGCTAGCAGGATAATATTTTCTAAATACTTTAACTAGGGTTTCTTCAAAGTAATTTTTATTAAAAAATAATTTATTTTCTAATAAGTATATTTAAAAAAGGCTAAACTCACCTCAATAGACATATTTTCATCTTTTAATAAACTAGCTATTGTAAGTGTTTTAATTAACAGTAGTTTGATAATTGTTTCATCTACTATTGCTACATACACTTATGCTAAGTAATCGTAAGGGTTCTTCCTTGGTTTGGACAGCTTAATAGTTACTATTATGATGATTATTTTTATGATTTGGGATTCTCTAAAGAAAAAAGATTTCTTTGAGGAGCCAATTGATTTAAATTAAACATTCAGCCAAAGATTCTTACCATTTGATTAGTCATATATGGATAGAATGCATTCTAGAGTATTAGATAATAGTGCTAGAATGAACCGTGGAGAGTCGAATTCTAGTTTAGCAGACTTTAAAGAAAGTAAAAAAGTTACTATCCAAGAAGGTCTTCAAAAACCTATGCAGCAAGTTTTAGACCCTAGTGAAATGTCTGCTAATGCCACTATAGACAAAAATGTTCTTAAAAATTCTGAAAATGGTGCTTTTTATTTGATTTAAGATCATTTATATGAGAGCTACAAACCTGGACCTAATGGCGGTAAAAGATACTTTGAAAAGTAACACATTGCTCCTCAATTTGACTACTCAAGTAATTTTCAACAAATAAAAAAATTTTTTTAATTTATCAAACTAATAAAAATATTTAAAGAATATAACCCAATTCAAGAACATTCAAATGAAGATGAATTAGATGAAGATGATGAGCATATGGACTTAAAGAATAAGCAAGGCTAGTATCTTTTTGACTAGTCTAGAATTGTCAAAGAATCAAGTATGGGTAACTAAAGAGCAATAAAACCAAATAGAAACTTCGATGGGAACTAATATTAAGATGAAGAGGAACCTGTCCCTCAAAAACCTAACACTCGTCACACTATTTACTATAACGAAAATATTTAAGGAATGCTTAATAGTGTTTCAACAAAGGGTATTGGAAACAATTCTTAGCTATAAAATTAAGAGGGTGTTAGTATTGGCGTTAATATGAACTAAGAAGAAGATGAAGAAAACTAAGAATTGAGACAGAGACTCTACTCAAAGCCAAGTGATATAATTAATGGTGATTAAGCTTTAGCAGGTGCTATGATGATGAGATAATCTTATTCTCCTTAATAAAGCAAATTATAAAATAATTCGAATCACTCAAAAACTGAAGGAAACAGATAGAGTATTAAAAATAATTCCACTTTAAACAATTCTCCTTCAAATAAATTTAAAAAGAAAACATCTACTAGTAGATCTAGAAGCATATCTCCTTCTTTGGCCAAAACTGAAGATAAAAAGATGAAGAAATCCAATTCCCCTAAGAAGTTAAAATCTCAAATCTCAGATGATGAAAATTACAACAATAACAACATGAGAAACAGCTAAACTTCTAATAAATCAGCTAAGTCTAATAAATCCAAAAACAGTCCTAAAAAAGTAAATTTTTTCTGATCTAAATTTTAATTTTATTTTTTAATATTTATAAAAGGGCAAGAGCAATGATGAAGATAGCATGCTATTCTACTTTGCTCATCCAGTAGATGGTGATTAAGCTTTACCTCCTAATCAAAACAGCAGCTAGAGGAATAAAGATGATAAAAAAAATAAAAATAATCAGGGAAAAGGATAATAAAATGAGAACAAAGATAGTAATAATTAGAATTAAAATAATGGCAACTAGAATGGTGTTGATATAAATGACGATAACAGAGTAGAAAGAATTATGCCTATTGAAGAAAATCTTGATGAGCCTTATACAGGATAGAGGTAAGTCTAAGCAAAATATGATCTAGCTAATCAGATGAAAATGAAAGGTCCATATAATAATGATAGAATAAAAGCTACTAAAGGAGGTTTAATGGGAGTAGAAAATGAAGATGATTCTGAAGATTTGTAGGGTAGATCTAAAGGATTAAACAATTAAGGAAGCTAAGATATAGATAGAAATGTAATATTTTATTCATTTTTATTGAAATTTATTAATTTATTTTTATAGATTTATGATTCAAGTGAAAGTGTTAGAACAGCAGAAGAAGCCGATATAAACTACAACGAAGTTAGTCCATCTGATTTTAACGTGTTAAATTAGAGATATGAAGAAGACTTTTTTGCTATACAATTGTAGTAATAAATTTAACGCTAATAATAACTGTCAGGAAATAATTTGATGATTAATCCAGATATATAATCTATCTAAATGGGATCTGTTATTCAAAGCCCATCTAACTAGCTTCTTTAATCATAATAGGCTTAACTAATGGGAGGAAGTTTATAATCACGCCCTCCTCTTATGCTTGCAAATAGCAATTCAAATATTTCAATAGCAAACCCTAAAACAACAAAATCTGCTGGAGGTGGAAAAAAGAAATCAAAAAACAAAACTCGTAGTAGCTCAAAGAATCACCCTAATTTGAGCTCACAAAACAATCCTTTCAATCATGCTGTTATCCATCAGGGATTAATGACTCCCTCTTCAGGAAGTGTGCATGGTATGAGAAATGGATAAGGATTTATGCAATAGGATATTGATCCTATGAATTAAAACTCTCCTGCAGGCAGCCATAGAACAGGAAGAGGTACAGATAACTATCATAGCAGCCAAAGTAGAAATATACGTCCTAACTCTTAGGAATAATCAGATGGCTATATGAGATCTAATACTCAAAATATGTATCAAACATCGAATTCTAAAAATAGTAACCCTATGGGTAGTAAACTTAATGGTGGAGGTTCTAGAACTGGCAACATATCTCCTTCTAGCAGTAACTAAGTAATCACTTACAAAGTTCCATAAACAGATATTAACAAGCTTAAGAGTCTGGAAAAAATATATCTTCAAAGACTTGAAATCCAAGGAGGTAATAACAATGCCTAATCTTCTAGCAAAAAGCCAAAGAAAAATAAATAGCACTAATCAAACAACATTCCAGATTTTAGTAATGACTTTGATTAAAATTCAGTTCGTAGCTCCTAAGTGCATCATAACATGAATCAATTCTTTAAGCCTGATAGTAGGCAAGCAAAAAATTCCTCTGATATTCATACTCCCTCAGCTATCCTAATGGATGATCCAAATTCAATGGTAATTGCAGATTTTGGAGATGAAATTTACAAAGATTGATTTTTTTAATTTTATATAAAATATATTAACATTTGCTTATATTTAAATAACCTAAATATTTAATATAAGTTTTATAACAAACAACCATACCATCAATTATCCATAGATTTTAGAGATGATAAATTTAATAATTACATCGCTCTTTATAATAAGTAAATAAATAAACTTAAATATTTTTATTTGAAATTTATTGCATATTTTATTGTATTTCTAATTAAACGACAATTCCTTATTTTGTTTTTTTATTATTTTGATTTTAATTAAAATGTATTTCTTGTTTTAATAATTCTTCAACAAAGATATATTCTAATTAAAAATTGATTAATTTGTTTTTGGTAAGAATTTTATTTAATATTTATTTTATTAAATACTGAAATTTGTTAAACAGAGTTAAAATCGTTAAATGAAATTATTTGATTGATTTAAAATAATTTAATCAAAAAACCTTTTACTTTATAGCTTTATTTGCTTTTTCAAAAACAAAAAGAGTATCTCCTCTCCTACTTTAAAAAAGGCATGATTTTTGCTTGACCAAAAGAATTAATTTTACATTTGATTAATAGTATAATGATAGAAACAATAAGCATAAAAAACTATGAAGTCAAGTAAATTTATTTATTTTTGTTTGATAGCAATACAATATATTTTTTTAATTTAAACTATTTTACTAGGTATTAATAAAATTTTTAAAAAAAATAAATTTATATTTGCTTTCTTTCTTTTTTATTTAAATGAAAAATAATTTAATAGCATATTTCTAAATTTTTATTTGGCAGAGGATATTGATTTATTTTGTTTACATATAAAATTTTTATTGATTCATATTATTAAACATTGATTGATTTTTATATGGCAAAGAATATTCACTTTACTAAGATTGATAAGTGTATTGAATTCGTTATTAGTTAACAACATTATTAAGTGAGTTATTTTATAGAAATAAAATAATTTTAAAATTATATCTAGTTTTCTTTGTTTATTTTCGATTTCTTAAGAAAAATAGTTTAATTGAAGTAAACTTGCTTAATTTTTACTTCGCCAAAAAGGAATTTATTAATTTTACTACCTGTTATGATGTTAGCCGATAGAATTTATTATGAGTGAATACATAGATAAATTGGTTATTGATTTAATTTGATTAATTTAATTAAGTAAATTATTAATTAAATAGATTATTAGTCATCCACTAATTAATTACAAAATAAAAATAATCTTTAATAAAGTAGAAGAAGCTAACAAGTTGTAAATAATTTATTATTATTCCATAAAAGCATTCAAAATTTATAAAATGAATAAAGAAATTAGAATGATTTATCAAGTAGATAGTAATTAGAATTCTGAACATGTTGAACAAGCTTTTGAAAATAGTTAAAAAATTTAAATTTTCATTTCAAATAACTCTATGTAGAACACTAAAAATCAAATTAATTTACAAGAAAATGAAAGAAGTTTTAATCTAAATGATAGAAGTCAAAGTAGAAATAGTTCTAAAAATTTTTTTATGAAAACTCAAAGTACGCTAATAGACCAAAAAGATGCATAGTAAGCACACAAATAAAATTTATAAATTAGAAAGTCTGTTAGTTCAAAGGTAATAAGAATGACAACTTCTCAATTCAGCAAAAGGTAATAACTTATGGACAGTTAGCTAAGGCTTTAAAGTTCTGATTCTAAAAATGCTTATCAGCTTGTAAATAGCCCTTATTCATAAAGACCATTTCAAAAATATTGTGTTACTAGCAGAAAAGGTAGCATAGTTCAAACGCCTTAATAGATAGAATAGGCTCCTGCAAGTTTTAGCACTAACAAAAGGTAGTTAGTACAATCATCATAGAATGCAGATAAAAATTTCCCTTAAGATCAAATGCCTATGTCACTCCAATATAAAATGTTTTAAGAATCATATTTTTAAAGTTCAAAGAATACTACATAGATTCATAATTTTAGTTAAATAAATTCTAGTACCCCAAGATGTGTGAATTCTACCTTTAATAGCAATTTTCTTTCTAATTAGAAAAGTTCTAACTTATTGTAGAAGTATTTTAATAACTAGAGTTCAAATGTCTCCAGTGTCAATAAACTATTTAATACTCAAGTTAAAGATGAAAATCCAATTTTCTTTAATGACTAAGAAGACATTAGTACAGCTAATCTAGCAAGCAGCACATTAGATCATATTTAAACTACAAATAAAAGTAGCATTTCTTAGTCTAAACTAAATAGTTTTGTAAAATAATCTTCGAATATGTAGAACTAGAGCTATTTCTCACCAAAAGCAAGTGCGGCTAATACAACGGCAACAACTTACTTTACTAAGGCATCTTTTCCAAGTTCTCCAAAATAAAACTTTTTTATAACAGAGAACAACACTGAGGATATAATGATGGAGAAATAATATTCTACATTAGATTAGGTGGATGACGATAAAGATGAATAGCAAGCAACTCCCTAGAACAATTCATAAAATTTTAAGAATTTCAGTCAAAAAAATAATAAAAAGCTTCCATTTTTGAAGTAAAATAAGGATATACACTCTAGAGGATCGCTATTTCATTCACCACTTTTATTAAATTAAGCTTCAGAAAAAAATAGATTAAGTCTATAATAGCAATTTTAATTAGATTAAATTAAGTAGATGCAAGATTAAGATGATAAATTTTCATATTCACAAAATGATAAATAATCTCAACAAACTCATTCTGAAAATTGTGAATAAGATGAGTTAACAAGCTAAGATACATAAAAAGATTAACTAGATGATAAATCTGATGTTTCTTTGCCCTTTAAATAAAAATCACTACTTTAAAACACTAAAGATAAATTATATTATGATCAAATAATGAGCCCACTTAGCTCAAAAAGTGAAATACAGCAAGAAAGATTAAATATAGAAAAACCATCATTGAAATTTTATTAAAAGTTAAAAAAAATAGATAAAATTACATAAGAAAATGAATTTGATAGAGTAAAGATAAGAAACATTGATTTAGAAACAGCTGTTATTTAAAAGCAATTAAAAAATGCTATTTTACCTATAAACCTGAGAAAATTTTATAAAGAAAATATTATTCCTAATAAAAATATCAAATAAAAAACAGATGTAGAAATCCATAATGATAATGCCACTGAGCAAAATGACTAATAAGCAAGTTAGGGAATCCAATCATAGTAAGATACTTAGATTGTATCGGAAAAAAGTGGTTTGGAGACTCAGTAATAAGGATAAAAAAGAGTAAATGGTGTAAATTACTAAGGCTTGCAAGATGAAGAAAAAATTAAGGAAATGGAAGAGTTCTTAGAAAGTGATAAATATAATGAAACTTTCTATGCCAATAATTTAAAAATGGGTAAATCTTATATCGAAATAATCAGTGCTATACTTTAACAAAAAAAAGCAAGAAGATCTCTAAAGTAAGTTTTTATCAAAAACAATAGAATTAATAATGAATCTCTTGCAAAAATAGTTTAAAACCTTCCTCTTTCTACAAAGTAAATTAACAACTTTCTTTCTTCTATTTTACTCAAAACTTTTAAAATTATTTTTTCTGTTTGAATTAGTTGTTTAAGATATTAAAATTTTTATTTAAAACAATTAAAAGATAGTTAGATATTAGCTGTAATTAAATTAATCATATAGGATCTAAGTATGTTACTGAGCTGATTTAAGATAATGCATTCCATAATTTGGAATATCTAAATGTATCTAAAAATATGATAGGAGATATAGGAGCTATTAAAATATTTGATGCTGCTATCTCAAACAACTTTTTAAAAGTTCTTGATCTTTCACATAACAGAATTACAAATTTATGCAATAAAAATATTTAAAAACTTTTATAAACAAATTAATACTTAGATGAGCTTTATTTGGGGCATAATACGTAAATTATTTTTATAATTTTATTCATTTAATTAACATAAAATGCTATATCAGATTGATGAATGAGAGTTTAAAGAGCATTGGTGATGGCTTAGTTAGCAATTACAACTTAAAAGTTTTAGACTTGCAAAATAATAGCTTGGGTGGAAGTTTAGATCCAGCAAAATTTTATGGTAAAAGATTGATAAGAATTTGCAATAATAAATAGTCGAATATGAAGCATTTAGATCTCTCTTTTAACAGATTTTAAAAATAGGAAGCTGCAGAAATAGCGATTGAATTATAAGATAATTTTTATATATATGGATTTCATTTTGAAGGGAATCCTTGCAATTATGTTGTTAACTCTAGAGGATTTTTAGTAGAAAATAAAATTCCTTTAGAAGATTAAGGAAGAGGATTCTTAGAGCGAAATATTAGAATAAATGGACTCTAAAATGTTTCAGAAATATATAAGGATTATTATTATAAAACTTTAAATACTACTAACCAAATAAAAACTACAAGAAATTACATACCTAAACCAAAAAAAGAAGTAAAAAAAATTGATTAAGGTTATGGAAAAAGTGGAGAAATTTGCTGGATTTGTGATGGATACAAAGAAGTAAAATTTACATTTAAGCTCAATTACAAGATTGACAGAGAGCCAGTTTATATCCACCTAAGTTTTGAAGATTATGAGCCCTTTAGAATGGAATAAGATCCTATAGATGGGTCTAAGTTTTTTATTTATAGAATGTGTCCACCAGATGGGCAAATTACTTACTTCTTTTCAAATCCTTTTATCAATCAAATTTCTATTTTACCTTATAACTAAATAAGATCTTCATCAAATCCAATGCATAGATCTAATTGCAACAATAAGAGATCTTCAATGAGAGCAAACTAAATATTTAATCCTAAAACAGAAACTTAAAAATAGAATTAAAATGTCTTAATTGTGAATTACACAGATATTTAAAATTATATTATTCCTCTCCCCTACCTCATGAATATATACAAATAAAATTCAAATGACAATGATAATAAAAATACCCTTTGTAATTATCTTAAATTTATTATTTATTTTTTCTTATAGACCTGGAAAGAGATTAATATTATCAATGAATGAATTGATTATTTTATCAATAAAAAGATAACAAAATAAGTTCATGATAAAAAACACTAATTTCATTTAAATATTTAAAACGTCTTCTTTCTAATCCCACCTAAATGTTTTATTTTTTTAATAAAAATAAAATTTTTTAATAAATGATAGTTAATTTAGAGATGAAAGGAACAGAATAAAATGGGATTGATGGTATAGATTCTGCTGAAGATTTGATTAAGCAAATAAGTTAATAGGCAGATTTAAAAAAAGAAGAATATAAAACTCACATTAATGGTGATGATTTTGATAAGAACCCAGAAGGATAAATTATTTATATTTACAAAAAGAAATTGAGCAATGTATTAAACGAAAATTATGATCCAATCATTAGAAGCATTATTAGATAAATTTAAAAGCCTTTCTTAGGATAGGCTGAATAGTAAAAAACTTGGAAGAAAAATGGATGGGATGTTAAAAACAGTATATTTGCTGAATATAAAAGTGATGATTACTTACACTTGAAAAATTGTTTTGAATTTGATTGGTCTTAATCTAAACTTAACAAAATGATAAGAAGCGAAGATGACAAAGAAGATTTAAAATAAGTTATATACGATGTCTACCCTTTTCTCAAAAATACTTATAAATAGCTTGCCTGTTAGAATATTTACGGAGAAGTTTTCGCTGTTTCAAACTCTCTTTTTTAAGATTTTATTTCTTAGACTAAGATTAGTGATGGTAAGATTATTAAATCAAGTGATATTGAATTTAATTTCATAGCTACTAATGCTCAAAAAGAAAAGCATCCTAGAAATCCTGATAAAGCTCTTATAAGACATTAGTTTATGGAAGTTTTAGTAAGGCTGGCATTTGATAAATATGTAAAAAATAAAACTTTTTCAAGCTTTTCAGAAGCATTTAAATAGATTTTGAATGAAGAGGATTTGCTGAAGGTTTTAATGGCATCAAGCGATCCTTAAAAATGGAGAGAAAATAAGTATATCTTTTTATTTTTAGTTTTTCTTTTAAAATAATTAAAATTTTTAATAACAAAGATTATGGACAACTCAGTGTGATACTTTAATTAAAAATAATATTGAGTTTTTCAAAAAGATATATGAAAAGTTTGCTGGAAGCAGAAATAAAGAAAAAAGGTTATTTACTAATGTAAAGGTGATGTGTTGCTAAGAGTTCAAAGATTTCATTAGTACTTACCCTATTTTCAGTGAATTAACAAATGAAAGAGAATTGAATTAATTCTTTAATGATAGCATTATGACTTAGGTTGATGAGTTAAATAAAGATAGACATATGTAAATGTAATTAATTGAGTTTATTGAAGCATTTGGAAGAGTTTCAGACAAGCTTTCTCCTGTTCCTTATGGAGAAAGCAAAGAAGCTTATACTAGAGAAGAATTAATTGAACTTCCTTTACATATGAAAATTGAAAGTATTATAGCTTAAATCAATGGTCTAAAAGGAGGGCTTATTCCTCAAAAGCAAGCATCAAGATAATCACTATTAAATATACCTTAAACATCTATGCCAAAAATAAACTCTTAAATAGTATTAGATTAAAAAAGTATAGAAGAAATAAAAGATGATGATAACGCATTATTAAATAGCAATGCTCAAATTAAATTAGGATTCAAAGGATTTATGCTAGCTAAATCACTAAAAAAAAGACTAATAGAAAATAAATAAAATACAATCTAACCTCACCAAGGTAATCAGCAGAGTATCTAAGATTTAGAAATGTGATTAATTTATATAATTAGAAAGAATCTCTTATTTTCCCTCATCCCTTTTCTCATTAGAATTTTATCTATTTTTAATCACAAGTTTAATAAATTATACAAATTCACCAGAAATATTAATATAAAAATAAAATCAAAATAAATCTACATTATTTAGATAAATTAGTGTAAGTGTAAATCACATTTTTATTTATTTTAAATTATTTATGTAGTATGAAATTATTACTAAATTATATTTGTTCACTCTAAGCAGATATAACTAATATTATTTAATTACAAATTAAGTTATTTTTAATGTTTAGTTTCTTTTCTACTTCTTTGATTCTTAGTAACACAAGATATCTTTATCTCCCACCAATTAAACAAATAAAAGCATCTAATAAGGTCAATTTTTTTTCAGAAATTTAATGATTTGTAAATGTGTAAAAATAACTATATTTAGTATGGAGAGACTAAATGAAAAAACAGGTCTAACAAAATCATAAAGTTTATGGATAAACAATTTGAGAAAAAAAAAAAGATTCTAAGTAATATTAAAAATAGATATTTTCAAAATTAAAAGTAATGAAATCATATTCAGTGAGTGTGATTAGTTGTATGCATAGAGTTTATTGATAACTAAAAAATCTATTGATTATTTATTTAAATAAATACCAAAACTTATCAGAAAAATTATTCAATTAATTAATCATTTCAAATAAATTTACCAACAATATTTCAAATTTAGGAAAATAAATGGAGTAATTTAAATAAAAAGTTAAGGTTTTTTTTAGCAAAGTTAAGAGACCAGGACTATTTCAAGAGCAAATTAAGCTATTCATTAACATGTTTTTTGCATATGCTGTGCTTCATTGTAAATTAACTTTCATTTCATTTCATCCTAGCCATAAATATATTTCTTCTCAATACGATTATACAATTTTTACTTATAGAAATTAGATCTGGATGGAGTTTTGGGTCTAAAAAAATGTAGGCTGATACTGGAATAAGCAATTAAGAAGTAGGTATAATAAACATGATTTTTCTTTTATTCTTAGGTATTGGTTTTGAGATTAATGGTCAATTAGGTAAAAATATTTATTTTTATATTATTTGTAATCTGAAATATCTCAAAAAGGTGATAAAAGAAGTCCAAAACATTTTGTTACTTTGGGTATGCTTGGATCAGCTTTATCTATATTTTTGCTTTCACTATCAAGAATATTCGGCTCCAAGAGTGTTGTCCTTTATAGTTTTTTCTAAGCTTTTAATGGATTCTTTGAATCCATGTGCTTTCCTTGTTTAATGAGACTTCTAGGTGTTTGGTATAGTTAAAAAAATAGAGGTAAACTTCTTAATTATTTTAAGTAATATTAAGACATAAAAGTTTAAAAAATAGATTTAGAAAAATTTATTCAGTAAATTTAAAAAATATATTCAAATAAATTAAAAAATATTTATCTTTTATAAGAAACTCAAAAATTTTCTTTTTCTTTTTAATAGGTTTAGTTGTTAGTTTATGGAGTGGAGGTAAGAGTCTTGGAGATATTATGGGCTCTGCAGTAGGAGATATTTTGATGCTTAGAATAGGTATTACTTGGTATGGTAGTTTAATATTCTACTCAGTATGTTGCTTAATATCTATGGGATTCATCTACACTAAAGCTGAAAATCATCCAGGAGTTAAAGGTTATCAAATAAATAAAAGGATTAACTAGGAAAAAATTATAGATGGTAACTCAAATAAAAATGATTTAAATGACTTCAAACCTGAACAAGCTAAAGATGCAAGTTATATTGAAAAAAATTAATATGGTAATAAAGACATTAACTTAGATGCAAGCAATAAGTATTAAATAGAATAGCAAAACTAAAATAAAGAAAAAGATCAAATAGCTTAGTTAGAAGCAGTATATGGAGAGAATAATAATAATGAATAGATTTTTAATCCATAAGACAACATTTAGCCACAAGAATAAAGTGAGGAAAAGCTAAAAACACTGACTGTAAAATAAGCTTTGATGATTCCAGGGGTACCTTTCTTTATATTAGGGTACATGTGCTTGAAATCATTGAATTATGGACTTATATTTTGGCTCCCTAAATATCTTTAAGATAATGGTTTAGAATAGTATAGTGCCTCTATTTTTGTTATTTGGAGTATTGGAGTGTTTTGTGGAGGTATCACAGGTGGATACTTAGGAGATAGACTTTAAAAAAGATCTTTCCTTATGCCTCCTTCTTTATTATTTTTGCTCTTGTTTTTATTTTGCTTCAGTTAAATTCCTCTTGAAGAATCCTACTCTGGTCTCTTTATGCTTTTTGGTTTTCTTATGGGCGCTTTGTAAGGAGTTCCTTACAATATTATTTCAGGACCATTAATGATCGATTTAGGAAAGCATCCAAAATTAAAAGGAAAAGCTCAAGCTGTTGGTACTATTGCAGGTTTAATAGAAGGAAGTGGAAGTTTATGTGCTGCTCTTATCTAACTAGTAATTCCATCTATTGGTGAAAAAAATATTTTCATATTATTTATGCTCTCTACCTTTGCTAGCTTAATTAGCTTGCTTCCAGTAGCACTTAACGACTACTTGGGTTATCTGAAAGAATTAAAAAAACAAAATAAGCTTTAGTAAGAGCAATAGGATTAAGAATAAAAATAAAAAGAGTAATAATAAGGCAAGGATTACATTTATGGATAGTAAAATATTGTAAATGATGCAGAAAGTAAAGGTTATTAGAGCGATTACAAAGATTCTTAAAATTCTGATCAAATGTTTAAAGCAGGCTAAAAAGGTGATACAAGATCAGTTAATTTACATGAAGAATAAAAGAACCCCTCTCTTTAGCTGAATTTACTGAATAATTAATATGAAAATGAAAATAATCTAAATGGAAACACTTAATAAAAGGCTTCTCTTAACATTGAAATGAACTTATTTGATCAAAATAACTTTCAAAAAGGTAATAATAACAAAGACTAATTTAATAATTTAGAAAATAAAAATACTCATTTAAATTAAAAACCCTTTCTCTCTCCATCAAACATTCAAAATAATGATTTTGAAAATGAAAAAGACATATTTAATTCACAAGAACAAGTTTCACATCTCAACTAAATAGCACTTTAGATTTAGCAAAATCAATAGTTTTAACCAACTGATTTCTACGCAAACGGATTACAATAAAATATAGAAGAACCTCCAACAGAAAAGGAAGTTCAGATCTTGGATTTAGATGATGGAGATTTAAGCATAAATTGATATTATAAACTAAAAATGTTATTTATTAAAGTTCTTACTAATTAATAAACTTATAACTTTTAAAACAAATACATTATTTATAAATTTTATACATTTTATCAACTATTTATTGAAAAATGTGTATTTATTTTCAGTCAAATCATTCAATATTTCCTTTCATAAATCTTATCTTCATTTTCATTTTATTATTTTATTTGAAACAATTTTATTAATTTTTTTTACAAAACATAATCTTATATAGAATAATGACTATGGGCGACTATTGAATGACATTAGATCATCAATATTTCCAAATTTATTCTAAGTAAATTATTTATATGTTGTATATCCTCACTCATTAAAATTTAGAAAGAAAATATGCATAAATTATTTAAAAAATAATAAACAAAAAAATAATTTTTAAAATTCATTAAAAATTTTTACAAAAACAAAGAAAATACATTATCAATTCATATATAAAGCATCAAGAAGTGAAGAAAATATTAAATGTTTATTCTTCAATTCATCAAATTTATCTAAGAATTTATTCCAATAATTAGAAATTTATTTTTTTGTTGAATTATATGCTACAGATATAAAAGCTCCTTTAAGAAAATCTACTTTAAAACCTTGATTTATTCCACCCAACACAAATGAAGTAATAGCCCCAAAAATAGTTTCTCTTCTTAATTATCTATCCTCACTTGAAGAAGCATAATACCAATTTGAAAATTAGCAAAAAACTGACTCAAAAAATTATAATAGATATTTATTAGGTAAATATTTTTCTAACAGCTCAGAAAGAATTTTTGATTTTGGTATCTTTAAATGAATTAAATCTAGACCAAATTGATAAGCTCCATTTAAAATTATTTGAAAGAAATTTTTAAAAAATTTTTAAAGTAATTCTTTTTTTAATACAACATTTTTAAAAACTTCTTTAATACTATTTCTGTTTCGAGTTTCAGGACTTTAGAGGCAATTGAAAGTTCCCTTTAAAAATTACAAACCAGAATCTTTAAGTGTCTAAAATGATAAGCAAGCTACAGTTTTGAAACCTTTGCTACAATTTGAAAAGAATTTACCAAAATTCATAGCTCTCTTTGTATTTGTGTTTTATTGTATTAATTTGAGATAATTTTAATTTATTTTTTTATAATAATTTACAAGAAATTAATACAGCTATTAAAATTTAAATAGTTTCTTATGACAAAAAAAGAGTTTTTAAAAAATAAAAGAATTCTCATTTTTAAATGAATAAATGAGTTTTTCTTTAATCAGTTTAATTAAATAAAAATCTTTAAATAAATAATATCACATTTCTCAATAATTATACTATAAATTCTCAATTATAGCCTTCAAATACCACTTATTTTAAAAATTTAATCTATTTAGACAGGTATATTTTACTTAAAATAAATAGATTATTAAGTGTTCACATATTTAAAGATTCTACATTATCATCATTTGTAATCAGCTCTTAATTTATGATTAAATTTTGGGTTTTTTAAACTAATAAACCTTTCTATTTCTATGGTATTTAAACAGCTAGAATAAAAAAGTAAATTAGAATATTATTTAACTTATTCTAATATTTACAAAAAATATTAAAAATTGATTAATTTTGAGCTTATTTTGTTTAACTAATAAATATATCATCAATACTATTAACTTTAAATAAATTATTTTTCTGATTTTTTATTTTTAATCAAACATAGTATTATGTAAAAGATTATATTTTATCATAGTAAAAATATTATGTAATTTTTTTATGTTTTGTGACTGATTTTTATTTAATTAAAAGTAGAAATTTTATTGGTAGAAATATCACCAAAGGTGAAGATTATTTATTTTTTAAGGGATATACAAATCATAAGTAGAATGGATTCTTATAGAAATAGTATTATGCCTTTGTTAGAAAATAATGAGCCAGAATTAGGAAAAAAGATATCAATGGTGACTTTTTAAGATAGTTGTTTAGAAAAAAGATAATCAAGTATGTTAAGTAATTCAGAAATTCATTTCAATCTAAATAGAAGAAAGAGTAGCTTCAAAAATTTGGTTGGCTTTTAAAATAATTTGGCTCATCAAAGTAAAATAGTCATTCAAGAATTCTGTCCAAAAACTGAGGGGTCTAAGCTGGATGATGATTCCTCAGACAATATAGACATTTTAAGACCTAAAAAAAAAATAGATTCATAAGATAATGTTGTAGATGTTAATAAAGAATTTGATATTAATAAAAAAAGAGTATCAATTTATCCATAAAATTTGGAAGCTATACATAGAAATAGCAGGAGATAGTCTTGTGTTTTTTAAAAGTAGTTTACAATGAATTTAAATTCCTAAAAGCTATTAAATTTAGATTCAAATAATAATGGGAGATAGTCTTAATAAAGAATGTCATAGATGTCTTCATAGAGACAAAGTATTAATTTAGATAAGAATTAAAATATTAGTGACCAGAAACTTTCTGCTAAAGAAAGATTAAAAAGAATATTCAGAAAAGGCATATTACTCAATAAAACAGTTAAAATATTTGCTTCAGTAATAGGAGCTAGATATATATAAAAGAAAACTGAATTTTTATTTAGCAAAGACACTTACTTTAAAATAGACCTACAGAAATCAAAGTATTTTGATGATATGATTTAAGGAAAAGGATTATTTTCAAAAGAATATATAAATTCTTAATCTGAATTTTTAAAGGCATTATTAAACTTAAAAATTGATCTCACAAATTAAATACATGCAGATGTAAAAAAAATTTCACTATTAACTTAATAAAGCTATTTATATATTTAAAGATAGCTGTCAATCTACTTAGAAAGAAAGTCAAATCTTAATTAGAAATGCAATATTTATCAAAATGCCTAATGAACCTTGATCTATTCAAGCAAAACTCAAATATCTTAGAAGATTCAGACAGTTTAAAAATCATTTTTTCTGAGATTAACTATGTGTTTTTTCCTAAAAACTCTATCATTTTCAATTTTGGTAAGCATAAAATATTTTAAAATGTTTGTGTTAATTTATCTAATCATTTAATTATTTTTCAATTTAAAAGGTGAATATGGAAATCATTATTATGTGCTTCTGAAGGGTAAATATTTATTTGTTAGCTTGTTTATTACATAAAAAACGCTTCAAATTATTTTTCAGGAAAAGTTTATTGTTTCATACCAAATTAAGACAAGAAGGATTAGCTCATTTATTAGTAGGTTGAAAATGAAAGAAAAGCTATTAAGTCAAAAAAATTAATATCAAATTAAAATTAATAGTAAGATAACTCTCCTTCATCCTTTGAATACATAAAATCTCCACTTCATAGGTTAAACTCAAATATATCATGGGGTTCAAGATAAAAAGAATAAAACAAATTTTAAAATGAACGTAAATGTATATCTCCATCTAAACAGAGAGAAAATTCTAAAACAAGACCTTAAAACATTCTTTAAAATTTTATGAATGATAATTAGTAAGATAATTCTATAGAAATTGATAGAGTAAGTTTGACAGGAGATGATATGAGCCAAAGGCTAGATTCTATAAGCTTAGTAATGAAATAAGCTTTCAATTCTTCCAATAACAACAGGTAATTTTGTTAATATGTATGTAATCATTCTAAAGAAGTTTAATTAATAAATAAGGGAAACTGTTGCTAACAAAAAAAAATAAAATAAAAACAATTCAGTCAATGAAGATCTTCAGTTTTAGTAAATATATTTTCCTGATATGAACATGGTCAAAATTTATAATCCTGGGGAAGCATTTGGTGAAATAGCTTTAATGACTAAAGAAAGAAGGTTTAATTTAATTATAGAAAATTTTTTTATAAAATTAAAATCATTTTAAAAGAACTGCAAGTATGGTATGCAAGGAAGATTCTCATTTAATGGTGCTAAGCAAGGAAGGCTTTGAAAAGATTCTTGGTAGTTATTAATAAAGTGTCTTAAAATAAAAAGTTGGTTTTCTGAAATCATTTTCTTTCTTTGAAAAAATTGCAAATAGCCAGCTGATGAGCTTTTTGCATTATTTCAAAATAATTGATTTTGCACCAAAATCAACTATTTATCAAGAAAACGATCCTGCTAATGAAATTTATTTAATTAAATCAGGAGAAGTGTAAATTTAAAAACAAATTTATGTTGAATAGAAAGCTCAACCTTAGATAACTAGGGAGGTGATAAATTAATAGAAAGATTAAACAATTATTTTATTCAATAAAAGCATTCAGAAAAACAGAAAATAATAACAAAAAAGAATCATTTAGATAAAAAGCATGGGTCCTATATAATATTTTGGTTAAGACGAGATACTTTCATCTGAACCAAAACGGCTTTTTAGAGCAGTTGCCTTGTAACAAACTTAACTTTACATAATTAATAAAAAGGTATATTTAATAATCTTAAAAGTAATTACTTTTATTAAAAATTTTTTTATAAAAAGGAATTTTTCAGTTTTTTGAAATATCAAAAATAGCTTAATATTTTTAAAGATCAATGCCAAGTTAAAAAAACATGGCTTGCTAACAGAGAAGAAGAAGTTACATAAGTAGTTTCTCTTCAAGAATCAAATTAAAAATAATTTTCTCCATATCCTATTGAAACAATAAATACATAAAAGTAAGAAACTCCAAATTTATTTTAATCTACAACATTAAATTTAAAATCTCTAAAAGAAAGCAAACAAAATTCAGCTTTATTTAACAGTACTAATAACAATTTTACAAGTAATAACACTTACTATTACAATAACATAACTAATAATAGTTTATAATCTCCATCTCAAAAAGGACAACAAGATAAACATTTTTAATTTTAAAATAATCCTGGAAATAATTTTAATTTAGAGAAAATCTCTCCCAGAAATCAATTAAATTAACAACAGAAGCCTCATTAATTGCACTTTTTTTTCTCATAAGAATAGAATTAAAACTCTAATATTTAATTTGACCCTTTAATTTATTCTCCATCTGGTAAATCTTGTTAAATAAACTCAGTTTAGCAAAATATTTTATCATCTCTTTAAAGATAAAAAAGCTGTAAAAGCTAAAGCATAAACTCATCAAGCATAAAAAACATTTTCTAAAGCTAAAAACTTTAATCAAATAATAATCAAATGTAAGTAAAAACAAACCCATTAAAAGAGGAGGAGGAGGA
Organism: Tetrahymena elliotti 4EA; assembly: GCA_000231825.2. Classification (NCBI taxonomy): domain Eukaryota; phylum Ciliophora; class Oligohymenophorea; order Hymenostomatida; family Tetrahymenidae; genus Tetrahymena; species Tetrahymena elliotti. The sequence continues at coordinate 508,842 of JH720297.1, forward strand.
TGACATATGTTCTAAATCTTTAACTAAGTAAAAAATTGTGAAGTTTTAAGACGAAATCTAGTAAAATAAGAAAAAAACTCTTGAAAAAATATCAAACCGAACAAGTATAGAACTGAAAAAGCATGAATAACCTAATTCTCATTACTTAGACCTATAGAAACTTCTAAAAATTAATGAATAAAATGTAAAAAAATATTAATTTAGTGATTCTTATTTTTTTAAAATTAAATTTCATTCTAAATTTAATGATTTTTGTTTAAAAAGCAAAGAAATAGTAAAATAATTTTAGTTTTAACCATCATTTTTCTTAAGAAGGCGTATTTTTTGCAACAAATTTGATTGATTTAGTTAAAAAAATAATAAATAAAAAAAATCTTTGTTTTATGATTTTGTGAAAATTATTTTTTTCTTCATAAATAGTCATTAATAATGAAGGAGATTCAGGGTAAAAAATATTCAAATGCTTCAATAGATAGATTGCAGAGTGAGAGTAATAATAATTTAGATTCTGTTTTTGATTTATTGGCTAGATAATCTAAAAAAGAATATAAATATGCCAATTCTAAAAATAAATTTTTTTTCTCTGATGTAAATCACATAATATCACCTAGAAGTGAGAAAAGTAGTTAGAATTTAAAGTCTTTTGGTAAAATTAATGAAATTTAATTAGATTCTCCTACAGCTATTGTCAGCTTTTCCAATAGCTTTAAAAAATAAAATTATTGTTTAAAATCTTTTCTTTCAAAACCTTACCTTGATACTTAAAAAAGGTCAAATCAAAATGAATCTACAATTAAAAGTGGAGTAGATTTTCTAGATAAAAATGATGAATCATTCTAAAACAGATAAACAAAACGTATTGATAATCATTCAGATTTCAGCTCAATAAATAACTTTACTTATGCTAATTATTTTAATAAAAATTAAATTACAAACACAAATAAAGCAGTAAATAAATCCTAAGATTTTAAATTAAAAATTCCTAAAAATTCATCAACAAATCAAAGTTTAAATGAATTAAAGCTAAAAAGCAATGAAAGTTCTCCATTTAGTATATATTATGATAAGTAAGATGACATAAAAGAAGATCAGATATAAAAGCGAAAAGAACTTTAACTTTCTTTCACAAGCTTAATCTAACAATAATCATCAGATGCTTGTCAAATAGCTCAAAAAAATAAAAACGATGAAATGTAACATTTTTTCTAAAACAACGAAATTTTAAAAAACAAAAGCATTCTCAAAATATTAAAATTTAAATAAAAAAACAAATATATATTTAAGTAATTGCACTAATATAATTGCAACTTATCTGAATTAAGTTAGCATGATCAGCATTTATAGAAATTTTCTTGATTAATATCAAAAAGGTAACAAAAAAACACAGTAAAAATAATTTTACAAACATAAATACATTTTATTTTAATTATTAAGTATTCAAAATATTTATTATTTATAAACTTCGTTCTATTCATATTTATTATAACTAAATATATTTTTTAATATTACTGTTTTAACTTGAATACAAATATGACTTTTTTATTCAAATTAGTAGGATTCATTATTATTAAAAAATATACTAGCTTTTATTAAAGATAACTATGGAATTAATCTTTTTATTAATTTTTTTATCCATGTTAATTACAAAATATTTGCTTTTTTAACTGAGTTGTGTCAAACAAAATTATAACTAAAATGCTATTTTTATTAAAACTAGAATTACATTTTATTTATGATAAGACTTTTAATAATGAAAACTATTAATTTAATTTTTTTATTAAAAAAATAACTTTTTTATTTTTACTGAGCTAATTTGGAAACAAAACACTGTATTTTTTTAATTATTATTAAAACTATAATTTAGTTTTAATTATTTAGGGGTTAATTAAAAAAATTATTTAGTATTTATTCTTTTTGTTATTTGCTTTTTATTTATTTATTTTGTTTTATTCATATTTTTACAAAAAAATTTCTTTTTTTTCATTTTTAAGGTAAAAACAAAAGATGGATGCCATCTATGGATTAAAAAGTTTATTTAGCTTAAATTGATTAAAAATATTTTAATTTAGAAAAATGTTTTTTTACTCATATTTTTTACTAAAAATATGCTTGTATTTACTTTTGCTGATTTGTAATAGAGCATCAGTACTATTATTTAAAGTAAAATTTAGCTTTAGTTTAATTGAAAAAATTTTAATTAAAGAAAAATAAAAATGTTTTTAATTTAAATAAATAGTAAAATAGATTACATTTATTATTTTAATATCTCAGATTTTCTGTTTAAGCAATTAATTTTAATTCTTCCTACAATAACTTATATGTTAATAAAATTAAATAATATTTTCAATCTAGAATTGATTAATAAATCAATCAATCAAACTATTGGTTAAAAAATCATAAATTTTAATTAATTTCCAATCTTATTTTTGATTATAAGGGTATTATGTAGAACTAGGAGCTACCATAAAGTTTAAATCCTTAAAGCTAAATACAAAAGGTAAACTAAAACGATGATAGTGATTTAAAAGAAATGCAAAACCTAAAACATATTTAATAATCACAAACTTAAGCAGAAAAAATGAGCTAAGACTCTAGCATGCCTTATTTTGAAACAGATCATAGTAGCAATAAAAAATTATTTGATTAAGATAAAAGCAGTTAACAGATGCTAAATAAAGATATAAATAAAAGCAAAATTCATTAATACATGAGCTAAAATAAAGAGGAATCATAAAAAATCATTGAAGATTTAAGATCTAATACTTAAAATTTGGAATTCAAATCGCTACAAAATATTGAGTTTAATCATAGTTTATGTGATATATTTTAAGATAGTTTTCACTTGAATAAATCACTAAAAAATGATTAGATGAGAGAAAACTTTAATTTGTATGATAATTAAGATAAAGAAAGTTATTTCTCAGATTCAGAAACATTTTAAAGCTCAAACTGGCTTCCTTTTTAACATGAATATTCTTAAGCATTTAAAAATTTGTAATAAATTTATTAACAAAAGCATAATGAATAGAAAGTAGAATTAAATTTGCAAATAAGTTAAGATAAGGATTAAGAAAAAATAATTGAAAACCCTACTAATTATTATATTTAGTATACTTTTAACTAAAAAAATAGTCTAGATGTTGATAAAAATAGCATAGATTTATCTTCTCAAAGCAGTTACGATTAGTCAAGAGAAAGCCAAAAAATAAAAAAATCAACATAGAATGATTTTAAAATTAGCTATAATATAAATATTGTTCCAGCCCATAAAAATACAGATGATTAATAATAATCATAAAATAATTAAGAATAAAGCAAATAATAGCAATATCAATAATTTGTAATTTAAGTTTCTTCTGATAAGCAAGACTCAAGTAACTCAAATAATGCTGGAAGATAAAGTTTAATTGTGCAGAATATCCTTAAAAATAATACTATTAATCAAGCAAATTTGTTAACTGTATAGGATGGTATCGGTTCTTTAAACTAATTTGGAAAATCTTTTAACAAGCTCTCAATAGATTTAGGAATTCAAAAATCAATGGATCTTCCAAGTTAAATTCTTTCTTCATAAAATTTGCAAGGGAGTGAAGTTTTCAAGACAGAATCATAGATAAATTTATATAAATAGAATTTGAAAATGATTGAAAAAATAAAAATACATAATAAATCATTAAAACTAGACTTGAAAGACCCTGAAATAAGTGATGTAATTAAACTAAAAAATTATTTATGCATCAAATTATTTTTTTAACAATAGATAGCTATTTAGATACTGCAAAAAAATGGTAAGATATCTCATGAAATCAAATTTCTTCAGAAATGTATTGAAGGAATGCCACTTTTCTAAAAGCATCAAGGCTTATTTGAAAAGGCTAATACCTCTCACCATTTATTTTCATAAATAAAGCACATTAAATATTCAAAAAATCATGTCATTTTCAATTTTGGTATTTCAATTCTTAAAATTTAACAATAATTTCTAATTTATTTTTTTTTATTTTAGGAGAATATGGTTATCACTATTACATTGTTCTTAAAGGTAAAATTATCAGCTTGAATTTGATTTTCATGTTTCATTTCAGTTTTAATAATCATTTAGATTTCTTCTGTTTTGACAAATATTTTTCTAAATATCATTTATTGTTCTACTAATCTATTCTTTTAATTTTTAAAAAGAATTAAAGCTAAAATATCTAAGCATATAAAATTAAAGCCATTCAAATTAAATTAATAATCTAAGTTTTTATAGGATTTTATTGATCTAGAATAAGCTAATTAAATACTTATTTCACAATTAAAAATTAAAAAAGTTTTTTCAAATCGAATTATTTTATTTTAAGTTAGTAAATAAAATATTTTCTGAAATTAAAATTATTTTTTACAACTGAAAAGGTTCAGTTTCATGTTTGATTCCACAAAATTAATACAAAGAAGAGCTAATTTAAGAATAAAAGAACATCGAGTTTATGCAATAAAGGATTCAAAAAATAAAGAATAAACCACCTGCTGAAAACGACAAGCAAGAGAACAACCCTTAATTTATAGATATAGTTATGTAAGCCTTCAAATAAAAATAGTAAAGTGACTATCTTACTCTTTTGAAGTCTTAAGGTAAACCTGTACCTAATGTTTCTATTTCAAGCAGAAGGAAATTTAAACCATAATAAACTCCTGAGAACTTAACACCAGAAGTTTTAAAATAAAACCAACTATTCAACTAATACCTTTAAAAAAGAGGAATGAATAAGCAATAAGAAGTTGTTGAAAAATCTTCATTTTTAAGGAGAAAATCATAAATAAAATTATTAGATGGTAAAAGAAAATCAAAGTAAGATGAAGACATCAGTAAATCAAAGCCAAAACCTCCTTAAACAAACTAGAATTTTTTAACAGTTTAAAAAGAGATTGAGTCACCAAAGTCTGATACATAAGAAAAATAGGTAAGCAATTCAAGCTAAGCAGAATAAAAAATTGAAGAAACCAAATAAATGTAAACTAATTTTATCCTTTAATTTAAGTTAATAATTTTACAAATAGCACATACACTATTGAAACCAAATAAGAAACCTTTCAAGAGCATATATAAAAGTAATTCCCTAAGTTCTTTCCAGTAAAAACTTTTGTTGCTGGAGAATCATTTGGAGAAATAGCTTTAATGACAAAAGAAAGAAGGTAATTTAATATTTATTTTTTGAAAGATTTTGAGAAACTTTCAATTCAAATTTTTTAAAATGTTTGATTGAGGAAATAAATTTAATTTAAAAATGCCAAATTTATACAATTAAAAAATATCTTTTGATTATTTGAGAAAACCCTATTTATAATTTTAAATATAACAAAGAACTGCAACTATGGTGTGTCAAGAAGAAACTCATTTGATGGTTTTGAGTAAAGAGGGATTTGATAAAATTATAGGATCATTTTAATAATAGATACTAAGAGAAAAACTTGAATTTTTAAGAAGGTTTTAGTTTTTGGATTCTCTACCTACAAGTTAGCTAATGAGTTTGCTGCATTACTTTAAGATAAATAATTTAACTTAAAAAACTGTTGTTTATAATGAAGGAGACGAGGCCGATAATATTTACTTTATTAAGACGGGAGAAGTCGAAGTTCTAAAAAAAGTGATTATAAACGATTAAAAATACATTCAATCATAAAAGGGGGCTGAAGAATTAACCCGAAATCTGATTGAAATGAACATATCGCTTAAGAATAAAATAAAATAAAAAAAAACTGAAACTATGTCAATCAAGCTTTTAGGATCAGGATAATGTTTTGGAGAAGAAGAAATTATAGAAGAAAAACACAAAAGATTATATAAAGTAGTTGTTACTCAATAGGCTGAAATATTCTCAATTTCAAAAGAAGTAAAAAATTCTAAAAAATTATTAAAAATAAATTTGTTAATTAAAATCAAAAAGCATATATTGACTTCTTTGAAATCTTAGAAGGGATTAAGCATACTTTAGAAACAAAAGCAGGTCAAATAGAATTGGTAAAATTAAATAATTTTTTGAAAAACCTAATTTGAGTTTATTCTAGGATCAATGAAAGAGAAAACTTTATCTCTACAAAAAAAGTTGAAACTAATAAAAAGCTGAGTGACGATATGAAAATATTTGAAAAAAATAGATAAAAAAAATTAGAATATTTAGAAATTTAAAGGTAGATTTATGAAAATCAAGCTCATCATTCACCTCATAGTGAATAGAATAATAGACTCAATTCTTCATATTCTTCTCATTCTTCCAATAGCAGATTCAAATAATCTCCCTGCTCAAGTCCATAAAGATCATCTGTAAATTTTTTGATAGATATTAAAGTATTTAAATAGTCTTTTTTAAACAAATGAATTAGTCTGAAAACCATTCTGATGTTTCTTCACCATCTCTTTTCTCATCAATAAGTTAAAAAAATTATCCTATGATGGACTCTCTTAAATTAAATGAGAGCTCAGATAAGTTTGAATAAAATTACACACCAAGATTAAAGTAAATCATTACCTTTAGTTAATTGATAGAAACAAAACAATTTTATTATTAAAGGTATTCATAAATGAGTGAATAATCAAGCTCTCCTTCTTCTTGGTATTAATAAAAGAACAAACACTTTATTGATCATACAATGAGTTCTTATAGTTAAAATTAAGAATTTAAAGAAGATAAAAATTTAAGAATTAAAAACTTATAGTAAGATTTAATTAAAAGAACACCATAGATAAATAGGATTTTAAATAAACATTAAACGCATATACCTACCATCTCTCTCTCTGATTTAAAACATTAATCTCCTGAGCATGAGTTTAATTTGAACTCTAAAGCTATAGAAATATAAGAAATGACATCTAGAAGTAAGGTAATTAATATACAGTTTCCAAATTTTCCTTATTTTTTTAATTCTTGATTTATAAATGAAAAATTGTTTGTTGTGTCTGAAATTAAAACCAAGAAATAATTAAATTGAAATTTGAAAAAGGTTGAGTTTTAAATTTCATTGATACTGAAGTATCATGTTGTTGAGTAACCACATTTCAAAAGTTGAATGGCATAATATACATATTATCAATTACAAATAATTTCAATCATCTTAAATAAAACTAAATTATCATACTATTTTTTTAAAATGTCCTTTTTAGATTTCAAAAAAAAATAATCTAAAAATTTTAACAAACAGAGGGATAATTACAATCTGCTAATCAAAAATAAGAACTAAATTGTTGAATAGAATCATGATATAAATGACAGAGAAAAGATTTAGGTAGACTTATTTAGAGAAATAAAAAAGAAGAAATATTCAAGTTTTAACAATAATCACAATAACAACAATAATAATGGAAGTGGTTTAAAAAAAGGTGATGAATCATAAATATCAAATTTTTCAAATTGCTAAGTGCCTAAAGAAAAATTATCAGATTAGCACTCATCTTTTTAGAGGGGATATAATAGTTCGTCAAAATTGAGGGAAATGCAAACAAGAACTTAAAGCAGCACTTTTTATAATAATTGGCATACAAATACTAAAGTTAAAGATTATAGTTAAATATAAAATAATAATCTAGGTAGTGTAAATGAAAAAGCAAAAGAAAATCTGAGAGAACTTTCAAGCATAAATTTAAATGAAACGGCGTTTAGAAGTAAAGAAGTTTAGCAAAGGAATTAGTTCAACTCATTGTCTCCACACTCTTTACAACAACACCTAAAAAAAGGAACAATTATGAATGTAATCAAGTAATGTTAATCAACTTAGAATATTAATTAGAAACACATTACTGAGTTTACTAAAGAAATTAGGAATAAACTTCAAAACAAAAATTTGAGCAGAAAAGAACTTAGTTAAAAATATTTGAAAAAATAAAATAGGATATCATTTATCTCTTAAATAGATTTTAATAACATACTTAATGACAATTCATCCATTACATAATAAGAAATAGCTAATCAATTGCCTTAATTTTCATCTAATTAATAATAAAGCGAGTTTCCTAATTTAAATTAAGATAGATAATCTTTTTAATAGGACAATAATGATAATATTGATAATTCCAAGTTTTATCAAACTTAATATAAAAACTATAGTACTATCAATCAAGATAGCTTTTAAATAAATGATTCATTTAGCTCATCAATGGGTAATGGCTTTAGGTATAACAAAGAATTTAATAGAAGTAGAATGGGTAAATAAAGAATTACTTTGTCTCCTCAAAATTAAAAAAATGAAAATTAAAGTAAAGATTTTTCTCAGAACAACTTCCACTGTTCTTAAATAAGAGGGTTGAACTCAAGATAATCAAGTACTGAAAAAAGTATTCTAAATCCTCATAGCTCTGCACAAAATTATACTTTTGAAACTATTGTTAACAATAATGAAAAAAAAATGAAGGATTTATCTAAAGAAAAAAGAAGTTCACTAAATTTAGATTAATATAAAAGTATGACTCAAAAAGAATAGCAGCACTAATCATAAAGTTATAATAAAATATTAAATTCAAAAATTCAATTCAAAAACAATAACTTCAATATTATGACAGATTCATAATAATTTAAATAAGCCCATAAGGTTAATCAAAATAGTCTATCTGCTCTAAATGATGACTTAAAATTAAGTAAATAATAAAATTAATTTTCTTACAATCCATTTTAGCATTCTGATTAGAAAAAGAATGTTTTTTCATTAAATGGAATTGATAAAAATATAATTAAAACATTTAAGCTTGATAAAATTATATAAAATGATTATGAAAAAAGTTTTATTAAACTTGCATAAACATGCTCATAACACATAAAAGAAATAAAATAGATTGATAAATTTTAGATAAACTCCAATTCTGTCAAATAAAATCATACTCAGATTCAATCTGCTATTGTTAGAAACAGGCACAACCAGAGACTAGTCGATTTGTGCAATCTTAAGAAAAGAATTAACATGAGCACAATTTAAAAAGAAAGTAATATTAACAATACTAATATTAACAATAGTGTTAATGAATAGAATTCCAGAAAAAAACTTGATGGCTATTATTCTGAGTAACAGTAACCTGATTAAAGTAAGTTAGATATTAGTCTTCTATAAAATCTACACATATAATAAGCTTAAATTCAAAAAAATAAACCATCATGAAGAACCAATTCATTAATTTGATTTCTTCAAGAGCCCTAATATTCTATTACCATTTATTGGATTTTTAAATGTATATTAAAATTATCTTAATATGCTAATTTATATTACTTTATTTATTCCTTTTTCCCTTATTTTACAAAAAAATTTTATTTAATTTATTTAAAAAATTATTTATGTCAAATATTACTATTTTCTGTGTGTATAAAATAGCAAACTTTATTGTCTATCTTATTTTAAAACACATTGTAAAAAAAAATTTTTTCTTTATTTCTCCAGTTTTTTTTAAAAAATTTAAACTATAGCTTGTTTGTAAAATATCATAAAAAATATTATGCGTACTTTTATGAAATAATGAATAATTCTAACTAGAGAGAAAAAGAAGCTAGGAATCATTCCTTTAATTGATTTTAGTTTTAAATTTTTAATGAGTTTTTTTTTAAAATGTTTTATTTCTGTCTTTACAAACCTTTGTAAAAAAAAATAACAACATCATTATTGAATAGTACCCAAATTTGTTTTTATCATGTTTATAATTTTGAAGAATTTACTGCATTTTTTATATTTTTCTAGAAATTTATTGGCTCTCTAATAATTAATTTTTGTCCTTAACACATTTTTAAAATATTTTTTGAATAAATTAATGAAAATTGATAGAAAAAGATTTGAATCTATTAATATATTTATCAAAAACATCAAAATTATTAAACAAAATATTTGGTAAGTAGATGAAAGAGACTGTTTGTATTTTTGTATTAATCTTAAATTTGATTGACTTGACTATTATTTTTTGATAAAAAATACATTTAATTAATTCAATCAATTTAATTTTAGAAGCAATAAATATAAATAAAATGTTTAGAAATTTATTAGTCAAGTCTTTAAAATTAGCAGCTAACAGGTAGTTCTTAGCTTAGCAAAAGAATTCCTAGCTCTATAATGCTTGGTTGAGTTAAAACTAAATCCAAAGCTTCAATGCTTTGTGTTCTCAACAAAACAGATATAATTTTACTTCCTAAGGAGATACTTAACTCAATTAAATCTTGGAAGAAGTTGAAGCTAAAATTTTCTAGGTTTTAAAAAGTGCTGCTAAGTGTAAAGTTGATAAATTAGCCAGAACCGCTACTTTCGAAGAGCTTGGTTTTGATTCCCTTGACGGTGTTGAGCTTGTTGTAGCCATGGAAGAATTATTTGGCTTCGATATTACTAATGAAGAAGCAGAAAAGATTGTTTCAGTTCAAGATGCAATCACTATTTTCAATAAAAATCTTGTAGAAAAAATCAATAGAGACAAGCTTATTGAATTGTAAGAATCTGAAACAACTCCTTCTAAAAAATGAGAGCTTTAAATGAATATATAAACCTTCAATATAAATTTAATTTTATAAGCTAACAAGTTAATAATTTACAATAAGTATGTATATATGGTGAATGATCCTTTTAATTTAAGCAGAGTATGAAAATATTTTAATATTTATATTCATTCAATCCATCATTTACATTCCCTTGTATTTTTTATAGATAAAATGATTTGTGTTTTAGTGACTTTATTTGATTGAATCTTTCAAACAAGTTTTTAAGTGTAAAAAAGAAATCTAAATGTTTTATTTCTTTTCTAGAAAATTAAATTTAATGCACTTTTATGTAGAGTGTCTTATTTCAATTTATAAAAAATTCATTAAAACAAATAAAGACATATATATTTCATTCTGTGAATTGACACACTTATGGCTTTTCAATATTTAAATAATCTTCTGTTTTCATAGAAATAGATTTAGTTCTGAGCCCACAGTTAAAGTTAATTACGCTCCCTTAATCAATCAAGCTTTAATCAGTAAATGTTTTGATACCCCAAATAGATCCAAAAGGAGGTACTGCTCCTGGAATACATTTAGTGAGCTCATAAACTTCTTCTTATTTAGCTAAATCTAATTTTTTATGTCCAACTACACCCCTAATAAGCTTCCAAGAAAGCTTTTTACTAGCTGACATTACAGTTAAAATATAAGTGTTGTTTTATTTATCTTTAAGTAACATTGCTTTGGCTCCAGAGTCTAAAGAAACTCCTCTAACTTAAGCAGATTCTTCACTAGTCTTACATGGTTTATGTACCAAAGTTGAAAATTTTATTCCATCTAAAAGCTTAAAAATCAGTTCACAAGAATAGCTGTCTTCTTTAACAATTTCTTCTTCATTTTGGTTATTTGACTTAAGTTCTTCCTTTTTTTGATCCTCATCTTTAATTTAATTATTCTGATCCATTTTGCCAAGCTATTCTAATTACTTGATAAATATAAATTTCTTGCAACTTGATTAAATAAGAATAAAAGTTTTACTCAAAATAAAGAAAAATCAAGGAATTTTCATTAATTTCTAAAATCAATTCTAAAAATAAATTAAAATTAAAAATCCAAGAAAGCTATCATTCTAATTAATGAAGCATCTTAAAATTTTATTTGTGATAAATTCATTTTATTCACATTTAAATATTAAAATTAATTATATTTTATTTGAATTATTTTTGTTTAAATTTAGTAATTTATTTCTAAGAAATAATTTTTAAAATATACATATTAGTTTATCTTTTAAAGGAGCCATTTCAAAAATGAATGCCCCTATTTTTTTATCAACCTTAATTATTATTTTAAAATTTTGTAAATCTATTATTAGTCACCGAAGAAGGAAATAATACCTGGTGAATAGCAATAGTAATAACTAAATACTAAATTGCTAAATTTAAAAAAATTATGCTTATGAAGCTAATTATAGAATAAATAAAGATCTATTTTCGTTTATTAATTTACAAGCAAATTTTGCTTTTTTGAAGAGGGTTGATAAAGTTAAAGAAAAAAAAGAGGTAAGTAAGTAAATTAAGCTAATTTAAAAAAGCAAAAAGTATAAAAATAAGAATTATTGCTACTTAAAAAAGATGCATAGCATACTCTGAAGTAATTAACATGAATATACATATTTGATTAAATATTTATATAAATTAATAACTTATAAGACTAACTAATGCTTTATGAAAGGATACTTTTTTTAAAAGATATCTGGCATTCATTATATTATTTATATCTTTATTTTTATTGATTATTGTATTATAATTTCTGCTAGTTCTTATTTAACTTTTATCTATTAATCAATGTATTATAAAAAAATATGATAATATTTTATGGTTTATCTAGGTATGTGCTAAGTTAAATTAAAAATTACGATTTTTAATATATGTTTTTCAAATTTCGAATTCTTCTTTTTCTAATTCTTTCAATTCTTCTTTAGTAGGTGAAGAAATAATTTTTGAAACGGTATTTGGAATAAAAGTAGTAAAAACTGGAATATAAGGAGTTAAAACTGGATAATAAAATCGAGGACCAACGTATGCATATACCTGAGAACCCTAGATGGTGCGTCCTTCCTAAAAATAATTTAAATAAAAGTTATGATTAAGAACGAAAGAATAATATAATTACTTTCAAAGATTAAAAATGATTTTTGTAAAAGTAAACCAAATCATATGGTTTAATACCTATAATAGTTCCAAATTCTAAACCTGTCTCAACTTTTTAACCCTCATCTCTATCTCTCATCCAAATTTCAATAACAGCCTTATTATTTCTTCTGATAGACAAAACTACTCCAATGACGTGTGAGTTACTAAATCTTTCGCCAATACAACCAAGCTGTAATTAGAAAAAATAAATTTAATATTGAAAATTCATTAATAACCCAAAATAAAATCATTCATTTTATAAATGAAAAAAAATCAAATCTATTTACTAATAAATCCTCCCAAATTTTGTTCAAATCTTTATACAACTTGTTTTAAACTACAAAAATCCAGCAACCACCGCACTTCTATTCCTATTTTAGAATAGTAGAGTCAATTTAATAAATAATTATTGTTATCAGTAATTTATAATATTGTTGTAGGGAAAATATGAAAGAAAATTTTTGTTTACTTGCCACAAAGGAGTGCATCCCTTTCTGAAGAAGAGGATCTTGTTTTAAGATTTGATATCAGTAGGCTTTTAAATATAGAAATAATTTTAGAAGAAGGTTTCAACTGTACTGCATTCACCTAATTTCTTAAGGTTTTTCTTATAATTATTATTATTGTAATTCATGTGGTTATATCTAGGGCAGTAATAGAAACACCAATCATCATTCAATGGATGTTATTTTTCAAAAACCGTTTTTTTTTTTTCAGCATATATATTAATTCGCCTTTTTACATTATTTTTATTATATTTTTTAACAATCGCTTTATATTATTTATAAAAGTATTTTAAATACGCTTTCTTTTTATCTTATTCTTTATTTTAACAAGGATTTTATTTAGTTAAAATCAATTTCAAACTTGTGATTATTTTAGATTCATTCTTATTTTATTTTATTCATCAAGCAAAAGCAAATTTTCAATTTTCAAGCATTTTATATCAATCAATAAAATAATCTTTCTCTTCTAACATTAATTTCATTCTACTAGCCTTATTTCTATTTATTCATTTTTGCTTACCTAGTACTATAATAATGAATTATTGCATAAAATATATTACTTAAATTATTTATTTGTGGTAGATATTTACTTTTCTTAAAACAAAAATGGCATCATCGATATAAATCTTTCCAGAATAAAAATTTATGGTTAATTTTTCTAATTAAAAAAAAATTAATTTACTTTTGTTTGATTTTGTAAATTGTATTTTTTAAAATTAGATTTGCTTAATAAATAGCTATTAACTATTCTCTTGATTTATCTAATATTTTGATGGTAAATTTTTAAATGAAAGTAAAAAATTTTGATTTGATTCATAAATTCACTATTTCCAATTAAAAAATTGATTTAATAACAAAAATATCTCAATCATTAAGCCAATTTATTTTGTAATTAATTATAATCTTTTTTAATGGATAAAGTTCCTTGTGATCCAAATCTGCTTGAAAATATAAAAATGAGCTTATAAGCACTGAAATAGATATAGAAACAAAGAGAAGAATTATTTGCCGAATAAAAATATGGACATCATTAAATGAAAATCCACCTATTTTATTGATATTAGAAAGCGATGTAATATAATCATTAATATTAATAGTCTTTAGTGAGGAAGAAATATGTGATCTTAAAATGTTATTTGATATTGTATGGATATTTGGAAATATTTGTTCTTGCTACTCTGATGAAGTTAAATACATGCTTACTCTAGGAATTGACAATTTTTTAATAGAAAATTTGGAAAATCAAATCTTTTAAATTATTGAATTAGAGTAAAATATTAAATTTTAGAAAAATAAAATAGATATTAACAAGATATTTTAATTAAAAAAGAATGTGGACTGGGAAATATTGGAGGAAATAACCTTAAAAGTAGTAAAAGTAGAGATGTATTATTGTTTTAAGAAATTATACCTAAGCTCATATCCTGAATATTTTATGGGGGCTTTCATATGTAACTGATGAAGATGAGACTGTTCCAAATTTTATTTCTCACTCTCCAATATTTGATAGATTAACAGAACTTATTGGTTTATCTCATGGATTCAATATCAATCACTCTTGTATAAGGATAATACCCAACCTAGCCTCTTCGAGTGAGGATACCACAAATAAGCTTATTTTGAATTATTCTTTTAGACATCTTTTTAATTGAATAAAAAAGATTTATTTTAATCTAAAAATCAACTCAAAATGATTTATATTTTATAAAAAAACAAGAGATTTTATATAACATAAACCTGTATCTCACTCTCTCATAATTAATTAAATATCATCATTATTTATTCAATAAAATAAATATAATAAAATATTTTTGACAAGCTATTTTGATATAAAGTTAGAAAATTAAAAATAATTTATTTATTTAAAAACTTCAACACTTCTAAATAAATTTGAGAATTATTTTGGAAAATTGGTAAAAAAATATTTGTAATTTTTAGTTGTATTTTTAGGCTGCACCTGATCAATCAAAAGTTTTATAATCCAAAATTAGTTTCTTTTTTAATAATAAAAAAAAACAGAAAGAGGTATTAAATATATGGTCTCTAAAAATCATTAATTAAGGTTTTCAAAGAAATCTTTCATGTATAACTTTCAAACAGAAATAATTAATTATTAATTTGTAATAAAGCTTTATAGTTAGTTTATTAAGGTATAATCAACTATTTTATATAATCAATAGCTTAAACAACATAAAATTTTAGGATTTAGAAGGAGTCTTTATTTATTTTAGTAAACCTATTTTAAGTTGAAATCAGTTTAATAGAACTCTAAATTATCAATAACCATTAATGAATAGAATGAATCCATACGATACAAAAAATAATGATCCAATTCGTGAGAAGCTCAGATAGTTAGAAGAAAAATCAGTTGAGCTTTAAAAATAGGGCAAATATGGAGAGTCTCTTGATGTATTAGAAGAAGCCTTTAACCTTAAAATCAACGCATATGGAGAAGAAAGTGAAGAAGTTCTTAAAACAAGTGAAAAGCTTTGTGAGCTTTGCAATTTGATTGCAATGTTATGTTTAACAAGAGGGAAAAATGAAGCTTGCTTTGAATTTTTAAAAAAAGCAAGAGTTTTATGTGAAAATTCATACAATTTTAAAGCAGTCACCTATAACAATATGGCTTGCTATTATAAGCGTATAAATAAAAATAGAGTTGCTCTTGATTATCTCAAAAAGGCTTTAGAAATTGAAATTCATATTGATCGTCCATAAAGTTTAGCTGATACTCACCTTAATCTATGTGCTGTTCTTTCTCAGCTTGAGCGTCATAAAGAAGCTCTTGAGCATGTGCTTATGAGTATAGTTCTTTTACAAGAAGAGCATATGTAGAATGTCCTTTAGTATGGACATCCTCGCCAAAGATAGCAGTAAAATATGCATAATTCAGAAAACTAGGATCCTAACGATAATGATGAGGGAGATTACTAAAATCAAGATTAGAAAGGTTAGTAAAACAGCGAAGGTAGAAATTTCGATGATCGTATTGCTGTTTTAGCTATAGCTTATCACAATATGGGAGTTGAATTAGAATTTCTCAGCCGTTTCGAAGAAGCAATTTAAGCATATAAAAAAGCTGTTAATTTTTCTATCACTTATTTAGGAGAAAACCATAGTCTAGTAGAAAATTTGAAAGGAGTACTTGCACAAGCCGAAAATTAAATACAGTCTTAAAAATCAAAGGAAATCCGTAGAAGAGAGGGAAAAGATAATAACAAAAAGCCTTCAATACGTATTAATCAAGCTTAAACAGTTTATAATACCTCTGATGTTGGATACAAACGTGCAACAACTGCCAAATCAGCACCAGGCGGTGGCAATTTTAGAATAACTTCAGCCCAAACTTCTAACAATCCTTAATATAAAAATAAACTACCTGCTATGTAATACTAACAAAATTAAGGTACAGGAGGAAACTTCCCCATTTAAGGAGTTCGTTCGCCAACCCAATAAAGACCATATACATCAAACTACCCTTCTCAGGGATCTAAAAATATGAATCAAGGATAAATGAACTAAAATTATTATCCAAGCAACTAATATGATTAATACAATCCATAAAATCAACAGTAACAAAATTATTAAATGCCTTAAAATAACCAATATCCCTAAAATGACCTAATGAATCCTCGTATTGACCATTCAAGAAATGAGATTTCTCCAGACCAATATTCTAATTAAAATAATTGATTATTTCAAAATATCTTAATTCAATTAATAAAGAGATATCTAACTTATCTTTGCACAAATTACACATTTTAATAATCTTCTTTCTCATTTTGTTATTTATATCTTTCAGACCATTTGATTTAATTCTGCAAAAAGTTATTTATAAGTTTCAATTTAATCATATTAATAATGTTAATCCTTTTCAATTTATGTATTATGAATTAAAATTATTTACAAACTGAAAAAAGTTTATGATTTTTTTAATATTATCTTATATTAATAAAAAAAGATTAAAATTATTATTTGCTATTGAAAGTGTTTAAATTATTTAGTTTAATTTTATTTATGAAAGGATTAAAAAAAATAATTTAATTATAAAAATTTATTAAAAGATTTGTTAAAATTAAAAAGCTTTTTGAAACCAAACCAATTCAATAAATTAATTTATAATTTTACAGTTTTTAATAAATTATTTGAGAATTTGAAATAAATTTTATAAGAATCTTATTGTAAGGAAAGATATGAATGAAATAATAAAGTTTTATTTTAAGAAATTTATTTGCTTGCAGTTTATTGAAATTTATGAAGAATAGTTGCATTTGTTAATGGTAAAATTAAAATGTAGATTAAAAGTGTGAATTAAGGTTTTTTAAATATTTTATAAATTTTTTATATATTGAGATATTTGAATTGTAATGAGATTTTTAGGATTCAAATAAATATGAGATTATTTTAGAGAAGCAGAGAAGCTTTCAGAAAATTAGATGATATTTTTACAATTTATAAAAGATATATTTTGTGTAAGAATAGCCCTCCTCTTAATGCTTGCTAATATATTTTTGATGTTTCTGATAGAAATAAAATTTTTTATTATCTATTCAAAATCTTCTTCCTATTTATCATGATAGATTTATTTGCATGTTAGGCACAATATGATCAAAAATTTCAAGATTTTAGATACTAAATTTTAATAATTTTACTTGCTTATATTTGTAAACAAATAATTAAATATAAACTAAATTATATCAAACTATTAAATAAAAAGGTATAAATAAATGCTCAAGCTTTTTAAAAGTAATTCTAACAAACCAAAAGAACATGAGGTGGTTAGTATGAAGTTCGAAAAAACTGAAAAGACTATCAATTTATAGACTTATAATATAAAGGCAATCTAATTGATAGAAGAATAAGATTTCTTTTATTTGCAAGCTGATAAATAAATTACAAACATTGAGACATGCTTATAGATAGATAGAAAAACTGGAAAAATTTCAGAAATCAAAAAAGAGGTTAAGAGCAGCAGTGCTTTAAAAAGCTATAGCGGATTTTTAGGTATTATCAATATTTAAGGAGCTAATTTTTTAATGTTTGCAAAAGATGTTCATATATTATCTGTGCTTGATGGGAGAGATAAAATTTATGAAATAGTATCTTTAGATTTTGTCTAAATTAATAAAGATGCACATAAGCTAACAAAAGATATAAATGATTTTATATTTTACATTAAAAAATATTTGTGTAATAAAAATGGTGGATATTATTTCTCATACACTTATCCATTAACTTTATCTTAGTAAAAGATTAATGATTTAAGGAGACTTCAGTAAAACTAATAAAAACCTGTATTTCATTTTGTTGATAATGATTTCTTATGGAATCATCACCTTCTAAAACCTTTAGTTGATTAAATGGTTTCCAAAGGATGGTTGGCATAACTAATTCAAGGTCATGTTTACAATGTTGTAATAGGTAGCGATGTTAAAAACTAAATTTATTATACAATAATTTCTAGGAGATAATGCAAAAGAGGTGGAACTAGATATAATCATAGAGGTATTGATTCTGATGGTTATGTTGCTAACTTTGTAGAAAGTGAATAAATTATTTTATTTAATTCTATGAATAGAATAATATCTCATGTTTAAATTAGAGGAAGTGTACCTTCATACTGGACTCAGAGAGGTATTTCTGCTAAATTAATAATTGAATCATCTAGATAGCTTTCTGATTAAGCATGTTCTTTACATCTAAATTATCTTAAGACAAATTATAGTAATATCATTTGTGTTAACCTTATGACTGAAAATAAATAAGATGAATTAAAGTTGATGAGTGAATTCAGAAGTCTACTACTTAATGCAAATAATGAAAATAGTTAGGTTGGGTAGATTAAGGAAGAATTTTAAGGCTTTATTTAATACTATGAATTTGATTTTCATAGAGAAGTTAAGGGAGATAAATTTGAAAACATTGATAAATTTATTAAAGATAATTTTATTTAAGATTTATAAAATTATGGATGCTTTGTAAAAAAATATTCATTGGAATCTGAAGATATTGGAAAATCATTGAATGATTAGATTGGTGAGGTCTAGTGGAGACAGAAAGGGATTGTTAGAACTAACTGTTTAGATTGCTTAGACAGAACTAATTTCTTTTAACTTAGAGTAGCTTTTAATGCCGTTTAAAATGTTATATTCCCTTATTTAGGTATTGAATTAAAAAATCCTGATTTTGATCAATTTTGTAAAGATTTTCAATACAGTTGGGGAAAGAATGGTGATAGAATTAGCAATCATTATGCAGGAACTAAAGCAACTACTTCTATGGTTGCAAAAAAAGGTAAATCTGGAGTGCTAGGTTTTATAAAAGGAAAGCTGACTTCTGGTTAAAGATTCTTTAAAGGATTTTTCACAGATGCTTACAAGTAATAATGTTACAGTGTTATACTTGGAGAGCATTATGAAACTCAACAAAATTTAGAATTTTAAGAAGATTTATTTAAAGAATTAAAGCAAGCTGAAAAGAGGTTTACAGATTATAATAATGTGACAGTATTTGTTGCTTCATGGAGCGTTAACTCGTATGTGCCTGACAAAAAATCAAACCTTAATGTTATCTTCAAAAATAATCTACATAATACTAATTGCAATTATAAGATAAAAAACTCTGAGCAAAATGCAAGATAGAAAAATGGTAATTTAATATAAACATTAATTATTACGTCATATTAATTTTCACAAACATTTTTAATAAAAAGAAGGGGAAAAGTAATCGGAGAAGTCTATTTTCTCAATTAAAAATTCTAAAAAATGTGATATAGTAATTGTAGGGCTATAAGAAATAGTAGAACTCAGTGCTAAAAATATGTTTTAGATTTCTTAATAAAAATCTAAAGAACTGTAGAATAAATGGTAGGAATTAATTCATGAGCACATAGGAGGAGAATAAGAATATTTTTATGTTGATTCCCATAGTATGGCAGGAATTACAACTTTTATTTTTGCTAGAACAGACCTTAAAGATAGGATTTCAGATGTTGAATACGATGATGCTCCTGATAATTTAGGTGGTAAAATCCTTAATAAAGGTGGAGTTGGAATTAGATTCTGGGTTGATGATACTTCAATTGCAATATTAAATTGTCATTTACCTGCTGGATAATCAAATATAGAATAAAAGATATCTTCCTTCAATAATATACATCACAAATTATTCTAATAAGAAGGAATGGCCATTTATAAAAGAGACCCTATTTGGAAGTCAGATAAAGTAATATTAATGGGAAATCTAAATTTTAGAGTAGACAAAAAAGAGAAAGACTGTAAGAATGATATATAATCAATAATTAATTTACAAAAGGGTGGTGAATTTGTAAAATCTTCTTCAGAGATTTAATAAAAACTAGTCTCTTATGATCAACTTAAGTGCTTAAATTATCTATCATAGAATCATTAATAATAAGACAATGTAGAACTAAATCAAGAGTTCTAGCCCCTAAGTTAAGAAGCAAAAAAGTACTACAGCAATTATACAAGTGAAACTAAGCAATTCTTAGAAAGCTACTATGAAAAAAAAATACACTTCCTACCTACATACAAATTTGAAATAGGAACTGATAATTACCACAATTCTTGGAAATCAAGAGTGCCTTCTTATTCAGATAGAATATTTATATGTGATTTTGAAAAGTAAAATTAAGATATTGAAAAATCTTATCTATAGTACGATAGTATTTATGGAATAGATAACTCTGATCATAAGCCTATTTTTGCGATTTTAACTTTTGATGTAAAAGAAATTGATTATCAGCTGAGAGAATAAATTATTGAAGAAATCATTCTAAAACAGTAAGGTAAAGCTTAGTCTAATTTCTTATTGAATTTGAATGGTGATGGAGACCAATATGATTACCAAAAAGATCATTAAAGTGGCAGAACAGAAAGTTTTGTTGATAAAGATTTTTTTTGAATGGAATGCTCATATTGATTAAGAATAGAAAATAAAAATAATTAGAAACTAATTCTTTCTCCCTTTTAAAATAAACTTGATAAAAAATTTCCTAAGTTTTAAATATTTTTTTCTCAATTTCTATTTTTATATTTTCGGGTAATTAATCTATTTTTGATAAATTCCTTTTTTTATTAACCACAAATAAATTAATATCCACAAGGATCTTTATTTGTTAATTAATTATATTTTAACTTGCGATTACTACAGTAAAAAAAAAAAAAAAACTAAAATTCAGATCTTTAGTAATTACTTTCTTTTAACTTTCTTCTTTTTTTCTTTTTTATTTATCAATAATAACTCTAAAAACTTCATAAGGATTAATGTAAGTTTGAAAAATTTTAAACTAAAAAAAATTCATAGATTTTAAAAACAAAAGGAAAATTGCTCTTCAACACAAATTAATATCTTTTCAATAATTTTGCCATATATTTTTAAATAAATATTTAGATACACAATCAAAAAGTATTAGTGATGATTTTTACAGATTTCTTAAATTAATGGAACGATTTTTAGTTATTTTGAATAGAACACCAATTATTTTGATTTTTCTTCTTAGTCTTTAAATTATACTCAGAAGGTATTATTATATTTTTAAACAAATAAATGATTTTTTTAATTTGTGATAAATAATATTAACATGAATTTACTGCACTCATTTGTATTTCAGTAAATATTTTATAGTAATTCAAGTTTTTGAAATTAATTTATGGCTGAATTTGCATAATTAATTAAAAAATAATGTAATTTATTTGTTTTTTATCGATTAAAAGTATAATTTAATTTCTGATTATTCTTTTAGAAAAAGTATTTACTCTTAGCTTTGATATATGTGCAAATATATGGCTCATATTTTTGATTATAGTAAATAAATTTCTAAGGTTTGTGTTTTTATCCACTCAAATTCTTTAAGTGAAGATTCTTCAGAATCAATCAAAACAATTTTACTTTCTGCTTATATTTTTTTTAAGAGTAAAACACAATATTTACTTTATTACATCAAAAATAGGTCATATCTCTATTTTATTGTTATTGATATTGTATTGGTCAGAGTAAATCCTAGTAAAAAGTTTAATTAAATAATAGGAAAACAAGTAAATACAATAATTCTTGCAGATATAATGAAAGTCAAATTATTGTTTCAAATTTTGTTTATTTAGATCTTTACTAAGATCATTCTTTCAAGTAAAAAAACTTAAATTAGGTTATTTTTACCTTTTTATTTTATTTAAGAGGAACTACTAGTTAAGGAGGAGTTTCAAAAGCCTACTATTACTTCTTCAGATGTTGTTGGTTGGTCTCAAAACATAATTAGAACTTGCGAGTAAAAAAATATTGTGGAATACACTGGCTAAATATTTGGTGTATTTTCTTAAGATGTAACTCTAAACAAAAAGACTTATGACAAATTAGCACCACATTGGAGTGCGTTAGTAAGATTAGATTTAATGTTATATGGAAGTGTAGATTCAGATGAAGGTGATTATGCTGGTATTAGCATAGACTCTAATCCAATTGATAGATATACAAAATATGATTCTGAGGGATATAAAATATGCTCAGATTCTAAAGGTTTTTGGGGTACACCTTATAATGATGCAATCTATCCTTATTAAAAGAATGTTACCCATACTAGTGATTAGTTATCAATAATTATAAATTCCAAATTTACAGGAACTAATAAAGATAGCGATTATGAAGGTTATGCCTTCAAACATGTTTCAGTTTATATTGATACTTGCTACGACAGTTGCTAAAAATGTACAGGTCCTTCTGCTGTAAAATAATTAATTTTTGTGTAAATAAGCAATATTTTTAATTTTGTAAATAGAATTAATGTACTGAGTGTATTAAAAATGCAGTAAATGTTAATGGAATTTGCACTTGCTCTGGGTCTTATTTTACCTATAATTTTGTATGTGTTTTAAGTTGTCCAAATGGTTTTGTAGGAAACCCTGATACAAGAATATGTGAATAATCAAAATGCTTAAATAATTGCTCAATGTGTGCTAATTAAGTATGTACATAGTGTAATTCCTCTTTCAAATTAATTAATGGTGAATGCTTAGCTTAATGCCCTTCATATTCAGTAGATAAAGGAACTTTTTGTGAAGATAAAATAACTGGAATGAAATGTAAAATTTAATTAAAAAATTTCTTTTTTTAAATATTATTTTAATAATAAAAGACGGAGGGTATATATTCAAAGGGCTTTATTCTGCAAATTTTGGTGATAGTGAAATTTAAGGTCAAGGTTTAAAGTTAGTAAATTTTAAAAATGGTGGTGCTACTTTTAGCAGCTGCTCTGGAGAAAGATTTGTAGGTGGATGGAATGTTGCAGGCTCAGGTTCTGAAATAAGAAGAGAACTACCTAATTTGTAATTTTATTCTTTAATATGCTTGTTAAACATAGAAAATTTTTAAAAAGTAAACCTCACTGGTCAATTAGAATAGGTTTCAAATATATCATGATTGATAATTGGAGTAACAGTGAATCAATTTAAGTTATTTTAGATAACAGTAATATAATTGATAAAATAACAAGAAGTTCAGGTACTTAAGCTGGCAATATTTGTGGTAATTCGAATACAGAAGTAAAAGGTGTTTATGATAAAAATATGACTCACATTAGCTCTTCTCTAATAATAACTATTAGCAATACCTTAGCCTCTTCAAAATCACCTTTTGAAGCTTCATTTGGCATAAGAGAATTTTTTATTTTAGTTAATTATGTAAACTTTTTCTCTTAAAATTTTATCTTTAGAATTTATTTATTTTTTTAATACCAAAAGTGTTAAGAAAACTGTCTAGAATGCAATAATATGGGCTGCACTAAATGCCCACAAGGCACTTTTCTTTACTAACTTAATTGCGAAATCACTTGCCCTACTTAACTAGGATTTTGGGCAAACAGTAATACAAATACTTGTGATATATGCTAAGGAAATTGCTTACAATGTGATATCTCAGGTATTTTATAAATTTTAATTATCTCTTTATTTTATTTTTGTTATTATCAATTTTAATAGCTACCTCATGCTTGAAATGCAAACCTGGAACTTATTTATCAAATAAATCTTGCTCAAGTACATGTCCTGATGGATTTGCCCCTAACCAAGATACACTAACATGCGATAAATGTCATTAAAATTGTAAGACCTGCTCTATTTATAGTAATTAAAAAAATCAATGAAAAATTTTTTAATTGACTTAAAAATAAAATATTTTATAGATGATGAAACTAAATGCACTTCTTGTTAAGGCAATAGATTTTTAAGTGGTACTTAATGTCTAGAAAAGTGCCCAGATGGTACTTATGGAGAATTTAGTAAACTCTACTTTATAAATAACTTAATTTCATATTTTTTTTAAACTAAAAGATGGTAATATATGTGCTGCTTGTAATGTTAATTGTTTGACTTGTTCAGGAAAAACAAATGCAAATTGCTTGTCCTGTAATATAGGTAAATTATATTAACCTGATGATAAAACATGTGGAAGTACTTGTAAAACAACTTAATATATAAGCATTAATAATTGCACTGCTTGTCATACAACTTGTTTGACTTGTAGTGGAGGAACTGATAAAGATTGTTTGACTTGTAGTTCAGTCAGTAACAGGTGAGTTTTTTTTTCAATAATTAAATTTTCTTTAATTTTTATTTTAACTTAGATATTTCTACTAAAATCAATGTCTCTCTCAGTGTCCAGATCAATTCTATGGAGATAAAAATGCATAAAGTTGTAAAAAATGTGATTCTACTTGTTTCAACTGCACAGGGTCAAATTAAGACTAATGTACTTAATGCAGTGGATATTTGTACTTAAATAGTGGAAACAAATGCTTGAATACCTGTCCAAGTGGTTAATTCAAAAATCAAGCAAACAATAAGTGTGAAGCTTGTGACTCAAACTGTCTTACATGTAGTTAAGCAAAAAATATGTGCACATCGTAATAAAAAATAATTTTTGTTTTTTTGTTTAGAAATATTTTGCTTAAATTAATTAGATGCAGTTCTACAATGTTTTTAGATACAGATGGAGTTTGCAAAAATTAATGCCCAGATGGAAAATGGACAAACTAATGTAATAAAATAATTAACTTTTTTATTTTAAGATAATGTTTAATAAAAAGCAACAAAAAAATGTGAATTATGTGATAGCAGTTGTAAAACATGTGGTTCTACTAGCAAAATTACATGTACTTCATGCAATAGTCCTTTATTTTTAGATAAAGCTATCAGTTAATGTGTAAGTACTTGTCCTTCTAAATTCTATGGAAACTAGTCTAGCTGGACATGTGATGTAAAATAATCTTTATTTTTTGGATTGATCAATAATAATTTGAGATTAATGATTCAATTTTATTAAATCAATAAAATATAAATATCTAGAAATGTGAAAGTACATGCTAAGAATGTGATGGACCTAATAGTAATTAATGCAAATAATGTAGTGGAAACCTTTACTTAGATGACAATAAATGCGTGACCAATTGTTAAGGAGGAAAATTTTCTAATTAAAGTACTAATAATTGTGATCTTTGTGATAAAACTTAATGTAAAGAATGTATTAGTTCTAATACTAATTGTACTAAATGTAATACTAATTTATACCTTTATAACAATACTTGTTAATCCAGTTGCCCAAAAGGGTATTTTTCTAATACATCAACTGGTTTATGTGAAAAATGTAATACTAGTTGTGAAACTTGCTATGGTTCAGGTGCAGACTAGTGCTCAAATTGTAATGGCAATTTATTCTTTGAACCTGTAACAAAATAATGTAAACCAAGTTGTTAATAAAAATATTATCCAAACTCAGATAATAATTAATGTATGCAATGCGATTAATCGTGCTTGGAATGTTCAGGTCCTCTCTAAGATTAGTGTACAGCATGCCTAAATACATTAATACTTTTCAACAATTAATGTATTTCTAAATGCCCTGATTAGTATTTCAAAGATCCAAATGCTTAAAATTGCCTTAGTTGTGATATACGCTGCTTTAATTGCACTGATAATAGCTCTAAGTCTTGTACTGCTTGTAAAGGAGATCTCTTTTTAACATCCAATAAAGAATGTTTGAATGTTTGTCCTGATGGAACATATAAGGAGTCTTTAGATAACAATTGTTAAAAATGTGATTAAAGTTGCCTTACTTGCTCAGGACCAGATAAAATTAATTGTTTAAAGTAAAAATTTTCAAAAAATATCATTCAAATTAAAAACAGTATATTAAATCAAAATTATTAAAAATAAAATAAGAATTTGAGTCTTATTTATTTGATTTTGTTTTTTTATTAATAGATGTACTGGATAATTATTTTATGAGGATAATTAATGCAAATAAGAATGCTATTCAGGATGGAAAAATTCATGTAAAGTTTTTATCATCTTAGATGAATTTAAATTAGATATTATAAAAAAGAAAATAATAAATGTGATGAGTGTAATCCTTAATGCTCTAAATGTGATGGGCCTAATTAAAATAATTGCTTAGAATGTCCAAATGGGACATTTTTAAATCCTTTAGAAAAAACTTGTGTAACAGAATGTCCTGTAAATTACTATTCTGATAGTTCTAATAATAAGTGCGAGGTAAAATAAAAAATAAATTTATAAATTTTATTGAACAAAAATTAATTTTTTTTGATTTTTTTATTTAAAATTTCAAAGAAATGTGATTAATCTTGTAAAAACTGCTTGGGAAGTGGATAAGATAAATGCACAGAATGCGAAGGTTAACTATTTTTAAAGGATGGTAAATTTTGTTCATCATCCTGTAACGGTAGTGAATATGGTAATAAATTAAATAATAAATGTGAATCATGTAAATCAACATGTTAAAACTGTGAAGATTAAGATGATAAATGTACCAGCTGTAATATTGGAACTTTCTTAATAAATAATAAGTGTGAATAGAATTGTCCAGATTCTACATTTAAAAATAATAACTCAAATACATGTGATATTTGCAATTAATCTTGTTTAACATGCTCTGGTCCTTCTGATATTGAATGCAATTCTTGTAAGACAGGTACTTTCTTAGATAAAAGCAAAAAAAGTTGTGTTTCTGAATGTCCTATTTAATATTTTGGCGATTCTATAACAGAGACATGTTAAAAATGTGTTGAAAACTGCAATTAATGCTCTAATGATTAAAAATGCTCTAAATGTTCAAGCGGATTCTTCCTTCATGAGGGCTAATGCATAAGTAATTGTCCAACTAAATACTTCAATGACTCAAGTAATTAAACTCTTTTTAAAAAATGATTTAAAAAATAAACATAACAAATAGGTACATAAAACTGCACTTAATGTTCTTAAAATTGTTAAACATGCTTTGATTCCACAGTTAATGGTTGTCTGACTTGTATACCAGGAACATTTAAAAATGTAGATAATAGCAGTTGTTTATAAGAAAATGAGTGCCCATCCAATAAATACCCAGATAAAGATACCCAAAAATGTGAATCCTGCTTTTCAACTTGTGCTGAATGTACAGGTAAAGATGAAAGCTAATGCAAAAAATGTATCACAGATAGATTCTTATATAAAGGGGAATGCTTAAATGATTGCCCTAATAATACATTTAAATAAGGTACAAAGTGTATTGATTGTCATTCTTCTTGTTCTTCTTGCAGCGGTAGCTCTGAATTCTAGTGCTTATCATGCCTTTCAGGTTTAATATTATTGAAATTTTATTATTTATTTATTTACTTGATATCTTATTTAAAGGATACCTTTAGGAAGGAACTTGTCTTAATGAATGCATATAAAATTACTATCCAAGCTTAAAAAATGGATAATAAGTTTGTCTTTAGTGCCATGAATAATGCTAGAAATGTAGCGGACCCGACTCAAATAATGTGAGATAAAAAAAACATAATTTTTCTTATTAATTTAATGTTTCTTTTTTAAAAAAGTGTACAGAGTGCCCTTAAAATTCGTTTTTATACCAAAATGATTGCATGAAAGATTGCCCAGTTTAATATTTTGGGGATTCTTAAGCAAATAAATGTTTAAAATGTATTGAAAACTGTGATTAATGCTCTGATAATGAAAAATGCTTAAAATGTTCAAGCGGGTTCTTCCTTCACAACAGTTAATGCTTAAGTAATTGTCCAACTAAATACTTCAATGACTAAAGTAATATTAATCTTTTTAAACAATTATTAAAAATTATAATTAAAAAAGATACATAGAATTGCACTTAATGTTCTCAAAACTGTTAAACATGCTTTGATTCCACAATTAATGGCTGTTTGACTTGCATACCAGTAACATATAAAAATGTAGATAATAGCAGCTGTGTACAAGAAAATGGATGTCCATCCAATAAATACCCTGATAAAGATACCCAAAAATGCGAATCCTGTTTTTCAACTTGTGCTGAATGTACAGGCAAAGATGAAAATGAATGCAAAAAATGTAACTCAGATAGACTCTTATATAAAGGAGAATGTGTAAAAGAGTGCCCTAATAAGACTTTTAAACAAGATAAAGAGTGTATTGATTGTCATTCATCTTGTTATTCATGTGATGGTAGCTCATAAATCTAATGTTTATCATGCTCTTTAGGTTTAATTTTATTTAAATTTAATAATTTAATTATATACTATTTTATATAAAGGATATCTTTAGGAAGGAAGATGTGTTAATGAATGCATACAAAATTACTATCCAGCTTTGAAAAGTGGACAGCAGGTATGTCTGTAGTGTAATAAATAATGCTAGAAATGCAATGGACCAGACTCAAATAATGTATATCAAAAGTTCATATAATTTTAATTTTGAATTTGTTTTATTTATTTTAAAAAAGTGTACAGAATGTCCTTTAGATTCTTTTATGTTCTAAAATTAGTGCTTAAAATAATGCCCTGCTAAATATATTTATGATATCAATAAAGTATGCTAAGAATGTAAAAAATCAATTAAGAATAACTAATGTATTGAAGAATGTGATTCTAAAGAATATTAAGATAAGGATACATTACTTTGCTAATCATGTGCTGCAGAGTGCTAATCTTGTTATGGACCAACAACTAATGAAGTAAAGTCATATGATTAAATTAAAATTAAATAATTTTTTTTAAAATAAGTGT
Organism: Tetrahymena elliotti 4EA; assembly: GCA_000231825.2. NCBI lineage: Eukaryota > Ciliophora > Oligohymenophorea > Hymenostomatida > Tetrahymenidae > Tetrahymena > Tetrahymena elliotti. Next base: position 538,027 of record JH720297.1, read on the forward strand.
AAAAAATGCTCCAATGACTACTTTTTAGATGTTCAAAATGATAAATGCTAATAGAATTGCCCTGATTAATACTACCCAAACAAAGAAAAAAATCTTTGTGAAATTTGTGATTCTTAATGCAAAACTTGTAGCAATTCTGGAGATACTAATTGCTTAAGGTAATCTTTTTTATTTTGAAATACATAATTAAAAATATTTTTTATCTAAAAGCTGTAATAGTCCTCTGATTTTATTTGAAGGAAAATGTTTAAAAGATGCTCCTGAAGGTCATTTTAAAGACAAGGAAAAAGAAGAATTCAAAAAGTGTCATGAATCTTGCAAGACTTGTGATGGGCCAAGCTAAAACGATTGTTTATCTTGCTAAAAAACTGATTTTGCTTTAGAAAAGAATTGCTATAAGGAATGTCCACCAACATACTTCAATAATGTTACCTCAATGGAGTGCACTAAATGTTAAGGTGAATGTAAAGAATGTAAGTCTTCTGATTATTGTTTAAGTTGCAAAAATAAATATGTCTATAATGGCACTTGCCAGGCTACTTGTGATCCAATATTGACCTTTTAGGATAAACATAAGAATTAATGTGTATAGTGTCATGCAAGTTGCAATAATAATGGATGCTTAGGACCTGAATAAGGTGATTGCATTAATGTTGGTTAGAGTGGATTTGATTTACTTATTGTTAAAATATTTATGTTTAAAACTGGTCTTTGGATCTTTTACTCAGTCACAGGAACAATTTTAGATTTAAAAAATGCAAAAACACAAGGAAAAGTTGGATAAGTTAGACCAAATACAAAATAATTAAGCATTTAAGTTACTGATAATTAAGTAAAAGATATCATCAAAAGAGAGAAAAAAGAAATAGATATTTAAGGTGGTACATAATTGAAAATAAATGCATCTCCTATTAGAAAAAAAAGAACTATCTTAACTCGTGCTTCTATGATAAATGCATTACCAACTTCTACTGAATAAGCATTTCCTAGTAAAAGTATATACGGGGATGATGCAGAAGCTGAGTCACCTACCAAAAAGACTATGATTAATTTCTCTACAGCAAACATATAGAGCTAGCTTAAAATACTTTCAAACTAATAATCATAAAATGACATTAATAATTCTCCAAATTCCTAAAGCCCCCATAGAGATAGCCCGGATAGTCAAATTAACTTTGTTAATTTCAAAAAAAGATCCAGACCAATAAGATAATCAACACTTGCAAAAATGGGAGAAACCGCTATTCCAACTTTCTAAAATAGTAAATAAAATTCATATTTTTAAAATTAAAAATCTTAAAATAAAAATAGTGGAAGAACAGTCAAGTGCAGAAAATCGCTTTTAGGAAGGATCTTCAAAAAATATGGATTCCCGTTCTTAATTAGATGAGCCAAAACCAAAACCAAATTTAATTAGTTACCCAAGAAAGCTTTACTATACAATTGTTATTAAATTTATTTTCAGTAAATTAATAATTAAACTTATTAAAAATTTTAAATAGATTGGGAATGAAATATTATCTGTTTTAACACTATATAATCCTTAAAGAAGCAGATTGTTTAGATCAGCTATGTTGTATATTAAATATTTGGCTCTTTTCTTTATGACATACATTTCCTAGAGTGTAATTTTTGTTAATTTATTAAACAATTGATAAAAATCAAAATATTAAAAAAAATAGGCCAATTACAGTGTTTTAGCTCTTGGATTGTTGGCTGCAATTACATTTAAAGGAATATTATAAAGTTTCCTCTCATAAATAGGAATATGTTTAAGAAAAACAGGCTTGCTGGCTTTAATTTTTGTTATGATTATTGCAGGAACTGATATTTATTTCTGGTTTTTACCAAAAATTCAAAGATTGAGTACAAATTTAGATACAAAGTGGTCTTTTTCTTACATTCTCTTATTTACCTGCGATTTCTTAATAATATAATCTTTAATTTCTTTTACTAACTATATTGTTACAGTAAGATCTAAATTCGTTGATAATAAAAATCCTAGAAATGCAATATTAAACTTTTTCTTCAAATAACTGGCTTTACTGTAAGTTAAAAGTTGAAAAATATAATTTGCTTTTGTGGCTAGCTTTTGATTTAGAATCAAATTACAAAGAATTAATTTTTATCAAAATCTGATGAAAAATTTTGATCTCAATATGACACTTTGATAGATTTGAGAATAAATCAAATAAAACTTCTTATTTTAGTCCAATTAAATCTGTTTTAAATGTTAAATAGTTTACATTTATTTTCAAAGAGAATATTTTGTAATATTTGGAAATAATGTTATTAAAATTGTTTTATTGTTTTATATTTTTAAACGATTTAGCATATTAATAATAATAAACCTTTAAATTTTGTTTGCTTTAAAAATAAGCAAGGCATTTATTATCAATTTATCTTGAACTATAATTTAATCTACAGTTTTTGTAATTATCAATTAAATAAATATAATTAAAAAAAAATTTATTTTTATATTATATCAAATAAAACATAATTTATTGAAGAACGAACAATCCCTCTCCCCTGTTTCCACTACTTGAAATTACAATTAATTGAGTAAAATAAATAATTATGAGGGAAAGGTGGATATTTAATCACAATAAAAATCTATCTGTTCTTTAGAAAGTGATTATGAAGGATATGCATTCAAACATGTTTCTGTTTATGTTGATACTTGCTTTGAATCTTGCAAAAAATGTAGTGGCCCTACTGCTGTAAAAAATTAAATTAATTTTTTTTAATTTTATTTATTTTCTTTCACAATAGAATTAATGTATGGAGTGCATAGATAATGCTATTAAAGTTTATGGAGTTTGTATTTGCTCTAATTAATTTTTTGCATACTAATTTAAATGTGTTTAAGAGTGTCCATACTGGTTTGTAGGTAATACTGTAACAAGAATATGCGAAAAATCTAAATGCTTAAATGATTGTGCAAATTGTCTAAATTAATCCTATACACAATGTGTGTCACCTAAAAAACTAATTAATGATGAATGTGTTTCTTAATGTCCTACTTATTCTGTTGATAAAGGGACATTTTGTGAAGGTAAAATAAAAGAATTAAATTGTAATCTTTTTAATTTTTGAGTTAAATCTATTTTAATTTTAATCTTAAATTATTGAATAAGATGGAGGATATATTTTTAAAGGACTTTATTCTGCAAACTTTGGTGACAGTGAAATTCAAGGTCAAGATTTAAAGTTAGTTAATTTCAAAAATGGTGGGGCTACTTTTAGTATTTGTTCAGGAGAAAGATTTGTTGGTGGGTGGAATGTTGCAGGTTCAGGTTCTTAAATAAAAAAGAGTTGCCTAATTTGTATATTTATATTTTTATTCTTGAGTTTATTATTTTAATATCTTAAACTTAATAATAGTAAACCTCACTGGCCAATTAGAATAGGTTTCAAATATATCATGATTGATAATTGGAGTAATAGTGAATCAATTTAAATAGTTTTAGATAATAATAATATAATTGATAATATAACAAGAAGTTAAGGTACTTCTGCTGGTAATATTTGTGGAAATTCTAATAAAGAAGTAAAAGGTGTTTATGATAAAAACATCACTCATATTAGCTCTTCTTTAACAATAACTATTAACAAAACCTTAGATTCTTCTAAATCTCCTTTCGAAGCTTCATTTGGCTTAAGAGAGTTTTTCATGTTAGTTATAATGTATAATTAATTAATATTATTTTTTTAATTAAAAATTTTTATTCTATTTTTTAAACAAATAGTGATGTGTTCAAATAATTGTGATGAGTGTAATTAAAAAGGATGTACAAAATGCTCTCAAGGAACTTATCTTTATCAATTCAATTGTGAAACATCTTGTCAAACAGATCTAAGATTTTGGGCAAATAGCAAAACAAATACTTGTGATATAGGTCAAGGAAATTGCTTGGAATGTGATATCTCAGGTATTTTTTTTAATTTTTATTATCTCTTCATTTTATTGTTTTTATTATCAATTTTAATAGCAACCTCATGCTTGAAATGCAAACCTGAAACTTATTTATTAAATAAATCTTGTTCAAGCACGTCCTGATGGTTTTGCACCTAACCAAGATACACTAAAATGTGATAAATGTCATTAAAATTGTAAGACCTGCTCTACTTAAAGTAATTTATAAAAAATCAATAAAAATATTTAGTTAATTATAAAAATAAAATGTTTTATAGATGATGAAACTAAATGCACTTCTTGTTAAGGTAGTAGATTTTTAAGCGATACTTAATGTCTAGAAAAGTGTCCAGATGGTACTTATGGAGAGTTCAGTAAAATCTACTATATAAATATCTTAATTTAAAATTTCATTTAAAATTTAAAGATGGTAATATTTGTACTGCTTGTAATGTTAATTGTTTGACTTGTTCAGGAAAAACAAATGCAAATTGCTTGTCCTGTAATATAGGTAAATTATATTAATCTGATGACAAAACATGTGGAAGTACTTGTAAAATAACTCAGTATGTGAGTGGTAATAATTGCACATCTTGTCATCCTATATGCTTGACTTGTAGTGGAGGAACTGATAAAGATTGTTTGACTTGTAGTTCAGTCAGTAACAGGTGAGTATTTTTATAAAAAAAATCATTTGATTTTCTTTAATTTTTATTTTAAATTAGGTATTTCTACTAAAATCAATGTCTCTCTCAGTGTCCAGACCAATCTTATGGAGATAAAAATACATCAAGTTGTAAGAAATGTGATTCTACTTGCTTTAATTGCAGAGGGCCAAATTAATCACACCATGCTCAGAAGGAAAATACTCTAATCTAAATACAAATATTTGTGATGAATGTGACACAACTTAGTGCAAAGAATGTATCAACTCTAGTACATAATGTATAAAATGTAATTAAAATTTTTTCCTTTTCAATAATATGTGTTAAACTAGCTGTCCTGCAGGGTATTATGCTGATTCATAAAGTGGAAAATGTGAAAATTGTTATTCAAGTTGTTAAACTTGCTATGGCCCTGATGCAGACTAATGTACTACCTGTGATGACAGTTTATTTTTTGACCCTTTAACAAAAAAGTGTGTTTAAAACTGTTAGTAAAAATATTATCCAAATAAAGATAATAATTAATGTATGTAATGTGATTAATCATGTTTAGAATGCTCAGGTCCTCTTTAAAATTAGTGCACAAAATGCACAGATACCCTTATATTTTTCAAAAATGAGTGCATTCCTAAATGTTCTGATTAGTATTTCAAAGATCCAACTGCTTAAAATTGCCTTAGTTATGATGAAAGCAGCTTTAATTGTGATGGTGATAGCTCTAAATCTTGTACTGCTTGTATAGGAAGTTTTTTTTTTAACTTCCAAAAAAGAATGTTTGGAAACTTGTGCAGATGGAACCTATAAGGAGACTTTGGATAACATTTGCTAAAAAGGCAACTAAAGCTGCTTAACTTGTTCTGGGAAAAAGTAAATTGATTGCTTAATGTAAAAATCTCCATTATGTTTTCTATTTAATAATATTCTTGAAAAAATTAATATATTAGGTGTCCTGATTAAAGTTATTTGGAAGATAGTTAATGTAAGCAAGACTGTAACAATGGTTGGAAAAATAGCAGTAAATAACTAAATATTTATTTTAAATCTCATTTCAAAAATATTTCACTTTTTAAAAGCAAATAATAAATGTGATCAGTGTAATATTAAATGCTCTAAATGCAATTTGTTTAGAATGTCCTAACAATGCATTTTTAAATACCTTAGAAAATACTTGTGTAACCTAATGTCCAACAAATAATTTTCCTAGTAACTCAGATTAAAAATGTTTGGTAAATTTAAATTTTAAATTTTTGATAATTTTTTCTGTTTGGTATGTTTACTCAAATTAGTTAAAAATAAACATTAATATCTTATTAATAAATGTGATTCTACCTGGAAAAATTGTTCAGAAAGTGGATCTGAAAATTGTACAGAATGTGAAGGTTAATTATTTTTAAAGGATAAAATTTGTTCAAAATTTTGTAGCATAAATGAATATGGTAATAAATAGAACAATAAATGTGAAATGTGTGATTCAGAATGTAAAACATGTGAAGATAAAGCAGATTAATGCACTAGCTGCCATTTTGGGACATTCTTAATTCATAATAAATGTGAATAAAACTGCCCAGAGTCTACTTATTAGAATGATAAATCATTTATTTGTGATGATTGCTATAATTCTTGTTTGACTTGCTTTGGTCCATTGAATTTTGAATGCAGGTCTTGCAAAGATGGAACATATTTAGATTAAGATAAAAATAGTTGTGTTTCTTAATGTCCAATATAATATTTTGCGAAATTAAATACAAAATCAAATTAAAGATGTATTGAAAACTGTAATGAATGTTCTGATAATATAAAGTGTATTTAATGTACAGTAGATAACTTTCTTTTTGATGGTTAATGTATGATTAATGTCCTCCTTAATATTTTAACAATTTAAGTAAAATTATTTTTAATAAATATATTTTTTAGCATGAAACATAAAAACGTACCAAAAAATGTTTTTCGATTTGCTAGACTTGTTTTGATTCAACAAATTAAGGTTGCTTAACTTGCATCAATAGAACTTTTAAAAATTAAGAAAATAGTAGCTGTTTGTTTGAAAATGAATGCCCATCAGGTAAATATCCTGATAAAAATACTCAGAAATGTGAATAATGTTTTTCAACTTATTTGGAGTGTTCTGCAAAGGATGAAAATAAATGTTTAAAATGTATTTAGGATAAGCTATTTTATGAAGGAGAGTGTTTATAGGAGTGACCAAAGAATACTTTTTAATTTGAAAATGAATGTTTAGATTGTGATCCATCTTGCTTAACTTGCTTTGGAGGCTCACTTTTAAAGTGTTTATCATGTAAGGTAAAAAGCAATAATTTAATTTCAGTAAAAATATATTAACTATTTTATTTTTGTACTATTTAGGCTATCTTTAAGAAGGAGTATGTGTAGAAAAATGTTAACATAATTACTATCTATCAAATCAAAATGGCTAAAATGTATGTCTTTAATGTCATGTATCATGCTCTGAATGCTAAGGACTTGATTCAAATAATGTAAAAAAATCAACTCATTCAGGTGGGGGAGTATTTTAAATTTAAAGATAAAAAACTGTAAAATTAATTTTTTTAACAATATAATTTAAGGTAGGAGAACATTTTAATGTATAAATGACAGAAATATAACAAGGTTGAGGTATTTATTTTTCTATTTAATATTTTTTTCATTTTACCTCTATGTTAATCGTAACAAGAAATTATGTATACTGGAATTTTATGAGTAATACAAATATATGTTGTTCTTTTAAGTACTTTAGCCCCTTTATTGCATATTCCACAAGGCTGGATAAAGTTTTTACCAATCTTATAGCCTTTGATTTTAGTTTTTTGAGTTGATTTATCCTTGTTAGATGATCTGATTCTTATTCTTACAAATTGATCAAAGATTTTTAATCTGATAGTTCAAAACAGTATCATTTCTGATTCTGATATATCTTCGTATGGTGAATCTGATTATCCACTTGAACATTCAGTTTTAATTTCCTCTATTTCCATTTATTTTGTTATTGAAAATAAATTTTTTCTAAATTAATTAATTCAAAGTTTACTTTATTTTTTAGTATCTTTTTTAATTAGTTTGATAAAAATAAAAGAAAGCAGGTTGATTAAATATTATTAATTTTATCTATTTTACCCCTAGAGAGTACAAAAATAAATACATAATTTAATAAATGCTTATCTAAACAAAATTTGTAAAACTTATAAAAAATCAATAAAGTTTAACTAAAGAGGTTAGGAAAATTTTTAATAATAAAGAATTTAAGTTTGAAATATTATGAGAGATTTGTATTTTGTTTAGATGATTAACCATTAAGGTTTTAGATTGAACCAAAAAATTAGAATTTAAAGTTTCTTATCCAATATCATGTTTATTATTAATTTTGCAAGTCATTGATGTATTATAATTATAATAGTATGAATACTTTTAATCAGTGATGGAAAGAACTCAAGAATAAATTCATTAGTGAACATTTTTATTATGCGAACTTTCAATATTCTTAGTTAACGAATACTAAAATTCTTGAGCTTTTATTATATTTAGTTCACAAAATTAGTGAAAACATTTTTTGAAGCCTGCTTATGATAGACTAATAATTTTTTATAATTAAAATATATATTTTTTATTATTTGGTATATTTTAAATTATTTTAACAAGGAATAGAATCCAGTATATAAAGATACGTTTTTTAATTGGATATCTATAAAATTCAAATAATTTAATATTTTGGAGAATTAAATCTCTTTTATGTTTCTATTTCATTAATTTATTAATATTTCTCATTTTCTTTTATCTAACTTTGAAATTTTGAATTTTTAAATTGTTTTCCTAAAAATTCTATATCTTCAATGGTTTAATATTCTAACTTCTCCAAATTTTTTTATGTCTTTCATTATTAATTTCAAAATAGAGTGAAGTACCTAATTCAAATATATTAGTTATGCAAAAATGAATAGAAACCAATTATTTTTTTAAAAAATAAACAAAAGGAATCAAGAATTTCATTATTTAATAAAAAATATCTTAAATTTTAGTTTATTCTTTAATTGAAAGTTATTCTTATAGATCTTTTAAATTTCTTTCATAAAAGCATCAGCTTAGCTTATCCAAAAAAGTCTAACCTTATTTTTTTTTATTTATGGAAAAATTCGCCTTTCATGAACTTAAAATTTTAATTTCTAGAACTTCATAGATTTTTTAAGAAAAAAAGCAAACAGATCTTATTTTTCAGAAATTTAAAAAACTTTGAGTTCACAAACTAAAAAAGTCTGCAAGTTTGAGACCATCACTGCTTTTAATATATAATATCTTTTAAACCAAATTTTTCAAAAAATATTAATTTTTTGAAATAGAAAAAAATTAAAAATAAAATTCTAAAATAATTTTCTAAATTTGTGTTCTTTTCATAGAAAATGTATCAAAATAGAAAGAAAATAAATTTTAAAATATTTAGATTAGAGTGATTAACTTTTAATGAAATAATTTTTTAAAAACAAAAAATTTAGAAATTTGATTAAGTACAAAAATTTAATTTAATTTTACTCATTAAAATAAAATAGTGCACTGGATGCTCTTCAAATTAGTTCTTATTCTCATATAAGTGTGTAGATATTTATCCTATTTTTCATGTTTATGATGAAAATAGAGAATGTAAAGAATGTAAAAATTCTATAAAAAATAACTAATGTGTTGATAAATGTGACCCATTAGAATATTTAGATAAGAAAACCTAAATGTGCTAACCATGCGCAGCTGAGTGCCTATCTTGCTTTGGACCCACAGCAAAAGAAGTATTTTGAATTCTGAATTGTATTTATTAAAATCTTAAAAATTAGTGTTAATTATGTGCAGATAGATACTTTTTAGATTCATAAGAAAAATCTATGTGAAGTTTGTGATCCTTTATGTGACACATGCACAAGCTCTGGAGATTCAAATTGTTTAAGGTAGGCATAATTAACCATATAAAATTTTTAATTTATTTATTTTTATTAGCTGCAATAGTCCTTTGATTTTTTTGAAGGTAAATGCTTGAAAGAAGCTCCTGGAGGCTATTATAAAGATAAACAAAAAGGATAATTCAAAAAGTGTCATGAATTTTGCAAAACCTGTGATGGACTAAGTTAAAACGATTGCTTGTCTTGCTAAAAGACTGACTTTATTTTAGAAAAACAATGGTTTAAGGAATTTCCATCAACATACTTTAATAATTTAACCTTAATGGAATGTACTAAATGTTAAGGTTAGTGTAAAGAATGCAAGTCTTCTGATTATTTTTTAAGCTGTCTAAATAATTGGTTTGTTTACAAAGGTACTTGTAAAGCTGCTTGTGAGCCAAATTTAACCTTTTAAGATGAGAATACAAAACAATGTGTACTTCTATGATTTCAGTACTTCCTTCTGATTAAACAAATGTAAAGTAGGTTATCTAAGATGATTAATCAGTGAAATCTGAAACTCCTTCAAAGAAGAGTATTCATTATTTTACTTCTATAAATATGAATAGTTAAAATTAAATTCTACCTTACTAAAATTCTTCAAATGACATAAGCCCAACCCCATCTTCTAGAACTCCAAATTAAAAAGATGAAAATTAAATGAATTTTGCTGATTTCAAAATAAGATAAACACCTCTCCGATAAACAACTCTACCAAAGACAAGTGAAGCAGTTCTTACTTTCCAAAACAGTAAATTATATTATTAGTATTAAAATGTGAAAATTTAATAAATAAAATAGTTGAAGATTAAGGAAATATAGAAAAAACTCTTTAGATAGATTCAGTAAAAAATATAGATTCTATCCCTTAAGCTAATAAAAGAATTCTCAAAACAAGAAGATATCCAAATAAGCTCTATTACACTTTCGTATTTATAAATTTTTCTTAAAATAAATAAATTAATAATTAAACTATAAAAATAGATTGGAAATGAAATAATTTCTATTTTAACTATTTATGACCCTTAACGAAGTAGATTATTCAGATCTGCTATGCTATTTTGCAAATATTTGATTCTCTTCTTAATAACTTATGTATCTTAAAATGTAAATTTAATCAAATACTTAATTTTTATTTAAAATTTTAATTTATAAAGACAAATTATGCAGTAGTTATTTTTGGATTATTAGCTGCAATTACTAGTAAAGGAATACTGTAATTTACATTGTCTAAATTTGGTGTATGCCTAAGAAAAACAGGAGTACTTGCTTTCATATTTGTGATGATACTCACAGGAACTCATATTTGTTTTTGGTTTGTTCCAAGAGTACAATAAATAAGCAATAATTTAGATATGAAATGGTCTATTACTTACATTTTGATATTTACCATAGATTTCTTAGTTATATAATCTCTAATATCCTTTACTAATTATATAGTTACTATAAGATCAAATTATGTGAATAACTCAAAGCCTTAAAATTTATTGTTAAATATTTTGTTTAAATAACCAGCCTTACTCTAAAATAGAAGCTGAAAGAAATAAATGTTTTATTTATATTTTATATTAAAAATATTATTTCATTAGAAAATAAAATTATAATTCTAATTAAACTCAACATTTTTATCAATTTATTTTAATTAGATTACTAATAATAAACACTCTTTAAAAAAACTAATTGGCTTTCAAATAATTAAAAAAAATTAAAATTTTGCCGCAAAAATATACATAAATTAAATTAAAGTAAATAACTGTAATAATATTAACTAATTAAATGATAGATCACTATTAAGAATTAAATTTTCCAGTTTAAGAATGCTGCATAGGATACAATCCAATCCCATAATCAGTTGAAGAATTTTTTAAAGATAAATAGAATTAAAATATAGCTTTGAAGGTATAGTAGTTATCATGCAATTGTGGATTGAAATGTTGGCAGAATTTATTCACATTTTTGAACACAAGAAAATATACACCTATTAAAAAGCTATCAATAACTTGGGGTCCTATAGTGCCTCTAAAGAAGTCAGTTTTTGAGTAAATAGCTACTGGAGTTAGTAATTTAAATAATCTTGAAAAATTAAGTGTTCATTTTTATTTTAAGAATAATTTTATTGAAGTAATTGCAAATTGGATTTAAGAAATGATTGAAAAACTTAATGATTAAACTAAAAATCTTAGTATTAAAATTTTTTAAATTCAGGAGCCAGAAATAGTAGATGATTAAAGGGTTGCTAAAGTATTGCGAGGAGTTAAAAATAGGAATAACATTTAGAATTTTAATTTTGGATATTACTTTTATAAGGATAATAATAACTAAATGTTTTCATTTAGACAAACAACTGCAAGTCAATCTATAAAAGAGCAAACTCTATAAGGATTATCATAAATACTATTGACTAATAGTATTAGAAAGATGAAAATAATAATTAACTAATAACAAAAATTTTTCTAAAATGATAAAGAATTTTTATAATTTTGTAATGCAGTTCAGAATAGCAAAATGAATAATTTTATAATTTCATTGGATTAGGATATTTACACAAACAAAAATCTTTATAACAAATTAGAATAAGCATGGCTTAAAAATTAAAATTTAACACACTTTTCTTTGAGTTTCAATTAGAACTATAAATTCAAAAATATCTAACCTAATACTAATATTAGAATTACTAAATTTAATTCAAATTGGAAAGTTTTAAAGCTCAGAAAATGTGATATAGATTTCTCATAAATTCCAAAGGATTTAAAGATCCTCCATCTGAGCGATCCATCAATAAATTTCTATTAAGATTTAGAAATACAGCTTGTAGGAAAAGTTCATTAATTGCAATAATTTTATATGAATTCAGCTAAACCTATTTTACTATCTAAATTTCCTTCTGTAATTGAATAATATTTTTAAAATTTGGAGGTATTACAGATAAAAAATATTTTAAATAATAAAAGAATGCTGAATTATCTAAAAGCAAATACAAATCTTCATACATTAAAATTAATATCTTTTAATCCAAATTTACTAAATTAAGAATAGCCAAATGTTTCATTTACAGAACTAATTGAAACGATAACGAAATGCCCTCATTTAAAGAACCTTCATTTAAGCATACCAAGTACTTATTTAATCTTCTAACCAGATTAATTTACTTTTGGAAATTATCTTGAGACATTTTAATTATCTATCTTTGATGCATAATCTAGTATAATAGGAAGGTTATAACCAATATTTGAGGCCCTTAACTATAATACCAGTCTACTAAAATTAGTAATTGATATAGAATTTTTCGGATACACTTTATTTGCTTAGTTAAATTATTAATTACTTAAATTTAATCTAAGCTAAAATGAAACATTAACATAATTTGAAATCAATTTCTCAAAAAAAATAAAACTACCAATTAGTATACTTGCTTTTGAAGAGAAAACTAAGTAAAGGTATGTCTCTATGATGTAACTATGTGTCTTCAACCAATACATATAACCTTAATTGGTTTATAATCCATAACTATCTTTTTGGGATTTATACTTATGACATATCAAATATTGAAGTCATTTAAAATATGTAAATAAATCTACTTAATAATTCTCCATATTATAAATAGAATAAATTAATATTATTAAAAATATTTATACTCTTTCCTTTCCAAAATAAAACAATTATATTATGATTCTTTAAAAAAATTCACCACTAACAATATTTTTTCATGCATTTTTAAAAAGTTATCCAAAAATAAAATAGTTAAATATCACTAAATTATTCAGCTTTGTCTAACAAAAAGTCTCTCAAAAAAGTAGAGGAATCCAGATCTAATGTTATGAGACAGAAACTATTTAAACTTTAAGGGGAACAAAAATAAAGTTACTTTTTTATTAGAAAAAAAATTCTAACCAAAATTATAAATAGAAAACTTCAAGATTCTTTAATTATTTGAATGAAAATTTTTAATTTCTCAATTTAATATTTGAATGAAAGCTACTTAAAGAAATACAAATTATTTGTTTATTCCTAAAAAACCTCACAAATTTTTAAAATAAAATTTCTTTTGTATTTTAGCTACAATTAAATTTAAATTAAAAATATTGTATTTCTAAAACAGCAGCTTGATGCAATTTTTGAATCAAATCTAAAAGTAATCTTTCTTTTTTGTAATTATTTTTGTTTTTAAATAAAAGATTTAGATGTTTTATTTCAGCTTTTTATTATTATACCTTTGATTCATACATAATCTTTTAATATTTATTAATTAAAAGCAATAAAAAATTCAATGAGAGAATATTATTTATCTATTTATATTATTAACAGCTTAATCAGTTTAATTTATAGCTAGATTAGCCATGTTAAACTACTTTAATGGATTATATATATTTAGCAACAAGGAATTAATTTTAATTGTATTGTTGGAAAAATTATTATTGTAGATTAAAATGAACTCATCTTTGATCTAGATTTCTATGGCTAGTAAATAAAATCACCAATAGTGCTTTCAAACATCAAGAAAGTGAATCTAAATTAAATTTAATTGGCAAATGGTAATTTTAATTTTACTGATCGCTCTGCCTATTTTTTATATGTTGAGAAAATTCAAGAATTTACCATAGATAAAATAAATCTAGATGGAACATAATTGCTCATATCTAATGAAAACAAGTGAAATAAACATTCTAAAAATAGGCTATGCTAATATAAACAAGTCAGCAAGCATTTTGTTAAGAGCAATTGATATTAAGATAAATAATTTAATAATAGATTATAATTATATAAATCTAAATATTTTTGGCTAGAATATTCTATTTATAGATAAATTACAAATTAGGTTTTTTATAATAAAAACTATTAATTTAGTTCAAATTATGTAATTTAAATCAACTATTTCATAATGATTGGTTTGCCTAATTAAAAATTAAAAAATAATCAAATTGATAATTAAGAAACAATTCATAAAACTTATAATTCTCCTAATTAAATTGCATCCTTTTATATAATCTTTTATGGATAAAGTGATTCAAAAATCAAAATTAAAAATGTGATAAATCAAGGAAATTTTAATTATTTCATTTTATTTGGTGTAGATTTAAGTTTAACTTCCAGTGCTTTAAATAGATTCAATAAATTATTAAATATCAAATGAGAAGTCTACTTTTTAAATCAGTATCTAAAACTTTGAAGATGTTAATATAGATTCTATTTATTAAAGGAAGTGATATAAAATATCTAAATATTATATCAAATTCACTGATTTATGTCTCTGAATGCTTTAATTTGTATATCAATAAAGTTAATATTTTAGAAAATGTTTAACTTGCATCAAGCTTTTTAAATCGAACAATTTCCAATAAAACTATTAATCAGTTTATAGCTAGTCCTGGATGTAGATTTTATCAAAAAATCCTAAGCATATTCTCTCAATACATTTTGATTAGTAACTTAGATTTTTAAGGAGTAGTTCTTGATTCCTATATTTTATATTCTGAAGAAACTACTTTTGTAAATATATAAAACATAATCTTAGATGACATTAAATTCAAAGATTAATCTTTATTCTACATTGATCTAGTTGGCTAGTTTAATTTTACAAACGCAATTATGTAAAATATTGTATTCATTTCATAAATGTAAGAAATTTAGAATTAGCAATTATATATGTTATAATTATCAAAAATCTAGGAAATTATTTAAAATTCAAAAATATATTTGCTGATATGGGTTCATCTAAAAATTTATCATTTTTATTCTTAAAGCCAATATAATCAGTACTCAATAAATTTACTGCAGAGATAAAAGACTCTAAGTTTATGAATGGAGAGTCTTTAGATTATGGAGGATGTGTACTGATTTAAAACTCTAATTAAACTATAAAATAATCTTTCAATTTATTTTTCTTTAATACAACATTTGATTCTTGTGTAAGCAAATATTTAGGAGGTGCTGTTTCAGGGGGTTATTTGGTTGAAGCTAAAGATCTTTCTATAATAAATATTAGAAGTATGATAGGAGGAGGTAAAATCTCAATCTAATTAAAAAGAACCTGCAGTAGATTAATTTTAATAACAACTAAGCATATTTGATTGGTGATGATTATAGTTTTGAGATAGAAGAGATAGTTATCTTGAAAATTTAAGAAATGAATTTAAATTTGCAAGAACCATACACTTTTATTTAGACTGACTAATTTTTATAATAAGGACTTACTTACATTATTTCTCTTTCCTTTAAAATAAATGGTTAGTTGTTAACTCAATTTAATGAAAACGCATCATTTGGAAATATTTATAAATTCATAAGAAATGTTACTCATAATTACCTGCAAGAAACTCCTTCATTATTAGCAAATACATACTCTCCTTACTTTATTTGGTTTTCTTAAAATACAGACTTTAAGGGAAAGTAGTAAGCAAATTTAAGTTTTGAACAAATATTTTTTAATACTGATTATAAGTTGAGTACCACTAAATATTCTATTAAAAAACATTGCAAAGAATAAGATATGGAAAAAGTTGAGATCTAAAATGGTGCTTAAAGTAGTTTTATATGTAGATATTGTGAGTCTAATAAAGTTAATTATGATCAAACATAGTGCTAAACTTGTTCTTTTTAATATTTTTTAACAATGTTTTGCTAACTACTCAGTATTATAAAATTCTTATTGGAGAGCAAACTACACTGCAGATTCAAATTTTATTTATAGATGTTCACTTAACCCTTCTAGTTGTGTTTCAGGTAAATTATTTTTTTATCAGTTGAATTTACCTAAAAAATCTTTTTATTTTATTTGTTTAAATATTACTATTTCTAACTTAATTACATATGAATTTTAGAACTATGTTACTGATATTATTAGTATCAATTTATTTTATTTTAATTCATGAATTCTAAAATAGATTGACAACTAGCTAAATTTATTTTTATACTCCCTTCAAAAATATTTTAAGATATTTTCAAATTTAAAATTGAAAAAATTTATTTCAAGTTTACCTTTTGTTAATTTTAAACAAACAAATAAAGAGTAAAAAAAAAAAATTTAATATTTTCTATCAAATATTTTTCACAATATTGATATTCGAATTCAAAGTTAAAAATATTTAAATTATTTAGTTGTTAAAAAAATTATTTTTAAAAGGAAGCGGAGTGGGTAATTCTTTATGTTATGAAGGAAATATTGAGGCATAATGCTTAAATTGTGATATTGATGGAGTTTATTGGTATTAAAAATATTCTATGCAAGGGAATTTTTAGTGTTCTAAATGTAATTCGATAGCATAAAATTTTGTTAAATTTATTATCATACTGATTTTCCTAATAATTAGCTTAGTAGTTATTATTATGGTTACATTTAAATGATAGAGAAATAAAATATATGCTCATTATCTATCATAAATGTGAGTTTTTTATATATAGGAAAAACTTTATAAATAAGAATCTCTCTTCTACTTACATTATAATTTTTATGTTTCATGCATCTATCTTCATAGTTGCTCTTCAATTCTTGAATATAGATATTATTTCTTCTATTTCTTCATCTTAACTAGCTTTTTATAGTCCCCTGGACTCTCAATTCTTTTCTCTTATTTGCTTGATATCTGATTATAAATCTTCATAGACTTCTATTGGATATTTATATCTTTTGTTTGCTTTCCTCGTCCCAATATTTCTATTTGCATTGATACTAATATTCTTAGTAATTATGTTTGCTTTTAAAAAAGTTTCTTTTAGACAGTCACTATATATTGGATATCTATCTTTAATTTCTTTAATTTATATTTTCCTGGCTGCTTTTTATTCTATCCGCCTTGAGATATGTCTATCAAGCTTTACTTGCTTTAATCTTGAGAAAGATAAATCTTATTCCCTTATAGATTTAAGCTTATAATGTGGAAATTCTAGTTAATTAGAAAAAATCTAGATACTTAGTCTCATAATATTATTCATATTTTTAATTCCTTTCTTTTTTGAGAGTTTAACCGAAAAATATTTTAGGAATTTATGGTAATAATTAGGCTTTCTAATTTAAATTATTTGTGGATAATTTGAAAAATAAAATTTGGGTTTTTAATTTTAGAACTTCAAATGTGTTCAAATGAATTAAGTGAGGTGTAAAATACAAAAAAAATTGAGGTATTTGAGTTTGAAATATATTTAAAAAGTTAAATGTAATTGATTTATTATCAAATTATTTACATTGAAATTTATACAAATAAACACATTCTAAATTTCGACTGATAGAAAAAACATTTGAAATTGAAAGCTATTCTCAGGAATTACAAACCTACTAGTGGTTGATATAAGACCCTAATTAATGAAAAATAATTAGTATTTTAGACTTACTCACTTATAATGAATTCGCATTAGCCGCATTCAGAGTGCATAAAGTAAGTAATACAAGTGAAGTAAAATTTCTTACAAAAGAAAGTATTAATGAGTTGTAAACATAATATTAAATAATGTGAAAATTGAAACAAAAATTTGGTAAAAACTTTTTCTTTATTTTGGTTGATCAAATAAGATTGATTATTTGCTTAGCAAACTATTTATTTTAAAATCAAATTAGTCTATTGAATTAACCTTAAGATATAATAATATAAACATAAAAAATTCAGCTGATCCTCATAAAGTATTAAATTTATATCAAAATGAAACTAAATTACTACTAAAAATATTTCATACTAAACTTAATTTATTTATCATATTTGATTGATCTTGCATTATCAGGTATTTTATTAGCTTTAATTTTTTGTTAGTTTTTATCAACTCTATATTTACTTCTACAATATTTAAAAACAGATTAGCTTAATAGCTAGGAGTATCTACTCAAGGAGCTCCAAAATGAAATCTAAGATCCATCAATATAAAGATTATGGGAAAATTCTAAAATTATTTAATGCGAAGACACAAACTTTATATAATTTAAGAATAAATATATTTTATCTTCTATCTCTTTAGAAGGATATTCTTATCTTAAAAGATAATTCGAAATTCCAATTCCTCATTATAAAATATCTTTATCCTTTGAAATTTTGCTCATATTTAGCTAAGAAAATAATGACACAATCAATATTTAATATGATAATAATAATGCAGGGATTGCCCATTTTGATAATAAGCAAGGTAAGTCTTACTGTTTCAAAGGTCATAATTAAATACTTGAGTTTTATTAACTCTAATTTAATCATAATGCAAAATACTTTGTTTTGAATCTCACAAGATAATCTAAAATTGGAACCAATAATATAATACCCTTAGACTTTGCTTTGAAGAATATATTTATAAAAATACACTAATGCCACGAATCTTGCTCTGAATGCAGCGGACCCAGTGAGGTAAAATTATATTAAAAAAATAATTTAGCTAACTATGAAATAGAAAAGTAAAAATAACTCCTTAATTTTATAAATTAGAATGAATGCATATTGTGTCCTGAAGGAGCAAACTTAATTAATAATACATGTAAATGCTAAAATGGAAAATTATTAGAAAACTATAGATGTGTTGACAGATGTAATTATTAATATATCTAAATTTAGAAAGACAATAGGTGCATATAAAATAATTGTAACATAACTTCATGCTCTTAATGTGACTCTGATAAATTTAATTAATGTTAGTTATGCTAAACTGATTATTTTAACTATGAAGGATTATGTATTTAAAAATGTCCTCAATGGACATTTTAATAAGAATAAAATTGTATAAGCAAGGCAACAGAAAAATCTTAAAGTAAATTTTTGTGGTTTATTTTTCCAATTTGACTTTACTATTACTGAAATTTGTTTTTTTTTGCTTTTTTTATATATCTTACATATCTTTATTTAAATTAATTATTTCTTCTTTACATTTAAATAAGGTTCTAGCTTCCTTATTTAAGGATTATATAATTAGTTTATTTCTCAAGAATAAGCAAATCGACTTTAATTAGAATACTCTGGATTTTCATCAACTTAACAAAGCTAAATAAGATATTGTGGTAATTAATTTTACATTGGTGGTCCACTTCCTTCTTCAAGTCAAGTAATGATAAAAAAATCTATTTAGTTTATGTAAGCATAATTTAATTAAGTCTAACTTGAATGTAAAGATATCTTT
This sequence comes from Tetrahymena elliotti 4EA, assembly GCA_000231825.2. NCBI lineage: Eukaryota > Ciliophora > Oligohymenophorea > Hymenostomatida > Tetrahymenidae > Tetrahymena > Tetrahymena elliotti. The sequence continues at coordinate 557,622 of JH720297.1, forward strand.
AAAAATCTATAAATAGTCCCCCACATTATTCTTTAACATTAACCTTCAATTACGTTTTGATTGACATGGCTAAAAACGAAGGATTTAAGATCATTGTTGATGGTAGAGTCATATCCTTCATTAGTTAATCAAATGAAAATTTATCTAAAAGTTAGAATATATGCGGAGGAAGTTAAACAGACTCAATAGGTTAATTTAACTAGACTTTTCAGCATAACTCATAAAATATTACCATTGAAATTTATATGGAGATATATTAACTTTTTACCACCCAATCTTTTGGAATTAGAGATATTCTTTTGATATCTTAAAATGTAAAATTATTTGAATTTGTTAAATAAATTATAATAAAATTCTTTATTTTTTAAAAAGTGTAAAGAGAATTGCCAAGTTTGTAATCAAATAGGGGTCTGCACTTAATGTTAACTAGATTTTTTATATTAAGAAAGTGATAATACATGCAGAAAAAAACAGTAATGTTCTCTTGGTCATTACAGTGAATTTGCTTAAAATAAATGCTCAAAATGTCATTCATAATGTAAAACTTGCACTGGGCCTTTAAAAAACTAATGTTTATCTTGTCAAAGTGGGAAATATTTATTTGAAGATAACTGTGTTGAGTAATGTCCAGCTGGCACCTTTTAAAATAAATAAAGAGAGTGTTAAAGTTGCAACTCCACTTGTTAGACATGCTCAGATGAAAAAGTCTATAGTTGTTTAACATGCCCTTCATGTAAAATTTCTATTTTAAAAAGTAAATAATATAACTTTTTTTATTAAACAATAGAAAGTGTATATTAGGAAGGATATTGCCTCTCTAGATGTACTTAAAGATACTACTTACAAATCAGTAATTTAAAATGTTTCAAATGTTCCTCATAATGTTAAGAATGCTTTGGGCCTGACTCTGATCAAGTAATTAAATAATTAATAAAAAAAAATTATAAAAGAATTTCTTTTAAATTTAATAGTGTAAGTCTTGTTCAAAATCTAAATATCTTCTTGACTCATCATGTGTGAAGAGTTGTCCAGAAGACTATTTTATCTCTGAGGAAAATAAATGTGAAAAATGTGATGAAGGATGTGAGAATTGCTAATATAGTAGCAACAATTGCACATAGTAATTATTTAAAAATAAAAATAAAATAAATAATTTTAAATTTTGTAAAAGATGCAAAACTGGTTATCTAATGCTTTAAAATTAATGTTTTACTCATCCTCCTTTAGGATATTATTTAGATGATAATTAATTTAAAGAATGTTCTAAAGGGTGTGCCAAATGCATTAATTCTAATAAAGATAGTTGCTAATCATGTATGACTAATTATTACCTGTATTAAGATAGTACTTGTGTTGAAGAATGTCCAGATGGGTATTTCGTAAATTAAATGAATGAATGTTCATAATGTTCAGGATACTGTAAAACTTGTAAAGATATTAGCTAATGTATTATTTGTAATTATGGATTATTTGAATTAGATGGGAAATGTGTTAGTGAATGTCCTTCTAAGATTTAATATTATTAAGATGAAAAAGCGTTAAAATGTGTGTCATGCCACTCTGAATGCCCATTACAAGGATGTGTGGGGCCAGCAATAGAAAATTGTATTGATGAGCAACTCTAAATTTAAGAAACAATGGTATCTAAAATTATACTGATATAATTTATTTTTTGGATAGTATGCTGCTTTGTTGGTTATATGTTAGATAAATTCTAGTCTAAAACTTACAAAAAATAGAATAAAGGATAGTAAGAATAAGATGAATTAGAGCAGGAAGGGGCTAAATAAAAGAGATTACCCACTAAGGAAAATTAAATGAAAGAAATTAAGCTAAATTTCTAAAAAAGTTCCTAAAGTCTTCCTAAAAGCTTTTCAATTATGTAAAATGACTAAAATTTTAACATACACAAAATAGAATTTCCTCAAATTAATAGAGAACCAAAAGAAGATTCATCTTTTACCAATGATAGCTAGAGTGTTAACAGTAACTCTCCTACTAAAATTTATTCTCAGACAAGTTTTAATAAAAATTCGTAAAATTATTTAAAACTTTATTTTTTGATAAATAATTTTAATTTCTGTAAAAAGTGCTGCAGGTTTATTCAGCTCTGTTACATAATTTATGGAAAAGGTTGGTTCCAGCCCTGAAGCTTCTCCTAAATCATCTAAATTAAAAGAATCTGATAATTAAATGGATTTATCCTAAGCTTTGCAAATTTACCAAGTTAATAACTAGATAAATAATAAACAAGAAATATTGCCCACGTTTTCAGGAGGTAAATTAATTAAAAAATTATTAAGATTTATTTTTTTATATTGATAAATCAAAAGATCCTGAATTCATGACCAAATTTGAGAATAAGTCTTTATAGAAAATGTAGGATTCTGATGGATCTGAATTACTTAAAGAAGAATCCAAATTTAACTAAAAATTATATTTCACTCTTGTAATTAATTATTTCAAAGATATTTAAATTAATTTAATAATAAATAATTTTTAAAATAAGGTTGGCAATGAAATAATATCTTTCTTTGTATTTTATGATGATTAACAGAGTAGGATAATAAAAAGTAATTTATTCTTCTTTAAGAATATTTTCTTAATTAGCTTTTAAATATTTGCTATGATGGTAAAATATTTCCAAATTTATCTTAATAATTAACATTTTTAAACATTATTAAATTAGCAAAATTCTTTAAAGCTTTCTTTTATTTCAATACTTCTAGGAGTTGCTTTGAAGGGAATAATTTCTAAATGTCTTAGATATATTAATATTAATAAAGTGGCTAAAGTAGTGCTGTCATTGATAATTTGTATCACTGTATTCTTTTTGTTCATGAAATATTTAGTTTATCCTGAACTGTAAGAAATCAAATATAGCTAAGACAGAAAGTGGGCATTATACTATCTATTTGCCTAAACAATTGATATTGTCATAATTTAATCTATAATATCCTTGTTGAGCTACTATGTTACAAGAAAAAGTACAATTATGATAAGACAAACAAAAATATTTCTTTTTATGAAATTTATTTTTAGAAGATAATAATATGAATAAAGATTTTGATGATTCTTTATTTTAAAAATTAAGTGTTCTCTCAAAAATATTTGAAATCTATTATATCTTAACCTTAATAAAATTAAATTATATTATTATATCTGTTTTATAATACATTCTACTAATTAGTGATTTAATATTTCAATTAATAATTTATTCAAAAACAAATTATTCTTTCAAATATTTTTAAAAACTTTTTTATTGTCCTATTTTGAAAATAGTAAACTACTTAGCAAAATTAATCTGATATTCTGTAATTCCCTATAGTCTAGCAGGTTAGGATAGAAGGTTTTCACCCTTCAGACCCGGGTTCAAGTCCCGGTGGGGGAATTCTTTTTAATATTTTTTTTTTGTTATTTAAATTAAAACAAATACATAAAATTAAACTGAATCCTTTTTGACTTTAGAAAAAAATACACCCCTTTGAAAATTTTGAAAAATTAACACTTTTTATTGATAAAAATATAATATGTTTTGAATTTTTTTATTTACTTTAAGAATTTTTTTAGTATTTGTAAAGAGCATGTAGAGCAAAATGTATTTTTCCTTAAACACATATTTGAAGTAAGGAATAATTAAAATATTTGGAAGTATTTTCTTTAGAAAATAATTAGACCTAATTTTAATTCTTTTAAGAAACAAGAAAAAAATCTAATAAGTTTTTCTTTAAAAACAAGTTGAAAATATTTTAAAAGTATGGACTAAAAAATAATACAGTTAAATGAAAAAACTGTTCAATATTTTCTCTAGAAAAATAATTATTAATATCAATAGGTAATATAATAACAATTAACTAATGAATTAATAGTTTAGGTATTTTCAGAAAAATTATAGTGCAAAGTAGCTATTAAAGTATTTTAAATGACTTAGGGAAGGAATGAGTTTTTCTTGAATGAAACAGGTTCTCTAAAAGCTTAAGAATGAAAGATATTACTAACAAATAGTAGAAAAATTTGAAGATAAATAGTAACGATTAGCTGCCATAGTTACTAAATTTTGTGATTGTAATATAGATTTTTCAAATAACAATCATTAATAATAGCTATCTTAGGCAATCTAGAGACCATACTTAGCTTAAACTTACTTGATTTTCAATAATTATTGGCGATAACTTACCAGTTGTTGAAAGGTTTACTAGTTTTCTAATTTAACGGAATAGTTCATCCTAATCTTGAATCTTCCAATATTTTATTCAGTAAATAAAAAAATCAATTCTTGTTAGGAAAAAAATTGATAATATTGCCCAAAGATTTAAAATACTTAATTATAAAAAAGCTAATTTTAGTTGTACTAGTTCATGATATTTGATAGAGAGTACTTAAGTAAAATGAATTTATCAAATTTATTCTCTTATTCCTATTTATTTATGGTTAAGCTTACCAACTCATTGTTCTGTCCACCTGAAGCAGTATACCTTAAAATAACCTATATAATAAAAGTAATTAAATAATTATGGTTACAAAAAATTAAGAAAAAGTAGAAATAGATTTAAGGTAAAATAGAAATCTAATTTAACAAAATTACTCATTGAATTAGATTTTAAGTAAATAATTAATTTAAAATATAGTGAAGGTTTTAAAATAAAATATTTAGTAAAAGCTGATTTTATCTATTTATTATTTTTTGATCAATTTTTAATTTAATTGATTTTAACAATTTTCTTTTCATTTGTTTTAAACTTTCTTATTTATTACTAACTTTTAAAACAAATTTGTTAATATTTAAACAGTCTCAATAACCTTGGCGCAGATGGAGCAAGAAAGATTGGAATAAGCTTAGAAAAGTACAAAAATATCTGTTCTTTGAATCTCAATCTGAGGTAATTTTGTTAAATTTTGATTGATTTAGGTTTTAAATCATTTAATAGGGATTAATTTAACTAGGTTAAATAAAAGCTGTTAAATTTATACTTATTAATCAATTATAAATTTTAAATATTTGAATAGTTAAAATAATCTTGGTGCAGATGGAGCAAGAAACATTGGAATAAGCTTAGAAAAGTGCCAAAATATCAGTTCTTTGAATCTCAATCTGAGGTAATTTTGTTAAATTTTGATTGATTTAGGTTTTTAAATTAATTAATTGGGGAAAAATGAAATTAAGTAAAAAGTAATTTAAAAGCTGTTATTTTTAGATTTATACTTTTTAATCAATTAAAAATTTTAAATATTTGGGTAGTTAAAATAACCTTGGTGCAGATGGAGTAAGAAATATTGGAATGAGCTTAGAAAGCTGTCAAAATATTAGTTCTTTGAATCTAAGTCTTTAGTAATTTTATTCACTCCTGATTTAATTAATTTTTTGAGCAAATTATTCATTAAGTAAAAATAAAATAAATAAAAACTCATAATTATATAATAATTGCTTATCAATCAGTTAATAATAAGTTTATTCTCTTATTTCTATTATTCTTAATTTCATTTTTTTTATTTGTCGTTTTAAAAAAATTTTTTATTTTATAATAAGTTATAATGATATTGGTGCAGATGGAGCAAGAAATATTGGAATGAGCTTAGAAAAGTGTCAAAATATCAGTTCTTTGAATCTAAATCTTTAGTAATTTTTTTAAATAGTGATTAATTTTTTAGACAAATTAATTAAATAAATAAAAACTAGTAATTGCTTTTCAGATAATAATACATTTATTCTAAAATTTTTAATTTCATTTTTGATATGTGTTACTTTAAAAAAATTGAAACAAATTTGTTATTTTATGATTAGTCGTAATGTTATTGGTGCAGATGGAGCAAGAAATATTGGTATGAGCCTAGAAAAGTGCTAAAATATACAGTCTTTAACTCTCCATTTTTCGTAATTTTTTTAAATACTGATTTATTAGGCATTTTAAACTAATTATTAATAAATACAAAGAACAAAATAAAGTAAGAAAAAAATAATTATGTAAGAATACTTTTGATTAGATATTTATTTGTTAATCAATTTATTTTTATTTACTTTTTTCTTAATTCTTCTTTTCAGTATTCGCATAATTTACTTATTTTCAAATCAAATTAAAAATTTTTTTTTCTAACTAGTTCTAATAAAATGGGTGCAGATAAAGCAAGAAATATTGCTATGAGCTTAGAAAAGTGCTAAAATATTAATTCTTTGGATCTTGATTTAACGTAATTTGTTAGATACTTATTTAATTAATTTAGTAAGAAAATAAT
>JH720297.1:565009-618105 GCA_000231825.2 Tetrahymena elliotti 4EA
AAAGTTATGATTAGTCTGAATAATATTGGTGTAAATGGAGCAAATAATATTGGAATGAGTTTATAAAAGTGCTAAAATATCAGTTCTCTGAATCTCATTCTTTCGTAATTTTTAAACACTAATTAGTTTTTAAGCACATAAATTAATAAAATCCAAAAGAAAGAAAGAAATAAAATAACTAAATAAAAAATGTGCTGCTTTTTGAATAAATCAATTTATCAAATTATGTCTATATTTCTTACTTTCAATTTTATTTATTATCTTTTACTTAATTTAAAAAAAATTAAAACAAATTCCTTAATTTCTGAGTAGCGATAATGATATTTGTGTAGAAGGAGCAAATAATATTGTTAGAAGCTTAAAAAGGAGCTACAATATCAGATCTTTGTATCTCAATCTTGAGTAATTTTGTTCTATTTTGATTTACAGCGAGCTGCATGCTATTAATAAATTTATTTACTTATTTAATTAGACCTAACAATTTTTTTCGCAAAGTTACAAAACAGAATCTATAAATAAATATTTTATTGTATTATTAATTTATCATAATTAATTCTTAAATATTTAGTTTAAATGGATTAGATGGAGAATCTAAGTAAGATATATAGGAATCTTTGAAGAATCATAATTATCATAATTTAAAGATAAATCTTTGAAAAAATGAAAATTTAATTATTATGATTTTTTTTTGAGGTAGATTATTTTGCTACTTCAAAAAAAAAAATAAAGAAGTTAAGTATTTTCATTTTAATTTTGTTAAGATTATTATCTTTTGTAACATACTCTCTTTGTAAAAACTCAAATTATTATATATTAATTTTATATTTTTTTAACTTAATAAGGCATAATAAATATTTACATTTTGAGGATTAAAATATTTTTTAAAAATAGTAAAAAGTTCCTGCTTAAATAAATTATTCTGATTTATCTATATTTAATTAATACCCTGATTAATAAAAAAATTACAAGCGTAAACAAAAAAAATCTGATATAAATGATTTTGAAAAACAGGTTTTGATTATTTGTTTCAAATTTTTTAATTTCTTTTAGTGAGTAATTTTTTATCTAAAATATTTTATATTTTTACTTGAAAAATTATTACTTGCAATTCAATTCAAAAATTCTATTATTTCTCATTCATTCAATTTTTTCTCTTAACTTTTATTTTTGAAAAATATAAATAATAAATATAAAATAGATAACTAATTAGAAGGCCTCTAATTAGAAAATAGGTAAGGATTTTTTATATCCAGTTTTGATTTTTTTAACATCTTTACTATTAAGAAAATATAAATAAATAAAATTATTTATTATTAATTTTACCCATAGCTTTTTAATTTACTTTTTATTAAATTTTAAACTTTAAAGATCTTCATTGGCAAATTTGCTCTTCTAAATTAAAAATATTTTTTAAAATATCATTTTTTGGAGAAATAAATTAATTTGATAATTATTTTAAGATATTATTTTAATTCTTTTACCAAAAGCTTTACTTTCCATTGATCCATTTAAATTTTTTTGAGATTAGATTTTCAATATTAATTAACCTTCTCTCCACTTTAATTGCTCATCCAAAAATTTCTTAAGATACTCTTTTATATTCAAGCAAATAAAAAAGTAACATAAAGATAATATCTTTAAATTATCATTTTTCTCAAAAAAATCTGATAACTTAAAAATTTTTTTATTTCATTATCAAAAAGAATTTAAATTTAATAAATGTTATCTACATCTTCAACTATAAAAAGTATGATTTCATGCATTCATCTTTTTCAACTTGATTAATTTGCTGAAAAATGTTATGTGTTATATGGAAATTGAGTAATTCAAATAAATATAAACCACAAATCAATTAATTATTTGATCAATAATTCATCAGAAGTAACTTAAGTCTAATGAAAATGTGTTTACAGTTCTCTGAATTACAAATATGAATTTTATATTTTGGAGATGAGAGAATAGCCAATAATGATGGTTTGAACACTACTAAAAATATATTAACAATTATTAAATAACCATTAATCACCAAATAATCAATAAGAAGTATAACTAAAAGAGCTTACAATAAATATGCACAAATAAAAGTTGATAGATGTTTATTTCAATTAGTTGTGGTTATTTTTTGTTTATATATTTTATATGACTATTTTTATAAAGATACTATTTTGTGAAAGCAAATTGATTATTACATTCAACTTGTATTAAAATAAATAGAACAAAAGTTTGGAAAACAAAATAATTAATATATCAATAAGTAATTATACTAACTTTACTAACTAACTTAAAATATCTGTATCCTTTATACTACTTCCTCTGATGAAAATTCAACTTCAAATTCTACTAATCATCTTTTGTTTCGTTAGAGATATTTATTCTGGTAATTTATTTGAAAAAGGATATTTCTTAATAGCATTTTTTCATATTGTATAAAGAGGGACTATTACTAAGTGATGAATTTTACTTAGAAATGACAGCAGCTTCTATTTAAGGGTGGCCTTCTTTGACAATTAAGTGCACATCAACTGACTATGTTAATAGAAAAAATTAGATAATGTATGGAATCATAGATAAATCTAATAACCAGAATATTAAAAAGACATACACCATAACTCAACCTCATTGGAGTGTTTCTGTTAGAGTTAATATTTACACATTAAGAAGCTTTTCATCAAGTGATAATATTCAAGTATTCATGGATGGAGTTAAGTAGGCAGATTATTAAAAGGGGACAAACAATGGAATAGGAAAATCATTATGCTTATCAAATAATGATTATCTCTATTAGTTTTACAAAAATATAACTCATTCTGCAAATACATTTGAGTTAGCATTTTAATCATCTATTTCTACCTCAGCATCTACAGGAGGATTTGCTTTAAGTGAATTATATGTAGAAATAGATACTTGCTATCCTGGATGCTAAACTTGCTCTGGACCAGCTGCAGTAAATAATTAATAATTCAAGATACTTACATTTTAAAATTATATTATTTAAGTTCAATTTAAGAGATGACTAATATCACATTACCAAATATATATGTTATATTACCACTTACAAATTATGATTTTATTTTTATTATTTTATAGATCAAATTTTTTTAGTTAAACAAATTAAAAATTTAATATTTTAGAGATAAAATAGATTTTTTAAATTAAAAAAGATAATAATATTTTATAAATTTAATATAAGCTATTTTAAATGATTATTTTATAAATAAAATCAAGGATTAATGTATAACTTGTATTACAGGAGCTGTAGCAAATAGTGGAAAATGTTAATGTACTACAGGATATGCATATCAAGTAGCATGTGTTTCGACCTGCCCTGCAGGATTAAGAGGTGAACCTACTCTATTGGTCTGTGCTTTAGATTATTGTGATATATCTGTTTGCTAAACATGTGATAATTCAAAGTAAGAATGTACCTCATGTAAAACAGGTTATTTTTTATTAGAAAATTAGTGTGTTGCTAATTGCCCTACTTACACAACAAAATAAGGAAGTATTTGTAAAGATAAACTCCCATTAAGTAATTTAAATTTCAATTATTATCAATCTCTAAACTAAATAATTTATAAATAGATGGAGTGTATTTACTCAAAGCTTTATTTTAGAATTTTATCTCTGAAAGCGAAATTACTGCTGCAGGCCTTACAGTTTCTGGTTTAGAAGGAAATGGGTATGGTACAGTTTCAAGTTCTGGAGCTTTTACATCTGTTTGTAATGGAGTTTATTATATTGGTGGATTTATGCTGGCTGCAAACAATGCAATATTTAAAAGAACTTTTACTGGATTGTAAAACTTTTAATAAAATTATTAACAAATAGTAAATTTATGAATCTTAAAAATAGGCCTCCACATTCTTAAATCAGAGTAGGTTTTACTTTTGTTGCTATTGATGAATGGGATAGTGAATACATATATATTAATTATGATGGCAAATAGGCTTCTAGTTTTATGGTTGACATAAATGATACTATTGATAAATTGTGTGGATTAGATACATTTTTAGATTTAGTTTATTATGTAGATAAAACTGCTATTCACACTGACTCAACACTTAATTTAGAATTGTAGGCAACGCTATCTAAAAATTCTGCACAAAAATCTTATGGCCTTAGAAATTTATATGTAATGCTTATACAGGTAATAAAATTACAATTTAGATGGCTATTAAAGTAATAAATTAAAATTTATAAAATTAAGTGCACTCAATGGTGTATTTCTTGTAATCCTACTGATTGCTTGAAGTGTGACAATGCCCACTATTTGTATAAAGGGTTATGCTATGCAACTTGCCCAGCAACAACTTACATAGATGCAACTAGAGAGTGCCATGACTGTGATGCTACTTGTGCAACTTGTGGTGGTCCAAGTAAAATTTTATTATCCTTTTGTTCAATTGACAAAATAAAAAAATTAACCGCATTAAAAAAAGATCCAACTGACTGTATTACTTGCCCAACAGGAAAATTACTTCATGATAATGGTGGTTGGACTTGCGTTAGTAGTTGTCCTACTGCAAATTTTTATAGTGATGGAACTAAATGCTAAAAATGTGATACTACTTGTTTAACTTGTTCAGGAGGTTTATATCATTTTTTTTATTTTTAAATCAAAAATAATCACTTTTTTTTAAAATTAAGGAACTAACAATAACTGTCTAACCTGTAAAAATGGGTTTTTTTTCTATTAGAATCAATGCTTATCAAGCTGTCCATCAAATACTTTTGTTAGTGGAAGTACATAAAATATATTTATTAATTTAGCTTTTATTTGACATAAAATTTTTTAAAAGGTAAATGCATTGATTGCGATATAACTTGTAAAAGTTGTACTGGCCCATCTAATACAGAATGTGTAAGTTGCAATACAAATACTTACTTACTAACATAAGGATCTTTTAAATCTTGTGTTACAAATTGTGGTGACTAATTTTATTAAAATATTTAAAATAATAATTGCTCTAACTGTGATTCTACTTGTTTTAATTGTTCAGGTGCCAATGCTAATTAGTGCACGAAGTGTACAGGAACAAGGTAAATATTAAATCCTTTAAAAATATTTAAATTTATTAATAAATTAAATTAGATTCCTCTAAGGCAATTAATGTGTTACCACATGTAATTCTGGATTTTATGCAGGGTCAAATAATATGTGTGTCTAGTGTGATTTATCCTGTATTACTTGTAATGGAGGAGCTAATACTAATTGTCTAAGCTGTACCCTTCCATTATATTTGAATGGAACCTAATGTGTATCTTAATGCAATTCAAATCAATATAAGGATGATTTAATTGCTACCTGTTTTACTTGTGATCCATCTTGTTTAACCTGCTAAGGAGCTGGTATTAAATATATATTTTTAAAAAATTTAACAATAAAGTTTGAGTTTCTCTTGGCTGTGCTCAGCGTGCACCCACAAATATCATTGTGCGCAAAAAATGGATAAACTTTTTGTGCATATGACAATGTGCGCACTGTGCGCAGCTCCAAGAAATACCTAAAGTTTCTACTAACTATATAAAAAATAAATAATTAAAATTTTTATGAAAAATTAGGTCCTAAAAATTGTACATCTTGTCCTCCTTCTTCATTTTTGAATGTTGATCATTCTTGTGTTTCCTAATGTCCTGATGGTTTTTATGCTGATGGAAATATTTGTAAAGCCTGTCCATCTTAATGTGCTACTTGTGTTATTTCAGGTAAATCTAATAAAACTATTTTTTTTAATAATATTTAAATAAAAGGCACTCTTGCTGTTTGTTCTTCATGCTAGTCAAATTAAGCTTTATATAAAGGAAGCTGTGTTTCAAATTGCCCTACAAAAACTTACCAAACTAATAGTAAAAATTTTTTTAAATTTCTTGATTTTAAATTAACTTCTATTTTTAGATGGCACCACAAATATTTGCTCTAATTGTGATACAAGCTGTTAAACTTGCTCTGGTCCTAATGCAAATTAGTGTTTATCATGTGTATTGCCAAATTACTTTTAACCAGACACTACATAATGCGTGGCTACATGCAAACCTAAATTTTATCCTTTATAAAATACAGCTACTTGTGTTCCCTGCCATATAAGTTGTTATGAATGTTCAGCTTCAACTGCAAATGATTGCATAAGTTGTACTGGAAATTTGTAATAGATTTTTTTAATTTTCAAAAATAATTATTTTTTTATCTTCTAAAAATTAACTTTGAATAAAGATATTTACAAAATAACACATGCTCATCAACCTGTCAGAATGGGACATTTCCTAATACAAGTACGAATAAATGTTAGAAATGTGATTTGACATGTCTTACATGTTCAGCTGGCACAAATACTGACTGCTTATCTTGTAGTTCACCAAATTATCTCTAGAGTGATCAGAATTCTTGCATACCTACATGTAAAACAAATGAATATTAAGACAATAATTCAAACAAATGCATGCCTTGCAATGTATTGTGTGCAACCTGTAGTGGAACTGGTATTCTATTTAACTTTACAAAATATTTTATAAAATTAAAAAATTTTTTATTGTTTTTATTTAGGGTCTACTTAATGCTTATCTTGTCAAGCAGGATAAATTTTGTACACTTCTCTTGATAATAAAAAAGCATGCTTAAATAGTTGCCCTGATGGATACTTTAGTGATGCTGTTAATAAAGTTTGCAGTAAATGTTCTTCCACATGTTTAACTTGTTAATCACCAGGAGATGCCAGTAGTTGTTTATCATGTGCTTCAAATTTATATTTATTAAATGGATAATGTTTAAATTCTTGCCCCCAAAAATACTACTCAACCATCAGCTAAAGTATTAATTTTTAAAATTAAAAAATATTTTTTTTAAATCAATAAAATTTTGAACTTTAAAAAAGATCCCTCAACAGCAGTGTGTAAATAGTGCTTTTTTGATTGTTTAACTTGCTCTGGACCTTAGAGTACTGATTGTAAGACATGCTAACTTCCTAATTATTTTGTTTAAGCTACTTCATAATGTTTACCCACTTGCCCACCTAAATTTTATAAAAATGATCCTCTTGCTTAATGCTCTGCTTGTGATCCTATATGTGCTAACTGTAACGGTCCATCAGCTAATTCATGTACTTCTTGTTAAGGCTCTTTGTAACTAAATAAAATTTTTTAAAAAAATAAATTAAAAAAAAAATAATTATTTTAAAAATAGATATCTTGATGGAAGTTCTTGCATAGCTACTTGTTCACCTGGTAAATTTGCAAATTAGTAAAATAATACTTGTACTTTATGTGATGCATCTTGCAAGACTTGTGATGGAACAGCTTCAACAAATTGTCTTTCTTGTGCTCTTCCTAATTATTTTGATTCATAAACTAGATAATGTATTTAATAATGTAATTCTAACTAATATAAGGATAACTCAACTGCTACTTGTAATCTATGTAATAACTCATGTGCTACCTGTAGCGGTCCAAGTAAAATACTTTACAAATTTGAAAAATAAAATAAATTATTTTTATAAATTTCAGATGCTAATCAATGCCTAACTTGTAATGGAACTGATGTACTAATAAATGGTAATACTTGTTAAAGTAATTGTCCAGATGGATAGTTCTAAGACTAAACTATTTGCAAGCCATGCGATTCTTCTTGTAAAACATGTGTCTTTCCTGGTAAAATAATATTTTAATTTGAAAGATCTTTTAAATTTCAAATTGATTTTTTTAAATTTACCAACTTTTTTCAAATAAAAAAAGGTAATTCAAGTAAGTGTGTTATTTGTAATACAGGATAATATTTTTACAAAGGATAGTGCTGGAGTTCATGCCCTAATAAAACTTTCTCATCAGCTTGTAATAATTTTCAAATTCCATTCATTATAAATATTTTTTCTTTATTGCATTTATTAGTATATGATTAAACCTTAGTATGTGTAGATTGTGATTAAAGTTGCAAATCATGTAATGGACCCCTTTCAAATAATTGTACTTCTTGTGCAAGTCCATCTTTTTTAAATACTAATAATACTTGTAAACCTACATGCAATGAAGAGTAATATCAATATACTTAAAACTAAACATGCTAATAATGTGATAAAAGTTGCTATTAATGTAAGGGCCCAAATAGTAATTAATGTACAGCATGCTAAGGAAATAGGTATTTTTCTTTAAAATTAGATGATATAGAAAAAGTTTATTTATGATAATAATAGCTTCTTAGATAGTAATGCATCAACTTGTGTTACAACTTGTCCTCCAAAATACTTTACCAATATTTAAAATAATATATGCTCAACTTGTCATGCATCTTGTAAATCTTGTAATGGCTCTTTACAAAGTAACTGTACTTCATGCAGTTTACCTAATTATATGCAAACTATTTCACAGTCATGCTTACCAACTTGCTAATTGAATGAATATTAAGATTAAGCATCAGTTTCATGTAAGGCTTGTGATCTATCTTGTAAAACATGTGGTGGTTAAGGTATTTATATAATAATAGTGATAATAATAGCTTATGAGAAAATTTTTTAAAAACTAGGACCAAATAATTGCCAAAGTTGCAATTCAAATTAATATTTACATTTAGGAAATACATGTGTTGCTTCTTGCCCTACTGGATATTATGTAAATGGGAATTTCTGCTCTCTTTGTTCAAAAAATTGCTAATCTTGTACTTTTCCTGGTAAATATAATGATTTTGTATAATAATTTACAATATTTAATCTAATAGGAGATGATAGTTCATGTACTTCTTGCAAAAATAATTAATTCTTATACAAAGGCTAATGTTATCCAAATTGTCCAAATAAAACATTTTCTTAAACAAGTAATTTAATTTCTATTTGATATAATTTTTTCAATTAGATAATATTGGTAAAAAAATAAACCTTAGATATGTTTGATATAAATTGAAAATAAATAAACATAATCTAATTTTAATATTTAGTTTCAGGAGTTTAAGTTTGCACAGATTGTGATAGCTCTTGTTTAGCCTGTAATGGGCCAACAAATACTAATTGTACTCAATGTGCTTTACCAAATTATTTGATGCAGTCTTCTAGCTCTTGCCTTTAGAATTGCCCAGATGGTTTTTATAAAAATGATTAACTAGCTTAATGCTCTCAGTGCGATGGTTCTTGTTTTAATTGTAATGGTCCAACAGCAAATTCATGCACATAATGTACAGGAAATCTGTAAAAAAAACTTATAAAATTATATTTAAGTTAAAATTTTTTTGATATTGAATAGATATCTAGATAATTAAAAGTGCACATTTAATTGCTCAGAAGGAAAATATAAAAGTCCAGCAAGCAATATTTGCCTGAATTGTAATTCTAATTGTAAAACTTGTAACCCAGCAAATCCTAATAACTGTCTTTCATGCTCTCTTCCTTTTTATTTCTAATATAGAGATTCTACATGTCAACTTTAATGTTAACCTGACCAATTCAAAGATAATGCATCTATCAGTTGCATTAATTGTGATTCTTCTTGCTTAACTTGCCTAGGAAGTAAAAATACAGATTGCCTAAGTTGTTCAGGTACATTTTTACAAAACACATAATGTGTTAATAATTGTACAGATGGATATTATGCTAACAAGTAAACCTAGAGATGTGAAAGCTGCAATAGGAATTGTAAAACATGTTTTGGTCCAGATTAAAATAGTTGTATTTCATGCATGGCTCCTCTCTTATACTAAAAATCTACATTTTCATGTGTTTCTAGATGTGAAAAAAATTATTTCAGTAATTATCCCACTAACACTTGTGATTTATGCCATCCAGATTGTGCTTCATGCAGCGGATCTTTAATTAATTAATGCACATCTTGCTCAGGATAAAAGTAAAAAATATTTTTAAATAAATAAAAGTAATTCAATCTTTATTTTAAGGAACTTATATTAAAACTCTTGTGTTGCCTCATGCCCTAATGGGTTCTTTCCTCAATAAAACAAATGTCAATAATGTACTTAAGGATGCTAAATATGTAGTGACAACTCTTTTAATAAGTGTCTAGTTTGTATGAACACTTACTTCTTACATTAAGGATAATGTCTTAAGAAATGTCCAGAATTCTATTTTGAAGATAAGTATTCTTATACTTGTCAATCTTGCTCTGATAATTGCTCAGATTGTGTTAATTTTGGTTCATTAACTTGTTTAAAGTAAATCAAATAAATGTAGTAGTATTTTAAATAATAAATTTGTTAAAAATAAGATGTGGTCAAGGCTATAATTTATACAATAATGCTTGCTTGTAGAATTGCCCAATCGGAACTTATGTTGAGAATTAAGAATGTAAAAACTGTGGTATTGAGTGCTTATCATGCATAGGACCTAAAGATAATTAATGTACTTCTTGCTAACCAGGTAAAAGAATACTTTAAAATTATGATAATTTTTTGTTTATATTTTTAAATAATTAAATTAAGGAATGCTTTTACAAGATAACTATTGTGTTAAAAATTGTGATATCAATTATGCTTTAATTGAAAGTTAATCTCTGTGTGTGAAATGTCATTCTTCATGCAAAACTTGTTTGGGATCTGAAAATGACTAAGTAAATATTTTTTTGTTGAAATCATTTTTTTTATTTAAATTTTAAAAAAGTGTTCAACATGTCCATAAAACTCTATTCCATTTAACACTTAATGCTTAACACAGTGTCCTGAGAGCTATTATAAGGTATATATGGAGTTAAAATGCAATAACTGCAAATAATTTTGTAGTTAATGTACAAATAGTAGTGACTGTTAAGCATGCAGTAAAGGATATGTAATGCTGAATGGAGAATGTTTGAATTAATGTCCAAGTTAAGAGTACTTTGTTGATAATGCTAATTAATGCACTTCCTGCCACAGTGAGTGCAAAGAATCAGGTTGCTATGGTCCTGGAGAAAATGATTGCATAGTTCATTATATAGAAGCTAAAGATTCAGTTCTTTTAATAATTTTCATGGTTAAGCTAGGTTACTGGATATTCAATTCTATATCAGGTTATTTTATGGATAAATTAGATTATAAAGAGCATTAGAAAAAAGTGATATAATTTATGAAAGGTGTAGATTAAAGTAGAACTTTTAATTAATCAAATTTACAAGCATAAACATAAGAAGGAAGTGTGATTAAAAGAAAGAATCGTAATAGATTTGATGATTAAAACAACTAATTCATTACAGATTAGAAAAATGTTTACATTTCAAACAATTAAACCTTATAAAATATTTCATTAAATACTTCATAATACAATTAATAGATTAACAATTCAAAGATATTAAATGGTTTTAAAATACAAAGTCATGTTTAAATAAGCCCTACTAAAAATCAATCTTGGAGAGATATTCCTAATGAGTTTAGTAATATTAATAACCAAAGCTTTAGAAATAATGAAGATGGTAAAACAAATAGAGCTTTAAACACACATCGCCCTAAAGTTTTAAAGCGTTTTTCTTTCAAGTAAGATGACGGATGCCCTACATTTAGAGGTAGATTTTTAGATATTAATATCTTTTGGTCTAAATTAAAATTTAAAAATAGATTAAGAAGATTAAAAAAACAGCAATCCTTAAAGTTAATCAAGTAAAATCGAAGAAACAAATTCACCCTTAGACCTTCCAACTAACTAGAAACTCTATTACTCATTGGTAAATATTATTTAAAAAGATATAAAAAATCTAAATTAATTTATTATTAAATAGATTGGAAATGATTTGATTTAAGCTTGGACTTTGTATAATCCATAGATAAGCAGAACATTTAGAGCAACTTTAGTTTACTTTAAATTCTTGTGCTTTTTTTATGCAACTAACATAATATACAAGAAAAGTGCTGGTTTACTGGTATTATCTTTAATATTAGGTATGATAGTCAAAGAAACCATATTCATGTTCTTTATTTAATTTGTAATCTGCTTAAGAAAAAGTGCTATGATTGCAATAATTTTATTAGTGATTTCTGTGATTGTTGTTTGCACAGTTTGGTTTAGACCAGAAATTTAAAAACTTACAACCCATAAAGATCTGACATGGTCATGGATGTATTTATCAATATTTCTAGCAGATTTTATATTCATCTAAACCTTCTTGGCACTAATGAGATACCTTTCATCTGTTAGAAGTCTAGAAAATAGGAATGATAAATTTTAAGCTTTTCTAGATAAAACTTTAGTAGATCATGGAGTAATTTACAAAATTAAGAATGAATGAATGATGAATTAATCTTAATAAAAACAATTTCATAAAATCTTAGTTAATAATATTAAATTAAATTTTATAAGATACAATAACTAAATTTCAATAAAATTTTGTTAATCTAAAAATAAATAAAAAATTCCTTTTGTTTATCAAGAATTAAATAAAAATTAATTACTTTCTGATAAAAAAAAACACAATTTTATTTTGTATTCATATTGTAAAAATTTTTAGTAATTACTTAAGAATCACTATAATCGTTTTTATGGTGAAAAATAAAGATTTGATGTTTATAAGGAAAGCAGAAGTTAACCATCAACATCAATTAATTCTTAATTAATAATAATATTTGAGTTTTACTTTTGATTCTTTTTCAATAAAAGAGTGTTTACTGAATATCTAAAAATAAAGAAATTGAAACAAAATTAATAAAAGCTTATGATTAAATTAAAAAGTTGGTGAATGTCGATAAAAGTAATTTTCAGAAGTTGTTTTGTTAATTAAGGTAGAAAATTAGTCAGCTTCAAAAATTTTTAAGCTCTAATAACTCTATTTTATTGTAGATAATAAAATGGATAAATGAAAGATTGGATTTATGAAAAATTAGAAAAAGCTAACATATAAATTCAAATAGAATGATGAAAGTAAATATAATTATTTGTGCTGTTATTATTCAATTGTTTTTTACTTGCATATTCAAACAACTATTTTATGACAAATAAAAATATATGAAAGTAATTGGAAAGTATAGAGTTTTAAGTGAAGTAATACACTGATTTATTCATTTAGTAAATTCCACTCTTTGGGAAAAATTCAGTATATATGTAATAATTTAGTTAAATATATGTATTAGTTATCATTGAATTTTATTTTTAGAAAAAAATTTAAAGAAAAACCTATTAATTTATTGATAAGTAAAAACAGTTTGATACAGATACAAACATTCAATTAATCAGGCAAGTAATCAAATTAATTATCAAACGATAAAAAAAGAAAGAAAACCATTAAATATATTTTTCTTTCAATTAGTTAGAAATGGATGAAGATACTATGCTAGAGTTATTAGCAGAATACTCTGGGAATTGGAGAGATAGGTAGTATTATGAGCATATTGTTCGTGAAATATAAAAGAAATAGCATCTTTCATAATTGATTTAAGAGCATAACCACGATCCTAGGGATTAGTTAATGCTTGAAGCTTCAAAGCGCAAAACTGTTTTAGAGATAGAAAAGAAATATTAATAGTCTACAATTAATAGCGCATATGTCTTTCCTAGGAAGTAAAATATGAGTAAAGCAGCCCATAATTCTTCTGATTAGACAGGAGGAGGAGGAGATGCTTAGCCTAATGATGATTCATATAATAATTCTTTAGATGTTGATTTTTACAACTTAAAAGCATAAAACACAAAGAAAAAGAGATAAGTAATCAAAGTACCACAAGGCTAAGAATAGAATGGCAAAGCTGCTGTTTAATAAGTTTAGAGTATTAAAGTTAATATAAATAATTCTTAATAATCAAATGAGAGCAATTCATTATCTCCGATTTCTCGCTTGTAGTAGCATTAAAGCAACTAAGCAAACTCTTCTATTTCTCAAAGCAAGACAATAAACTTGGGTAACCCTAATTAATATTAAAATAAAGGTGAAGTATTAAAGTAAAATTTGTAAAATGGATAAGCAAAAAATAATGAAAACTTTTTACGCAACTTTCATAAAGAAGATAATGATGAAAAAGGAAATAAAGTATAGAAGATAGCACTTAATTAAAGCTAAGAGAAATATTAATTAAATGGTAATTCCAGCCAAAATGCAAATTAGCTGGCTCATAGCATGAATATTTAACCTCTAAATAATAATAACAATCAGCTTCAGCAAAACAATGGAGGAATTATTAGCCCAAACAAATAGAATACCAAAGCAGGTATCAATGAAGCATTTTCTCCTTCATAAATTATTAACAAGTAATTATAAGCAAATGTTAATACTGGAAACAAAAGTAATGTCAATAATTAATAGCAATAGCAATATCAAAAAACATTTTTATAGAACCAGATCATCAAGCAATAATAGCAAGCAATTTTAAGAAATAGCTAGGAAGATACCCAGACCATAGGTAAAGCAAAAAATGATAAAAATAGTTAACATGCTTAAAAAGACAAAGAATATAATTAAATTGAATCTGGAGTAGGAACCAGATTAAACACTTGCACAAATGATACAGAAAAAGATCCTGAAATAGTTATCAAGGTATAAAAATAAATAAAGAGTTAAAGCAACTCTCCCATAAGTAAAGTGAACGGTTAAGTATAAAACATGAACAGCAACAACAATAATAATAACTATTATCTATCTCCTTAGTAATAATAGCAAGCTCAGCTCAATCAAAATTAATTTCAGAATCAAAACTCATAAATAAAAAGTAAATTTTAAATCAATTTAAATTTATATGAATGTGTCTTTTATGGAGTTTGTTTGTTTCATAAAACACTCTCTAAATGTAAAATGTTTGTTTTAATTTAATCATTTTTATTAAATAAAGATAGCACTACTACATAATAGATACCTGGAAAAACTTAGAATAACTTTTAAAATAATTCTAAGAATTAAAATCTTAGCTCAATAGGAAATGGAAAAGAGATGCAACCCCAAAATTAGAAAATAAATACCAATTAAATTAATTAAAAAGAATTAAACAAGCATAGCAATTTGATAGATTCAATACTCAACCGTTAATAATAGCAGTATTTAGGTGCGAACAACTTAATGCTAAACCATCAGATTTTAAATACTTAAGAAAGTGCGAATGGGAATGAAGACTCGACGCTATCATTAAATTAATTCACTTAATAAAGTTCAAAGTCTTAAAACTAATTAAATCAGGGAGAAAATGATTAGCAATAAATATTAAAATAAATTCATAGTTAAAATGTTAACTAAAATAATATATATAACTCTAAAAAACTCTATTAACTCAATTCAAATATACCCATAAACAATATATTACAATAACAGCAATAATAATAATAATAATAGTAGTAGTAATAGTAATAATAGTTATTGTAAAATTAACAAAATGTTATACATAACAAATAAAGAAAATTAATATAGCAAAATGGAATCTAGCAAAATGTTAATTAAAATGGTGCTCTCTAATCTTCCTAACATCATTAACACTAAAATTAGAATGGAAGTTAGCAAAGCTAATCTCCATTTACCTCTTATAGTTAACAAAATATTATAGTTTAAAATAATTCTCAGATTTAGTACTTACCCTCAAACGAACAACTATCAAGCAATTAAAATTTAGATTAAGTTAGAACCAATACAATCAACTTAAATTAAAATAACTAAGCATTATATAACACCAATGGATAAATAGCTTATTTGAATGAAAATGTAGTGAATTCATAAAATGGAGCAGATAATTAATTAATTAATCAATATAATTAATACAATGAAGAAAATAGCATGGCTATTGATTCTCAACGTAAAAACTCTGTAAGAAGTAAAAGAAGCGGTGGGCCAAATGGGATTTAAGAAGATTAAGAGCATAAGAATTTAACTCAAAACTCTTAACAAAATTTGTAATTCTCTCAAACACACTCTTCTCAATACAAAAACAAATGGATAGACTTCAAAAAAATTAATTAGTAAATTTTTAATTCTTTATAAAGCTTTTAAATTGATAAATTTAGATTTTCAATACAAAAAAATATCCTAAATTAGCTCTGTCGATTATTTTCATTTGATTTTGGAACAATTTATTTTTGAGATAATTTCTTTAGCTTATTAATTAATTTTTTTTATTCTATTAAAATTAAATAATAAGAGCAAAAATAAGATTATGAGAATTTCAAATAACTTTTCTAAAACTTCAATTTTTAAGATAAACTAAAAATGATAATTTTATTTTAGTTTTAATAATTATTTTTAGAATAAATTTAATCAAAAATGTTCATTTTGAAGCATGAGATAAAATTATATTTTAAAACAGATAATATAAAGGGGCTGAGAGATAAAATGGAGGGGCTATAAATTAAACTTAACTTGAAGATCATAATAGTGCTACAGCTAATTACAGAAATACATTCAATTCAGTGAGCCCAAATGGACACCAAAGCACCTAAAATAACAATAAAAAAGGATAAAGTTCTATTAATAATTATTTATCTCTTTCATCAGCTATGAATAATATTGGAAACTCACCTTAAATTTAATAAAGCTCAACAGCAAAAAATAAATAAGGATTAGTATCATCTATGACACAATCAAATCATTATCTTAATTAAGCTGCAAATAGTTAAAATTCTGGATAACCTGCTCTATAAAAGGTACCTTCATCTCATTTATACCAAAATTAATAATCTAATTTAGGCAACTCTCATAACATGCAAATAAATCTATAAACCTAAGTAAATTCTTTTAAATTATAAAATTATCATTAAAAAATAAATTATTTATAGAATTCATAAGAGCTTGCTGCATATCAAATAAAAAGTGGAAAGTTAGGACTGGCTGAAAATTAAAGCATAGATAAAAATTATCACACACAATTTATAAATAATGCTAAATAATTTCATTAGCAATAACAGTAATTTTTACTGCAGTAAAGTCAAGCTATTGAAGAAAATAACTAAAATACAGCTCTTAATTCTAAGAATGGTCAAAGAAAACAGATCAATAAAGTCAATTCATGTAAAAGTTTTGAAATAAGAGATAAGTTTAATAAAACTGCAACTAAGAATAATCCTAACAATATTATAATTAATTTATCAAATGTAAATGGTAGCACTAGCAATAATAACTATCACAATTTATATGCATAAAATTTAAATCACACTACTGGTAATCATAATATGTCAGCTCTTAATAATAACAGTAATATGAATAGTAGTACAATCAATTAAAATTCTGTTTAAAATAACAACCTACTTTAATCCTAAATTATTTAGTAACAAAACAATAGTAATTCTTAACAGTAAAGTAAACAAAATTTAATGAGCTCATCATAAAATATAATTTCATATTTACCTTCTTCACAAAGTAAGAATACTTATTCTGCTGCTCTTTATTAAAAATCATAAAACAATATTTTGAGTAAACAAGCTAAAAATCCAACAGAAAATACAATGAGCAATCTTTTCAATAATATACATAGTAACAGCTCAAATAATATGCTATCGAATAGTGGTATTGTAGCTATATCAGGAACTAATGGAGTCAATTCATCTGTTAACATTCCAAGGAATACATCATAGAATGCAACTGGATCAACATCATAAAGTATTAATAATTTAAATTTAAATAGTTATTTAACTAATCACAATTAAAACTCTAACACTAAATTAGCCAAAAAAATAGACATGTATAAAGTTTTTAATTCTACAAATTCCAACAGTTTCAGCAACTAAAAGGAGTAGCAAGCCTCAGTTAAATAAGCTAAAAACCTAGGATTAGTATTATAAAAAATAATTAAAAATAAAACTCTAAAAATAAATGAAAAGAGCAATTAACTTAATTAATAAATATAAATGGCCAGCAATTAAATTTAAAATAGCTTAGTTTAGTCTAATACTAACTAAAATTAAGGAGTAGCAGCAAAAAAGCAATCTACTCCTGGAAAAAAGAAGATGTCTACATCTGGAAACTCACATTAAAATAACTTTAACAACTCTAATATAAAATCTCCTTAATTTTCTTCTTAAATAAAGAAAAATTACATCTGATATTTATCAAATTCGACAACCAAAAATAAATGGAATAAAACATTGTTTTAATTAAAAATCGTGCTTCGAATATTTAAATGCATAAGTAAGTAATTACTTTAACAAAAAAAATTTTACAAATATCATCTTAATTAATAAAAAATTATTAGACAAGGATATTTATTGTCTACTAATTTAGTACTATGTATTAACTACTATTTAGTTTTCTCATATCTAATTATATAAAATTAAAATTTATTATCAAATTAATATAAAAATTATGCACATCCTTTATTAATTTTTATAAATGTAACATTACATTATTCATCAATCATCATTTCAAACAGAATTGTGCTAATTTAATTTTAAAATAATATTTATTTTATTTAAATTTAATTATTTTATAAAAATATTTACAAAAAATTGCTTGCAATTTTTGCAAATTTAAAATTACATAAAATTTTATTTTGAATAAAATAATATTTAAATTTGTGAAACTAACTTTATTTGAAAAACTAATTTTTATATAATCATAAACCTTTAACTATTTTATTTAAAATTCCTTCATTTTTAGCAGGAAATGTATTAGTAAAATACAATATTCTAATTTTTGCAAAATGTTAACTAAAATTTGGATTAGTTATTAAAATATTTGTTTTAATCGTTAAAAAGATTTTCTTATTTTTATAAATTAAGAACAATTTTTTAATATTTTATAATTATTTTGAAAAAATAAATTGCATGTTCAGTTAAAAAAAAAATGAAAATGAAAATTTGATTTCAAAATTTATAAATGAATTTTAATTTTTAATATCTTTCTTAAAACTAATAAATTGAATTCTCTGTTTATTTTGATTATTAAAAATTTTCTTTGAAAACGCTACTGATTAAAGATAAAAACTTTTTATTTTACTTTCTTATCAAATTGTAAAATAGAAGAGTTTACATTTTTTCTAAAATTAATTATTTCGCGCAATTTAGGTTATCATTTATAAGGTGTTTGAGATTCTAATCATTATTTTTTATATGGGATTAATTATCTTTTAACTCCTAAAAAACAAATCTTGTTAAATAATATTAAAAAATATTAGCTATTAAAGATAGCTGTTTGCATAATAAAACATAGTAAGATAGAAACATAAGCAAGTTTGTAAAATTAAATGAATTAGCAATTTAATTGTGAAGAATTAAGCATTAATTATGAGTAGCCTTGCATCCTTATAGGTGGATCCTCTTAGTATAAAACTACTATTTTACTGCATTACGCATATATTAAATCTAAAGAATGTAAAAATTAGCTTGAATATGGAATTGTAGTTTGTAGCTAATTGAAATTAGATAAAGAAGATAAAATTATATTTGGAAGAAAGACATATTAAAAGTAATTATAGCCATAGCTAACTGAAAAAATAAAGTTAAAATATATAGAAACTTATTCAGAATTGTGTAAATTCTTATAAGTCTTGCCTTTAATAGAAAACTGTCCAAAATTTCTCTTTATTGATGATATTAATTTATATGTAGGATAGGATCATAAAAAATTAGGATTTTTGTTGCTTCTTTTGAGAAACGCTTCTACTTTTATCACTTCTAGATATGGAAAAACAAGTAACTTCAATGTAATAGCTACATACTAAATAGATTCTATGGAATATGATGTTTATTTAAGAGATAAACCTGCTTTTACTGAAAATGATATTAATCTTTCTTCAGTCAAGCAAAAATGTCTCTTATTCAAAACTTATAGTTAAAATCTTTTTCAAGTTTAAATATCGATAAATGAACCTAAAGTTAATTTATATAAAGTTTATCAAGATTATACTACTTTAAAAATGCATAAAGGCATATTTGTTAACAAGGAATTCAAAGAAATATTAGAGTAAATTAAAGGAGTTTTAGTACCTAATTAATGAAAAACCTAACAAGCTACCTACCTATGTAAATAAACAGAAACCAAAAAATTTATATAAATAACTCACCATACTAATTAATTGTAAATAAAATTGTAAATATATTTAATGTCAATTTATTTTATTCAAATGCACTCTTATTAAAAATAAATTGTAAATATTTTATTTTTTTAGTTTTTGTTCAAATCAATTAAGCTAAAAATTATGATTTATTCTTCAAACTAATAAGTTCTAACTTTTACTTTTATTGATATTAAGTTAAAATTTAAATGAAATTATTATTATGATCAATAGAAGGTTTAATCATTAAAAGCAGCTAAAATAAAATTTTACCAAATTTTCTTTTTTTCTTTCTAATAAATATTGCAATCAAAACATTGACTTTTAAGAGAGAAAAACTTGCTTAAAAGTATAAATAAAAAATTATTATCAGACAAGTGAAATAAATCATTTTAAAAAACTCAATCACTTCTATTGAGATTTTTTTTTAAGTTAATTTATCTTGAATAGAAATTATATTGATCTCAATTAATAAACCTTGATTTTATTAAATTAAGGATAGAAAAAATCTTTATTTTTTAAGTTAATTTCTATTAATAAATATTTATTTTAACAATAGAAATTGATTTTGCTTTTAAGATAAATTAACAAAATTTAGATATTTAAGAGGAACTTCAAATATTTTTTGTAAGAATAAAGTTTATGAACATTATAGAAAATGGATGATAATATAAATTGTCATTCAATAAAGTTTATTAAGTTTTTGACTTTAGATGGTAATTATTATAAAATTATAATTATTTTTTGATATATTTTAATGCTTTTTTTACTTTTTAGAATATTTATTTAGTAATTTTTTTTAATTTTTCAAAATTTTTAGCTGCCTCTAAATAAAAAGATTTATTTATTTATTTATGGCTCAATCTCAACTTATAATCATCAAAGATTTCTTTTTTTCTTTTAGGTCTTTATTATTTTGAAATGATAATTTAGATTAGATTTACTTTTAGATTTGAAAATTATTTAATTTCCTAATGTTTTCACTGCTATAAAAATTTCCATTAAATTATGACTTAGGAGAGTTTTACAAATTATTTTAGGTGCCACATGGTGATTATTCAAAGATCTTTGGGAGAATTAAAGGAGAAGGAGAATGTGTGGTACTTGTAGAAGTAGTGTAATCAGATTTTTGGACAGTTAAGTTTTGTGTAGTAGGATTTTGTTAAATTTATTAAGTTGATGTTCCAATAGAATCATTCAAGCTTTTTCCTATTTAAGATTTAAAGTAATCACTAAATTTAGCATTCTGGTTGGTTATTTTTTTTATTTTTCTTACTAAACTTTATTGTTGAGCATCTTCAAACATTTGGTTATTTTTCTTCCAATCACGAATGAAGTTATCTTTAGTAGGTTTTGAGAATTTAATTAATTTATTATTTGGGACATTAAATTAGTAAAGATTATGGTCTTCTTTCATAAAATCGAAATCTGATATTTAGTTTTACTAATTCTTTTAATTATTATTGAAATTTAAAAGAGCACTTTTATTTTTAGGTTAATTGCTACCTTATTATGATGGAGAATTTTCAAAATCACTCTAATTTATTTGATCAAAGTAAGATTATTATTTTTTAGGGAATGTACCTGAGCTTTAAAATTAAGACATTTACACTCTCTTTACTTGGATTACTCCTTACTTATTAGGGGATTGTATAAGTTCACTGAATTATTTATCTTCTTATGGAGCAATTTAGTATAAATTATTGTTATTTTATGCAAAATTACTACTCCTATTAAGGATATTAATATTATCTAGAGACATGTGTCCAGCTTGGTTTCTTGAAATTTATTGTCTTATTAAAGATGTTTTGTTATTTGTTCTTTAAGGACTCATAGTTTGTGCTTAACTTTTTAAACATTCAATTTAATCATTCTAATCTGAATTAGAGTTCTATGAAGTCCTATTGGTTTCTTCTATTTCAGCCATTGATTTGTTAGCTCTTTAGATATTATTTAGTGTTTGAGGTGCAGACGTCATCTACTGATTTCTTGAAATTTCTTAAACTTTTTTTTCTGCTATAAATTGGTTCATGGCAGAAGAAAAAGAAGATCTTCTATCATGAGATTTTTAAGTTGACTTTTAAAAATCTGGAGGACTATCGTTTCTTGCAGCTGGTGTTTTGGATAAACTTTCAGATATCTTGTTTAAGCGTTTATATTTCAAATATTATGTTTAATTTTAAAACATTAAGCTGTTAGCTTAGCTATAACGATTATTAAGAGCAATTTAAGAAAGAATAGCTTATTGATTCTCACTTCTTTTATTAAGATGTTCTAAATCAGCTAATTACTAATAAAACTATGTGATTTCATTTTGTTTTTCCTCAGCAGATTTTCCATCATTTTGGTAATGCTTTTCAATCAACATTTATATCTTTGTAGGGATGCTATCTTGGATGAGGAAATTTTTGTATTCATGGAATTATTAAATCCTCTTTTACACTCTTTCTTAAAATTCCTCATTGATTTATTAAAATCTTTTATAAAATGCTTTTTGAATGGAAGTATCTTCATGTAGCTTTCTCAAAAAATCATTAATTTTAATTTTAACTATCACTCCTGAAAGACTAGAGCAAACTAATTTAAATTCTCGTTGTTTCTTATTTAAAAAGAATTCTTCTCCACAAATTTCACCCTAAGTCAATACCTTAATCTTTTATTAAATAAAGTTATTGTAATTTAAAATTTCCAAGCTGACTGAAAATAAATTAAATTAACGTAAGTAAATTTTGAACTAGCTCATATTAATTACAAAAAGCAATTTACCTTAATTTATTTAGAAATTTTCTAGGAAGACTTTTTATTTAGGACTGACATACTGAGAATATTTTGTTTTAGAATTTCTTCTTTTTGATCCACTTACTTTTACACTTATTTGTATACCTGGAGAGTTTTTATAAGAAATAAGAATTAGATTGCAAAAATTTAAATATAATTATTTGTTAGGTGTTTTTAGATTAATTTAGTTTTGTGATGACGATATGATTTAATTATATTGCGTTAAGTGATTAAAAACATATCAATAGAAAAAAAAATAATAGTGCTATGAAATTAGTAAAAAAAGACTATATTTTTTTAAAAATATCAAAACTTTTTTTAGTATTTTGCAAATTTATTAATTCTATAGTTGCTAAATAGGGGAGAAGTAAACACATTCAAGCATCTATTTACAAAAATTATAAATTTATTTGTTAAAAATCTTTACCTCAAACTCCCCTTCTTTGATGACATACACGCAATCACAAGGGTCTTTTTCATCATAAATTACTTCATTCTTTTGAGTTTCTAAAGTCTTATTATTCAAACATAAATACCTTATTTACTTCTAGTTAAAATCTTTGAAAGCTGGCACCTTCTCAAAAAATTGTATTTCTATATTTTAAGGTAAATAGTAATTTAAATATGCAAGACTTGGAAAAAGTTTATGGAAGTTAAATATTATACCTTTCATTACTTTCTGTTCTTCATGTTCTTTAAGAATTTTATTGAAATTTTCTTTACTTAGGGTAGCGACGTGAGTTTCACGTAAGGTTTTTATAGTAGCTAATCTTGGTTTGTTATTCAATAAGGCTAACTCACCGAAAGCACTACCATCTCCTAATTCTTTAACGCACATGAAATCAGCAAGAGGATCAACTACAGCATCCTATTATGACTCTTTCTTTTTTTCATCTTTCTTTTCTTCCTTTTCTTTATCTAATACAGCCTAAGGTTTTTTAACAAAGACCCCTACTGATCCTTACAATACTATGTAAAACTTGTTACCAACAGATCCTATTATATTAATAAAGGAATTTTAGCTAATATTTTTCCATTAAGTAGTTAAATTAAAGTCCTAAAACCCATATATATTAAAATGAATTATCTTAAGGATAGTTGAAAATATATTGATTATCTATTTAATGAACTGAAAAAGAATATAAAAATAGATATTAATATGCTAATTTCATTTAGAAATAGATATTAAATTGAAAAATAACTCTCTCTCAAAATAATAGTACAAGTTATAAAGTAAAAATTAGTAGAAAAAAGCTTTTTACCAAACTCAAAAATTATGTCTCCTTCATTAAATTTCTCAATCTCCATATATTTACAGCACAACTTAGGTACATTTGCAGTTGATGGATTTTAATTATATTGCTTAAAAAATTATAAATCCCCCACGATTTCTAATAGCTCGTTGCATTATTTTTAAGTTCTTGAGTCACTAGGAGTTTTCAATATCCTAGTAACTTGTTTCATCTAAAGTCAAAAATCAAATTAACCTTAAATATTTTACAAATAAATAACCTTACATCTAGCTACTTCTTTTCATCAGAGTTTGATTGCTAGCTCATTTCTTTTCTTTTAATTTATATTACTGCTTGTGCAATTAATAAGTCTTTTTATTGATATTTTTATATAAAGGTTCTATATCTTTTTTAGTTATTTCTTTTAGTTATTTGATTTAAACAAAAAGTTTTTTAATCAAATTTTATATAATTTTGCAAAAAAGATGCCTCTATTGAAAACTATATTAACTGAATTGAATTAATTATCTATGACTTGAAGACTGAATAGTCTTAATTAAGTTTTTTTAGTCTTCTTCTATATTAATTTACTATTAATTGTGGTTTAAACTCGTCCCTAATTTGCTTTTATAAATTAACTTTTTACTCGCTTTTAAGTACTCTTTTTCATTTTCTTGAAAATTACACAAAAATATTTTTGTATTATCTCCTAAATATAAACAAATATTTTTGAAAACCATTTTGTTGATTTTTGTCTTCTTTTAATTATAGAAATATAAATTTTTAGAAGCGCTCTTTCTTTCTTTTATAAAAAACTTATGTTTAAAGTATTATCAATATAAGCATAAATAGAACAAAATTAATCTTTTGGTCAGATGATTAATTTATTACAGAGCGGAGTTATGTGCTGCAGATGAAAAAATTTATAGAATTTTATATTTATTTAGTAATATTATCCTTTAGAATTGTAATGCATATTGTATTTTTGATCATGCTTATGCATCGCTTATCCAAAAATGTTTCTTGAATTTAATTATCTAGTCTAAAAATTATTAAGAAAAGCTTTTTAAAAATCAAGCTTTTATTAGGATTTTACAAATTTAATTTTCAGTAAAAATTTAATTTGTAAATTGTAACCCATATCATTTTTAGATTTTTTACTAAAGTTTCTATCATAGATTTCGAATCAAAGAATATTTATTGAAATGGATTAATTGTAGTTACAACTAATATTTATAACTTATAAAAAATACAACTCTTTTATTTATTTATTATTTTTTGAAACTTAATCTTAATTATTAAAATAAAAAAATTAGAGGGTTTTCAAAATATGTATTTCAATATTATTATCTGTAAAGCTGTTAATTTTTATAAAAAAATTTTAATTTTGCTTGAAACTAAAAAAATTACCACCTGTCTCATATTCTTACATTTAATACATACTTTGCTAAAAACTACTAATTATCTAAGCAAATAATGAAATATCACCAAAATAATCATTCGAGTATGTTTAGATCTAAATCAATTTGTTAACAATTAGAGCAAATTAGAGGTAGTTTTTTATATATTTATTAATTGATTTTATTAAAAAGCATCTGATATAAAAAGTCTAGATAGTTAATTTCAAACATGATTTTTTATTTTGTTAATATACTTATTTCTATCTATTCCATTTTATGTTTTTAACAGAAAAAAATTTAGACTTCAAATACTCTTTGTACTTTACATATTCATTTCTAAAAGGGTTTTAAAGACAAAAATATTTTAAATTTTTTACAATTATTTTTGGTGTTTTAGTAAATTACTTTATTTTTTCTATCTTTCATTTGTTAAGAAGAAGATATTTTTCGTTAAATACAAATAATGCTAAATTAATTTTTATTGATTTTTTTTGCTATTTTTAAATTATTTTTTAGAAGTATTTCTAGTCTAATCCTTAAAATTTGTTAGAAAAAGCTAAAAATGTTTATTTGGTAATTTTATATCATAATTCTGATAATTTAAAATGCTGCTTTAAATATTTTCACTTGTAAATAACTTAATTATTATTTTTATTACTATTCAAATCCATTAAAAACTAATTTTATCCCCAAAAATATTGTATTAGATTTAATAATATTAACAATATTACTATCTTTAATGAAGAAGAATAAATAAGAGAAAAAATATTTTGAAATAATTGAGTTGAAAAATTTTTTATTTTAAAGGTGTTATTGTTTAATTTTATAAATGACAAATTTTTTTTTATTTAGATTTAATTTTAAGATTTTTGTTTGTACCCATTTACATTTTTTGTCAATTAAATAAATTTGAGTTTTTTATTTTTATAAATTTAATGTAAAAAGAATAATTAAAATTAGAAAGTTAGATTTGCAAGGCTAGTCATATTTTGTCTTTTAATTTAAAAATGATAATTTCAAGTATTTATCAATTAAAAAATTTTTTAAATTGAGTACAAAAAAATATTTATTGATGTAATCAAATTTATTTAGTTATTTTTTTAATGAGTCATACTTATTCGAATTAATAAAGATATTGCGTTTAAAAAATTGATCAAAAATAATTGATAAATATAATAATAAAAAAGACTTGTTGTAGATGTATGATGTAAAGTAGATGACAATGGTTATGTCTTAAATGTGAATTAAAGTTAAACACAAATTAATCAATAGATTAATAGAACTGTGAATCAATGACTGAAATGGCATCATCAAAATAAAAATAAAAATAGACATTGATTAATATATAAAGTAAATAGATTTGTTCCAATTACATCAATTGATTTCTAATAATCAACACGAAATAAATAAGTTTATTAATTTATTATATGTGTAGAAATCTTATACATTATTATATGTCTTTATAAAGTTCAGCTCTTTCCTTTTGAATTGAAAAATATAATAATTATATTTTATCCAAATAATTTCTATAAAATTCGATTAATTGAATTAATAACTAAAAAAAAAAATATCAACTCATTCAAACATAGACAGAAGATAAGTCCAAAAAATAAATATTTCCATAATAAGCATAAATGGCAGACTCAATTAAAATAGTTCAATTTTAGGATAAGTACAAAGATTAAGTAGTTGACTTGGTTAGAAGAGAAACAGCTGCTAATGTAGGTGTTAAAAGACTCAAATGGATAACCCTCTTTTTCAAAAGAAATGGTTTAATTGTTAGCACAGTCTATATAGCAACAACAGTTTATATTTTCAACTTTTTACAAAGTATATTATTCAAATAAGACAATATCTTTGTCTCTTTTATAATACTTGCTTCAATAATCTTCTTTGTGATATTGCCTTAGCTTTCAAAGAAGCTTGCAAAATAAGCTGTGCATTATTCAGAATCAATTGCTGAAAATGATCTTGATGATATCAAAGGTACTTATTTATCATAAGATGATAAAAACTTCTGGGTTGCTATTGATGAATATGATAACGTAAGCTATTCTTTATTTATTTACTTCATAAGCATTAAAATAAATGATTTCCTTTTTGAGATAAAGCAAGGAAAGGCGAAAAATCACATTTTAATTTTAGATTAAAAATGAATGATTTATTACTGACTTAAATGTTATAAATGAGTTAAAAACATTATTATAAATTAAAAAAAGGTTTGTGGGTGTGTTTCTCTTTCTAACTAAATGCCTATGGAAACATAATATCATTTAGGTAAATATATCAAGGAAAATGATGGAATTAAAGTTGCAGAAATTAAAAGAATGGCTGTTAATCCTAATTATAGAAGAAGAGGTATAGGAAGTAAATTATGTAATGAAGCAGTCAATTTTGCAAAATAAAAAAATTTTAGAGCTATTGTAAATACCACAGTAACTCTTAATCAACCCTTGATTGGCTTATATAAGAAAGCAGGATTCTTTAAGATATCTTCTTTCTTCTTCTAAGTTTTATGGAAAATATTTGGCATCTAAGTTGAAGTTTATCTTAAGCTTTTATGAAAATTTAATAGATTTAAAAAAAAACCTTAAAAATGAATAAAGCTTATTTTTAAATGTAATTTTATGATAATTATTTTATTAATTATTTATTTTGTACTCTCAATCAAGTTTAACTTAAAAATAATTCTCAAATAAAATATTTTCTAAAAAAACAAAAATAATTAATTTTACAATACATAAAGAAAATTATCTATCAAATTAGATATTACTTTTTTCAATCTAACGAATAAAAAATATTTTTTAAGGAAATTATTTTTACCCTTCATGAGAATCATTTTAAGCAAGTAAAAAAATAATATATGTTTTTAAATAAAGTCAAGAAACTCTCAATTTAAATTTATATCATACAATATCTTTATATTAAATTATCTCCTTAATTTATTAATTTTTTTTTCTTCAAATAGAAAATTCATTTGAATTAAATAGTTATTATTAATGAGCATTCATTTTTTTTGTTAGAATATTTCCAAAAAAAGGGATTACAGATTATACTTAATGTTAAATTATTAGAGTTATTGTAGTTTATTTTTTAATCAAATGAATATGCAAGTAATGTCATAATTTTTAAATAAAATTTTTAATAAAAATGTTTTAGATAGAAGAAAATTATATATTTTTTTTTTTTTAAAGAAGCCCTCTATTAGATTTAATATCATACAATATTTTTAGATTAATTTATATCCTTAGTTTATTAATTTCTTTTTCTTTAAATAGAAAATTTATTTGAATTTAATAGTTATTTTTAATAAGCTTTCATTTTTTATTAGAATATTTCTTAAAAGAAGGTT
Source organism: Tetrahymena elliotti 4EA (assembly GCA_000231825.2). Taxonomy (NCBI): domain Eukaryota; phylum Ciliophora; class Oligohymenophorea; order Hymenostomatida; family Tetrahymenidae; genus Tetrahymena; species Tetrahymena elliotti. The sequence goes on from JH720297.1 coordinate 593,612, forward strand.
ACCATTAATTTAAAATATTAAAAAATTTACTTTAACTTTTGTTTCTTCCTTCTTCAATACTGGGTTGAAATAAAGAGTTTAGAAATTTCAATTAAAAAATCTTTTGTTGTGTCTTGATTCTTTGGCTCTTTTTTAATTTTTTTTACTGAGGATTAAAGAGCTCTTAGTATTTTTCATAAAATTATATTTTTATAGAATCTACAACTTTTTTAAAGAAATATGTTTATTGATTGAACATAATTATAAAAATATTCTTTTAAATTAAGTAAAAAATATTAATTTTTAATTCTAATTTAAATAAATGAACTACTGTTCTATCTTTCATTATCTTTAATAGGTATCAATCTAAAAATAGAAAGAAAAGCAAGTAATTCTAAAATTATAATGAATGTGTTTTTTATTATCATCATATTTAAAAAGAATTATTATTGACTAATCTAAATTATCTTATGTTATAATTATAATAATAAATTCTTATGCTGTTAGATATAAAAACTATAAATAAATTCATAATAATATTTTTTTAAAAAAATATTAATCTAAGTTTTTTTATTTTTGAAAGAGAATATATCAGATATATTGATAGATTATTTTTAAATAAAAAAATAAATATAATAGTTTAAACATTTAAAGTAGTTTACATTTATTTTGCAGAAGAAAAAGTATATTGGAAGAATATATTATTATAAATTAAAAGAAATCGATTGGTAAGGAAAATTAATTAATTAGAGGAGAAAAATGAAAATTAAGAGCAAAAGAAATAACTATAAAATAGAAAATGAATGAATGAGAATTACAAATTAAAATTAAAGGCATAATATTTTGATTTTGCTAGAAAAATTTGAGGAAATATTTTATTGATGGTATGATCGACATAAAAGTGCTAAAAAAGATAGTAGATTTTATTGTAAGATATGAATAAATTCTAAAAATAAAGTAAATAATCTATGAAATATCAGTAGAGAAATGCTTAGAAAAGAAATTATAAGCAAAAGAAATTTTATAAAAAATCAAATTTTCTTTTTTAAAATTAAGTATTTAATTTGCTCATTAATTGATAAAAGTTAATTAAATAATAAAGAGTGTATAGGGAGAGTTAATTTTTCTGATATATAAATCACTAATAAATATTATCTATCATTATTACATTAAAGAAAACACATATAAATCAAAATATAGATAGAAGATTTCATATATTAATTAATAAATGATTAATTAAATACAAAGAGCTTAATTCATCCTCAGTAAAATGAATTAAAAAAATACAATATAAAAAACGCCACAGTTCCTACAATTTATAAACCAGTTCTAGAATTAATAGAAGAGTGATTACGCTTAGATATTTATAACTAAGAGTCCTAACTCTTCTTTTGCTTCTGGCTAGCAAGCAGGTTTAGACAATACAAACAGCCTTTCAAGTTAGAATTCCGATTCTTCTTTATTTGGAAGCAATTAAAATAGAACTGCTATAAGTTCTTCTTCAAATGGTAAAAAGCCCTCCTCATTCTAAAATAGCAATGAGTAAATCTAGAGCTAGTGGATGAAAAAGGTTGATGACTTGAACAAGCAAACTGAATTAGCCAATCAATAGAATTTACTTAAAAGAGGAAAGTAATGTGTTCAAATTGATTCACATTTAGAAAGTATACCATCTGAGTCCTGGAAAGATTATGAAGAACTACAAAAGCAATAAATCTTAAGTAAATAATTATAAATTAATAAAAATAATATTTAAAATTAATTATGTTAAATTCTATAATAATTTTAATCCATAAAAATTATAGTTGAAGAAACAAATAGTAGTTAATAGACATAATAGAAAGAAGTAGGTGATAAATCAGAATCTAAGAATAAGCAAAAGAAAGTAAAAAAAGACAAAAACGGTGAAATTATTGTTAAAGCAAGCAAGTTACCAGAAAATACAGATCAACTAAGAGAGAGATTAGCCCTTCATGAATAGATTATGCTTTTACCTAAAAATGAGAGAAACAAAGCCTTATTGAGTCAAAAGAAAAGAGATGAGCGTTGGGATAAGCAAGCTTTAACTCACAAGCAAGTAGCTTAATATTCAAGCAGCGCAACAGAGTAAGATAAGAAGAGAGCTGTTGAAGAAATATTAGTTTAGAATTAAATCAAAAAAACTATAAAAGAATCTAAAAAAGCTAAGTTACCAACCATTTAGAAGGAGCAAGAAGATATTTTTGATGAAATGATACAAATGCTAAAAGAAAGTGGAGAAGCAAAAACCAAGAAAGAAAAGAGACAAATCAAGGATGATCTTATTAATGAAATTGTTACAGAAAAAGAATAATAAAAGGTTAAGAAAAGCTAATCTAATAGTGATTAAGATAAAGGAAAAGAATCAAAAGGAGTTAAGAGACATGTCGAAAAACAAAAAGCCAAAAAGGAAAACTCTAACTAACCACAAGGAGAAAGTGATGTAGGAAATAAAGAAATACTACAAATAAAGAATAGCAAATAATCTAGCAAAAATGGGTCAGGTGATTAAAATCCTCAAGTTTAAGTTAGTGCATCTGACAAGCTAGCAGATTTCCTAGATAATTAGCTCATTAACCCTTACAAAAAGAATATCAAGCAAGAAAAGAAGCAGTAAAAGGGTAAGAAACATGAAGCTAAAGAATACTTCGAAGAAGATCTTCAAGAAGATCGTAAAAACCATAACTCAAAAAATGGATTTAAAAAAAATAATAATAACAAATAATTCTAATCTTTTGAGCCACATTGGTCTTCTCAAAAAATAAACGATGCAATAAAAGAAAAGAAAGCCTTCAAGGTATTATTTTATTATTACAAAAATAACACAACAAAGTATTAACAAGATAAATGAATAGAAAATGTCAAAATATTTTTTATTATATTTTATTAACTTATTCAAAAGATTTAAAAGATCTTCTTGCAATAAAAGGAATTTTCTAGAAGATTTTTTAAGCAACATAAATTAATATGAAACAACAAACAAGCAAACATTAAATAACAAACAAACAATACATTTTACCAATTCTAAATATTTTTTGGTGAATTAGAAAATGATTGAATGTTTGGTGTTAAATTTTTTAATTTTATTTAAATCTTTTATGAATAGGGTGTATATACAGCTAATGAGAAGAATCAATAACTGGGTCGCATAAAATGTGATGAAATCGAGGGTTTAGTATTTATTAATTCTCATAGATACTAAAATAGAGCACTTCATAACAGTGTTGTAGGTTTTGTTATCATTTAAGGTGATCCTTCAAGTAGATTGAAAAATATTTCAGGTAATTCTGACCTTAACTTGAAAAAGATTTAAGCAGATAACCTAAATGATAATGAAGAATTACTCAATAAAAGTTTGGAGGAAGAAGAAGTAGTTGATGACAATGATTAAGATTGGGAAACTGAATCAGAAGATAGTGTCCCTCCTGTAGACTAAAATAAATTAGCTGCTAAGATAGTCTACATATTTGAAAACCCATACCAAAATGATAATATTGTTGGTTATTTAGAAGAAGTCTAAGAAAAAAAAGAAAGAAGAACAGGAAAAAAGAAATATTGGTTCATTCCCAAGTTCACCAAATTACCTAAAATGATTCCTGTTGAATTTACTGATGAGTTTTAACACTAAGTTGAAGAGCATGATGTTGATATTAGCAAAACTTATGTCATTGGTAGAATGAAAGGTAATTTTAATTTTAGTTGAAAATAAATAACAAAAGGGACATCGTTTATCTTTAATAGAATTATTTTATGAAATCAATGCTTAAATAATTTTTTAATGATAAAAAAGCTTGGAGTGAGGAAAGCTATTATCCACTAGCCGCTATTACAGAATGTCTTGGTGAGAGAGGTGATATTGAAGTAGAATGCGATACACTTCTTAAGGAGTTCAATATCTACAACTAAGATTTCACTCCTGCAACTGATGAATATTTAAATAAATATAGAGAATAGCTAAATGAAAATGGTGAATACGTGATACCTGAAAGTGAAAAAAAAATTAGATGGGATTTAACAAATGGTAAAATAATTATATAAATTCAGTGAAATTTTTTTAATGAATTTTTATTTTGTAGAAATTATTTGTACAATTGATCCTCATGACGCAAAAGATTTAGATGATGCTTTAAGCATTAAATACTTACGTGATGATTTATATGAAATTGGTGTTCATATTGCAGATGTTAGTCACTTTGTTTAACCTAACACTCCTTTAGATGATGATGCCAGGCTAAGAACTACTTCAGTTTATCTTGTTCACAGAGTAATTAATTATGATTAAATATCTTTAATTATTATTTTAAAAATTTACTAATTATTTAAAATAGGTTATTCCTATGCTTCCTCGTTTACTTTGTGAAAATCTTTGCAGTTTAAACCCTAATGTTGAAAGATTAGCCTTCACAGTCTTTTTCTAAATGAGAGAAAATGGTGAAGTCTTATGGGATGGTCCTATTAGAATAGGAAAGAGTATAATTAAATCTTGTAACAAATTCTCATATGATACTGTTTAGATGATGATAGAAAAGAAAATTAAATCAGTAGAGTAAGATAATTAATTTATTGTAAATATTTTGTTTTAAAATGTATTCAATTAAAACAGTTAACTTCCAGAGCATAATATTCCTAAAGAAGGTGTTGATTCAAATAAGATGTTTGAAGATATTCTTCTTTTAGCTAAATTGGGAATGAATAGAAGAGCAAACAGATTTAAAGGAGGTGTCTTATCTATTGAAAGTGTTAAGAAAAGATTCAAATTAAATGAAAAATTATGGCCTGTAGATTTTACTCTTGAAGAAAGAAAAGATGCTATGTTTGTAGTAGAAGAATTTATGTTATTGGCCAACTAAATCGTAGCTAAAGAAATGGTTAAAGGATGCAAATCTCTTGCTGTACTTCGTTAACATTGTTACCCTTCAGAAATTAAGTAAAAGCAACTTAATTTAATAGCTAAGAAATTTGGACATTAAATCGATTTCTCAAGTTTGCAAGCAATCAACTAATCAATTGAGGATATTAAGAAGGATGATAAGCTCTCATTTGAGAAAAAGTTGTTTTTGAAGAAACAAATGTTCTTAGTTTTAGAATAAGCTCTTTATTTTGTTGCTGATTAAATCCCTCCAAATGAATGGAGACACTTTGCCTTGAACTTTGATGTTTACACTCACTTCACTTCTCCTATTAGAAGATATCCTGATCTCTTAGTCCACAGAGTCATGTACAGCATCCTTTAAAACCAATAAGATGCTGTTAAATATATTGAAAAGAACTCCTTACTTTCTATTATGGAAATTTGTAATGAAAATAAAGCCAAAGCTAAGCAGGTCTCTGACAACTGCTAAAAGGTAACAAAAATAAAAAAATTTTATTTAATTTTAAAATTTATCTAACTAATAATAGATATTCATGTGCCTCTATTTGAAAGACCATAGTGTTGAATCTAAGGGTATGGTAATCTCTTTTGGAGCCACTAGTTTAACAGTCTTCATACCAGATCACGAAGCACAAAGAGTAAAATTAATTAAAAATTGTTAGGTTATAGAATAAATAAGCATTTTTTTTAAACTATAAAAATAGACAATTTACTACTAAGACTACAAAAACATCTTAAAAACTAAAATTGAAAAAGAAAAAGAAGGAAATAAGTTAATGATTACCTACAAAACACGCAAAATGTCAAGAGAAAACACTGTATATTTCCATGTAATAATTAATAAATTTACTTTATTCTAGTTTACTTAAATTTTTTCTATTTTTAGGAATTCTCTCCAATAATCGTTAGTCTCACAAGTACAGACACTTTCCCTATTGATTATAAAGTTAAAATATCTCTCCCTGATCCTGATGATAAAATAGTCACTCATGTTTTAGAATGAATGAGGAAATAAAAATAGGTTAAAATAAATGATTTTACTAAAAGGAAATGATCTAGAAACAAATAAAAATATTAAACATATTTATAAAATATTCAACAAACAAATTTATATTTAAAAATAAAATTATATTCTATTTGAATAGCTTGTAAATAACTACATTTTTATACACTTTTTATATTATCAATCATTTTTATATTTTCATCCAAAAATAATTCTTTGAAAACAATATTTCTAAATTTCCCTCAAATATTATTTAATTCAGTTTTGTAAATCATATTTCTATTAGATTTTGATCAAATTTCATTTTTTAAAGTTGTAATTATTTTGAATATAAAAAAATTATCAAATTCATTTTTTAGTTTTTTATGAAAAAGAAATTATTGTTAAAGATTAAAAATACTTACATGCATTTTTAAAAATTTAAAGATTTATTATTAAAATAGATATTTTTTTGATGAAGTTTTTTGAAAATTAGATATTTTATTTCTGGTGTTTACTAATATTAGAAGTTTAATAAAGAAATTAGATATTTTTACTATTTATCGAGAAATAGAATTCACTCAATTTTTGAAAAATTAAACATTTTTATTAATATGGACTAAAATATTATCAGATTTGAAATCGCTAAAAACTTACTCAAAGCTACTGGAGATTATAAATCTTATTTTGCTCAAAAAACTGTAAAAATCAACTTGAAGTAACAATAAGAATCAAATAACAATAATAACATAATAATCTATTTATTTATATTAAAAAATACAGAAGTAAAAAATTGAATTTAGAAAAGGTAGAGCAACTAAGCCTATTATTGTAAGGGTTCTCATAAGTAGAAAAGCTTAAACTTAACTTAAGGTGGTAGATTTTATTAAATTTTTTATGTTAATTTGATAAAATTTTTAATTATGATTACAGAGAAAATATATTGAAAGATGAAGGAGTTAAATTGGTTGCTGAGGGTATTTCTAAACTACAAACTATCAAAATTTTAGTTTTGAATCTTTAGTAATTATTTTTTTGTTTTCTTTCATTTGTTTTAGCATTATGAAAATGCAAAAATCTTTTATTTATTTTTATTTTATAATTTGTTTAGTGGAGTAGAATTAAATGCAGAAGGTGCTAAATATTTGGCATAGAATCTTTGTAATTTAAAAAATATAGAAACTTTAAAAATCAACTTATGGTGGAATAATGTATAAAATGATGGTATATTGAGCATTTGCAAATCAATTGGGATGTTGCCAAATCTAAAAACTTTAGAATTGGATTTAGTGTAAAACATTATATTAAAAAACTTTGTTAATAACATAAATTTAAAAAATAGTCATAATAACATCAGTGATGAAGGTTGCAAATTGGTTGGGTATTTAGAGTCAAATACTAAGCTTTCAAATCTCTCTATATTCTTATAGTAATTTATTAGTATGGTTGTATGTATGATTTAAAATATTCTTTTAAAAGAAACAATTTAATTGGACCAAACGGTATTTGCTATCTTCAAGAAGGATTTAACAAAGTTCCTTTAGTAGAAACTCTTGTTATGTTTTTAGGGTAATTTCCATAGACGCTTCAAAAAAATTATAAATAATTGATTTAAATATAAAGTGTGAATAAGATAGGAGTCGAAGGTGCATATTTCCTTGGTTAAGTCTTTAAGAAACAAAATGTCATAAAAAATCTCACACTTGGTTTACTGTAATATTTTTTTTATCAAAATTTTGAATTTTATTATATTTATTGTTAAAATTTATAGAAAAAATGAGTTTGGAGATGAAGGATTAGAAAAGATTGCAGAGGGTATATCTAATATATAATGCCTAAACCAACTTAGCATGATTCTTTGGTAATTATAATTCATAAAATCTATTTCTAAGCTAATTTTAAATTAGGGAAAATGATTTATCTCATATTGGTGCATCTGCTCTTTCTAATATGATTTCAACCTTGCCAAACATTACACATGTATTTTTAAACCTTAGGTAAATGATCTCTAAAATAATTAAAATAAGAAGGAAAAAATAAAAATTGTTTAATTAAAATTGCAAAGAAAATAAATGATATTTCAAAGAGAATAAAATTATTTTTTAGACAGAATATTTTGATATAAGTTGGTTAATTTATTACTTCATTAAATAAATAGAAATAATAGACTTGGTAGCTAAGGTTTATATGAACTTGGAAAAGGATTTAAAGACCACTAGAATATCAGCTATTTAGATTTGTTTTTGATGTATGAAAAATAGATTTAACATAGAAAATTGCGTTTTAATTAATTATTTACAAATATACTAGGGATAATCACATTAAAGATCAAGGATTAGTCAGATTTTCTAATGAATTAAGGAATTTACCAAATCTTCATACATTAAATTTAATTTTGGCATCTAATTATTTAACAGATGATTGTTGTATATAGGTTGGTGAGTCTTTAGCAACTGTTAAAAAATTAGGCAGCTTAGAAATTGATCTCGTGTAAATTTACTGTTATTTTTGATAATTTCTCATTTTAATTTTAATAAAAGGTAAAATGAAGAGGTTTCTTAAAAAGGTGTTGCCTTACTACATTCTTATTTTGCTTAGCTTGACAGATTGTTATCTTTGAAAATAGAGTAGATATTTATTAAATTTTTATAGAGAAAATATTTAAATTAATCAATATTTTTAACAGATATGACAAGGAAGAAAAAGATTAACTTATTCAAAAGTATTAAAAATCTATTTCTAATAGTTTATTAAAGGTAAAAATATAAAAAATTATGTATAATGCCACTATCCTCTAGCTTTTAGCTACAAAAAAAAATTATAATGAGATTATCTAAAATTTACCTCATTTAATTGAAGATTTAAGAGCTCCTAAAAACTGAACTTAATTAATAATTAAAAAAGAAACAAAAAATTTTAAATTATGGTCTAAAAATATTTATTAAGATTTTTGTTTTATCTCTAGTTTTCATAATTTCATTTATTTATTTATTTAGGTTTTATGTTTTTTAATCAAATAGTTATTCTTTTCAAAAAGTAAAAAGTGAAAGAATACTCAAAAAATAATTTTTTTTTTTTTCTGAAATAATGAAAGTGAATTAAAATATTTCAAATTTTCTCATATTTTTAATTTTTTAAAAATAAAAATGATTAATAGAAAGATATTAATAGTTTTTAATTCAAAAAATTTAATAAAAAAATTCTTTGTTTTTCTCTATCTATTGATTGTTTCTTAAATTTGGTGGTAATCAATTAATTAGTTTATAAAATATTAATTAATTTGAAAAGATAGAATATTGAAAAATGAAATGGGTTGATTGCTTAAATTATTCTGACAAATATTTTTTTCAAATTTAAAAGTTGGTAAACAAATTCTAAGAAAGGATATAAAATAAATGACATAAAACCATACTTTTCGATTTATTTATAAAAATTAAATAGAAATAAATCAATTTTTAATCTTTTTAAATTTTAAATTAAATTATTAAGTTAAGGAGGGATTTTTTTAATGAGGATTAAAAAATTAATAGTAAGTGATCAATTTCAAAAGAGCAAGCTAGAAATATAAAAGAAGGAGTCAAACAAAGTATACGAACTCGACTGGTTTTAGCTCAAAGATAACAACAGAGAGCCTGTCTAAAGATGGAAAATGTAATGGAAGGTATAATATAAGGGAGAGGAAGTTTTGTAAAATTTTGTTTTGGTGGAAGAAGAATCAAATAATATATAGAAGCGCTGAAAATAAATATTGAAATTGGCTATGTTAGTTTATTAAATAGAGAAGAATAGCATCTATTAATTAATTAAGAAATCCTATTATTAAGAAATAAACGATTTAAACAAACAAATAAATAAATTATTAACATTCTCGCTTATTAAAGTATTTAATAAATTAAAAGCTCCTCTTCAAGCGGCAACCATCAAAAATATTAATAAAATATATATTTTAATAAAAGTACATCATAAGATTATCAATAGGTTAAAATGTCTTTAACTGTAACTTACAATGGAATGGTTAAAAAACCATTATACTAAAGAGTCCACGAGGTGCTAAATCGCTTAGGTTTATTTTATCAAGACATTTGCTTAGAGGCAAATATTGATGAAGAAAGCTTTATTTAATGGGTAAATTAAGACCTCGATTTCGATTATGCTGATTTAGAACTCTCTCTTGAAAAGTGGATAGATTCAAAGTATCAGCGTACATAGAATAATGATGAAAAATAATATTACTAAATTCGTTCTCAATATTTAAAAAGATTAGACATTAATTAATAATCAGCAAACTAATGGTTGGAGACCCCAAACATTGATAAAATACCTCAAAATGACTAACCAGTAGAGTATCTTTTACCAATAAGCATAGATATTGAATTAGACGGCTAGACATTTAAAGAAAATATTATTTGGAATTATTATGAGCCTTATTTTACAATTGAAAATTTCGCTCATCATTTAGCAAAAGAAAATAGATTAAGTCCAAATATAGAATAAGAAGTAGTTAATGTAATCCGTAGAGCTGTATAAAACTATCGCTTCTATGACCCAAAAGAAAGAGAGTTAATTCGTACTATAGAATTGAACATATTAATAGAAAATGTATAGTTGAAAGACAGATTTGAGTGGGATATTAATGATTTTACTAATTCTCCAGAACAATTTGCTTTCAATATGTGTAATGAATTAGGCCTTAGTGGAGAATTCGCCTAGAGAATAGCATATTAAATTAGGGAATAAATCCTTTAATTCTAAAAATAAATTATGGAAAGACGGTTAAATTAAACTGCATCAAATTTCAAGAAATCCACTCGTTCTTTAATAGAATCCTCTTAAAATTATACAAACTTTGACCCTAAAATTCACATCTAAGGAAACACAGTTATTACAGAAGACAACTACTTACGTCCTGTCCTCTAAGATAATGATTATGACAGCTTTCAATGGGAACCTAAAATATCTATCTTGCAACCTGATGACATAAGAAAAGTATAGAAAGAAGAGCAAAGAAAGCAACGTCTTATGCGTAGAACTCGTTGAGTTGTTTGCTAATGTGTTTTAGTTATAAAAATAGATATATCTATTAATAACATTAAATTATAATTTAAAAAGCTTAATAATCTAGCAACAAAAATCTATTTAAAGAGTAATTTAAAATGTATCAATCAATCAATCAATCATGGTTTAATTCCTTTTTCAATTCCAAAATTGATTTCAATAATACCATGCTTCAAGAAATTGTATTCCATCTATATTAATTTATCTTATTCCGTCATGAATACTCTTCTCATTAAAATTTTTCTTTTCATCTCAAATAATTATTTTAATATTATTTTTTGTTAAAAAAACTAAAATGTTTTTTGCTCTGGATTAAATTATTATTTTTAATTTTATTCTCAAGAATTATAAGAATTATGATATAAAACTAGAAAAAATCATCAAAAAATCAAAATCTTTTTAATTAAAATAATTACAAATTTAATTTAAAGAAAAATGGATAATTTGTATGAACTTACAATTATTTCTGTACAAAAAATTGGATAATAATTTTGAGATAATTTAGAAATTTTATTTATCTTATTTTCTTTTTTCTGAATGAAGCATAAAGCATCTCTCTATTTATTATTTAGTTGTTTGTTTTTTTCTTTGTTTTTTAATATTTGTTTATATTTTTTTTCATTTCATTTCATTTTTTTATTGTTAATTTTTATTTATTTATTTATTAATTTGATTTATTTTTATTTATATTTATAATTATTTTTTATTTTTAAATTATTATTTGATTTTATTTTTGCAAGCTCAGATTCATGTAAATTTTGCTTAAATCGAGTGTTGAATGATCTCTACTTATCTTCTCCTAGCTAAAAAAATACTAATTATATATGTTAATATAGTATTGGAATATTTGGGAAGAGAGGAATATGATTTAAACTTGAATCATTTCGCTTTTCAAATTATTACTATTAATGCTCTTTATTTTTGGGGGTTTTTTAAAAACTGGGTGGGATTTGGGGTATGCGTGCATGATTATATTGGGGATTGAAAAACTTTAGCATTAATTATAAGTAATTTGCATTTGCGACATTTTGTCTAGCATTCTGATTTAAATTTATAAAATATTCCATTTTATTTTTATTTATTTTTTTTCTTTATTAATTAATTATAATTTTTTTTTCTTTTATTTTTTGTAAAATCCAAAAATTAATTTTGAATTTTTTTCCCCTCCTTTTTGAAAGTAATTATTTAATCAAAAAATAGTATATTTGTCAAAAAATTAGGTAAACAAAATAAATTAAATAACAAAGTGGGGAATTTAAAAAAAATGAAAAAAAAATCAAATTAATTAATTTTTTATTCATTATTTGAAAATTAGTTTGTAATTATTTTGTAATCGATTGATGAAATTTTGAAAATGGAGTATTTTGTGAAATAAAATCGTATTGCTGATTATTGTAATAAAATTGAATACAATTCTAAAATGACTATTTTCCGTAGGTTTTAGTTGAATTAGTATGAAGACTTTTGATGAAAAACTAAAATAATTTTGTATTTTTTACAATGAAGAAGTAAATAGAAAATATTCTCCAATAATTAAAGATTGATTAGTAATTAAATGTTGTAGTGATTAACATATAAATCATAATCATTAGTATACCTCAAATGAGATAAGAATTTTTTTAGGTTTTTTAGTATTTAATTATTAGTATATTTGTTTAGTTTTAGTAAAGGAAGATTATTATTATATAATATAACAGAATTTATTTTAGCTTCAAAATAAGATCAATTTTTCTTTTTATATTTTATTATTTTGTCTATGAGAGAAGTATCAGAAAAGCATCTCTTTATGAAAGAAATGCATATCATGTGGTAATCACTATTTTTGAGAGATCCATTTTCTATGAACTCATCAACATAATATTCAATAAAATATTATAGATACACTGAAAACCTTTTACTTTTTAAAAGGGAGACTAGTAAACCTTAATTAAGTTATTTTTTCTTGGTAAAAAAACAAAATTCCTTTCTGATTTATTATAGACTTCTTTATTTTCCTTCCATAAGGTTCAAGATTGATTCTATTACAACTTAGTCTCCATGATGCTTAATGAATTTACAAAATTTATCAAGGATAAACTTTGTTTGGTTGCATTTCTTGCATGACATGTATAGCTTAAGCAAATGTTCCGTTTCAAGTAGTTCGAACTTATTAAGATTAAGTAAATTTTCTTGTTGATTATATTGTTTTTATGAGTCAAATTAGGTATATGACTCCTAAGTAGTGTATTCCATTTTATTTATTGATTAGTTTGTTTATTTAGTGTTGTTAATTATTATAATTTTATAATCAATTTTAACTATCTGACTATATAAAAAGATATAAAAGAAAGCTTCAATGTTTAATTGAAATTGCAACAAAATAAATTCTAGCTTGCTTTTAATAGCTAAAACTGAATCATTGTTCATTTTTACTCAAAAGAGTTTTAATCAAAAAAATTTAGAGTTATCTAAAGGAAAAAGAATTCTTGGTGTCTAGATTTTGTAATAAATAAAAAAGTCTTTTTCCTTTTTTTATCGATTACCATATTGTAAATTTTAAAAAGTATCAGAAACTATATAAAAATGTTTTGTTACAGATTAAGAAGTAATCTGAAGATTAAAAGTATATAGATTAATTAATTTTTTTTATTTATTTTCTTTCTCTCACATTCTATTAATTAATCAAATACCTTTTTCACTTGCTCATCATAATCACGAGAATTAAGAATTTTGCTTTTAAATTCAATAATCTTTCTATAAATTCGATATAACAAGTGAGCTTATACGAATTCATTTATTTATTTATTTTGAAGGCGTATTTACATTCCTTAATTTATTAATTGATTTCAAATATTTTCTTCAATCTCTTTATTAGGCTCGTTTACTATTTTTTTAAATTTTATAAGAATTATTTAATACCAAATCTATGTACAATACACTGAAAACAACTTCAGAATATTTTATTATTCATATATTATAACTAGTTAATACATATAATAAATAGTTAATACATACAGGTGTCTTGTAAATTTTCTTTTTATTTCAATATTTTACACAATTTAAAAAGATTTACTGAATTTTCCACCTAATAATCAATAAAATTTGATTCATAATAATAAATTTTCTAAAAATAGATAAATCAAGATAAAAAAGAAGAAAATCTTCATGAATGTTCAGATTGAAATAAATCGATTAGAAAATTCTACTACCATAAGCTTATTGAACTGACGAAATTCTGAACAAAATAAATTATCCATTAACTTTTCTGAAATTTAAAAAGTATTATTTCAATTTTAAGGCAAGTTAATCATTTATTTTTCTCTCCACAAATTTAGAGATCAGTCATTTTCTTCATGAATTATACTAATAATTTATCTATTGAACTATTCTTTTTAAAATATACTAACAAACAAACAAAAATTTAAAAAAGCATAATAATTGTTGATTTTATAAAAAATTCTAAAACAAAAATATTAAATTATAAATGAAACTATTCATTTTCTTGAATTTAAATTGATAAATACACTTTTAAGATAAATAATTATCATTATTTCTATATTAGAAGCAACAAATTTTTATGTGATACTTTTCTATCAATATTATAATAATCTTTATCAAATTTTAGATTTTAATTTCCAAATTCAAATTGATTTATCCCTGAAAGCACTTTTTTAATAGATGAATTATATGCGATAATACTTAAATTTGATGTTAAAAGTAAGTTAATCCTAGTTTACTTTCATTTTCTTAGGATTAAATTTAAAAATTACAAATAAATAAATAATGTGGTTCAATCAAGACTATGAATGGCTGAGAATTATGTAATTCTAATTTTAAAGCAAAGATTTATTTCATACAAATCAATAAAATGGATTTTTTCTCAGATTTTAATACTGGCTTATACTTTTTCATTTTAATTCAGTATAAATAAATCAAAATATGGCTTTCTTTGATTTTAAACAATTGATTAATTAATTTAATAAAGATAAGAAAAAGTTAATAGTATTTATTTAGCTTGATAAAATATTCTTCCAGTTTATTTTAAGAACTAAATGTAAATAAATCCGAAAAAGGCTGAATTTTGATTTTATTCAAGCAGTTAACGCATTTAGAGGTATTTCATTTCTTTATTTTTGTATTTTTTATTTCTTTATTTATTTTTTTGAAAAATAAAATTATTTTTGTTGAATAAATAAATTACTAATTTTATCATGAGGTAAAAAACATATTAAATAAAGTTTGAACCTACATCAAATAAATTAAAATAAATTTATTTTAAATATTAAACTTACTTTTTATAAAAGACAGCTAGAATGAAGTTGATGAATAGTTTAATTGATTAATTAAAAGATATTCATGCAACTATTATTACATAATAAAAAGTTTTGTAAAAATCCTATAAATATTTTGTATTTTATTGGAGCTGATTTTGTAAACTCGAATATTCGACATATTTATGGAGTGAGTAACTAGCAGAAAATTCAAATAAATGAGCTGCAGGTTAAAGAAAAAATATTTTTTTTTAAATATTGAGATAAAATTATCTTTTAAAACTTGATAAAATATATTAAAATTAATTATTTTGCATCTTTTTGTAAAAAGATATGGTTTTGTTAACTCTTCATGAAAACAACCCTCTTTTCAATTTTTTTGTTAAACAGTTTTCTTGCTGGCTCATAAAAAAAGGTGTTATCTTAATTTCCTTTAATAATTTGTTATTTCATTTAATTGGGTTTTTTTTAAGTCAAAATCTTAAATTCATGCTCATTAAATTTTTTTTCCTCTCTAAATACTTTTTAATAATAATTTTTAAGTATTTGGCTATCCTTTATATTTTATTATTAATAATCAATCATTCATCCAAATATTTTGATTAAAAGAAAGATTTTTTTCTAAATAATAAGATTTCTACTAAAACAATAAAAGCTAAGTCTTATTAAAGCAAAAGGTACTTTGCTTAAAAAAATGAATTATGAAATAGAATAATCTGAAATACTCCTAAGTTTTTATCACTTCTAACTAAATTTTTTCACTCCAACTATAATTTTTTAAGGTATAAGCTGACTATGACACATAGACATCAGGATAATAACTTTACCCTTTGAATGCGATATACTATTTAAATCTAATTATCGATCGCAGATAATTGATTTAATGGGTTCATAAATTTACAAAAAGCTCTATTTTGTTTTTATGGATTAATCGCATAGTTATTATATTAAGTTTTTTAATGGCTCAATTCCAGTTACAAGATTATTCTATCATATTTCATGTCTTATTCCCTCCTCCATTATAACTTATTATTACTCTATAACATAATAAACAAATAGGATTGATGACTAATATACTACAAAACTAAATCTCTTTTTTTTTATTGTCAAAATACATAAAAAATGATATCCTTCATAGAATAAATTAAAAATGTGCGGCTTCGATTGTTTCTTAACAAAATTACATTTAAAATATAGATAAGATTCACAAAATTAATTTATATTAATTATTTTATTAGATTTATCAACTAATCAACATACCAAAAAGATTCAATTAATTAAAACCTAATTTCAAAATAATATCAAAAAAAGAGCAGTTAAAAATTTACTCTAATTAAAAATTTAAGAAAAAGAAAGAAAGAAATAAAATAAGAAAAATTTGAAAAACAATTATGAAATTTTAATTAAAAAATGAAAAATAATTCTTTATAAATAAATAAGGTATTTCCATACTTAAACATAAAGAGCAAATAAAATTTTTTTCTTTTCATAACTCAATAATAAAAATTATTTTTTTTTTAGTTAGATTTAAGAGTAAATAAATTAAATTTCATAAGAATTTTTTTATCACATTTATAAAAGTAAATTGTATTATTAAAATAACCATTTATATTAGAATGTCTATGATTCTCTCAAAATAAAAATACTAATAAATCTTTTAATAAAAGAACCTTTTTAAATAATTTTTTTGTTAAATTGATTTTGTGATTAAGTTTTTTGGATGATTAAAAAATTATTTTTATTTGAAATAAAATAAAAATATTTGTTTATGTTTTATCATATATTAAAATCTTTAGTTTTTGGTCATTATTCAATGAAAATAAAATTATTTTTTATATTTAGTTTATTCAATAATTTAATGAAGAAAAACAAAAATTGTTTTAAATTTTTTTGAACTAATATTCACTTAAAAATATATTTTAGACTGCTTTTTAGCTTATTTAGCTTGATAATTAAAGATACTTAGCTTTTTTTATTTATTTTCTTGCCTTCGTATTTAGTTAGCTATTAATTTAAGAATATTAGTCCGCTTATAGTTAATCAATTAATTTTGCGTAATTAATATTAGTTTATTATTGAATTAATAAAATAAATCTTTTCAAATTTTTATTGAAATTAATTAGTAGACGACTCGCTTTTAAAAAGAAACATAAATTATATAATTAGCAAAAATGGAATAAGAAATAGATGAATCAACAATTTATTTAAAAAAGCCTGCAGATGTTTCTTTGAGCATCCATCAAGTTTATGATATGTTAAACAAAGAAAATGAGCGTAATAATTAAAAAAAAGGAAAAGACAGTTCAGCTAGCTATTATAAATTCTTATAATACTGTGATAAGGTGCTAGATAAGAGAAAAAATATTAAATTGGATGATTAAATGGCAAAGTAAAATTGATTTAATTACTTGGTTTTTTCATAAAATTGACTATTTATTTATAACAAACAGATTAAAGACTGAATAGCTTTAAGAATTATTTGATTTCGAGACATTAACTGCTAAATAGTAATTTAAACTGCTTACTCAACTCAGATATATGCAAAATAAAATATGGGATTTAGATATTGTAGAATTATAATCCATCAAACATTTAGTTCCTATATATGATGAGCTTAGTGAAAAGTTAAAAGTTTTTGAAGACAAAAATGAAAGATAGACTAAGTTCTAAAACCTTGTGTTAGAAATAGCCCAAGACTTAAATTAGAGTACTAAATGAAAAGAAAGAATTTATGAAAATATTTATGAACAAAATTAATTCATAATCTAATTAATCAAACCACTTTAAATTAAAATTAATTTATAAATAATAGCTTATTTGCATATGTAAAAATGTTAAAAATAAATCCTTTTCAAAATACATATTGAATATTATTTTTAATGATTCATTCACTTCAATTCATTTTACTTTCATGATATTTTATTTTTAAAATTTTAACCAAAAATATTTTTGAATGAAAAAAGCACAATAAAAATATGAATGATATTTACAATAAATTATTAAAATGTAATACAGTTTATATTTTATATTTTTTGTTAACTGAATATTTTTAAAATGAAAAATACATCCTTAAATTATTAATAAGATAGTCATCACTTTATATGTATAATTCATGCTAGAGCTAGTTCAACAATATCATCAAATTGATTTGAGCTAATATTTTTATGTAGAGAAAAATCAAAAATATTATAGTAATCATTTTTATTATTGTCTTCTTAGTTTTGCTAAATTTAATTAGGTTATTTCTAACTCAAACTATAGGAGCAAAATAAGGGTTTTTATTGATTATAACTTAAAGAATATATTTTACTAATATTTTAAACTACCTCCACTCCCTGTTAAAACGAAAATTCAGTGTCAACAAATATCAGTTTATATTAAGGGCAGCAGACAGAATTAATATATTTATTTTTAACATTTAAAAGTAATTATTTGCCAAATAATGAATAATCTGCTTCTTAGTGTAAGTTATATAAACTTTCTTTAATTTCTTTCATGTTATTTTCAGTTTATTCTACAACTAGAATTTAATTACAATTGCATTCCTTTTGTTTAAAATTAAGTTTATTCTTTCTTTCAGTTTTTTTAGATTTGATACTTGGAGAAGAACCTTATTAAAATACTGTAGAATTACGTTATGTAAATTCTGTTTATACTTTTTTGATAACATTCTAAGAAAAAATATCTTCATTTAAACCTCTGATAGCCTTTTAACTTTGAATGAAGAGAGGTGAATCTTAAACTAAATACCTTTAGATATCATCTTTATCTGGTTAGTTTTAAAATTCTGTATTTTTTTGATAATGGGATTTTTATTCAGACAAAGAGAATTCAGAACTAACATGTCGCATGGAATAGGCCTTCTTAAAGGTAGATTTTTATTTAATTAGTCCATCAAAATTTTTAGGAAAATCTTAATTATTTTTAGTTATTGGAGATGGCTTATGAGCTTAATTGTTGAATAAAATCTAATTTTAAGATTTAGATGGAGCAAAATAGTTTTATAATTAAGAAGAAAAATCATTAAAAGATTCATTTTATTCACTACTAGTACCTTACATTGGATTTTCACATTTATAAAAAGATGTTGGGTACTTTTAATTAAAAAGGGGGTTATGGTTACAATTATGAGGTTAACTAATATTGCAAAAATCATAACTATTATCGTTTTATCTCTTATTTATTCCTTAGTCATTTTCAATTAAAATACCATATTAAAATATATGATATTCTTCTCCACTATGTTCTAAATTTAATTAATTTTTAAACTAATCTTCAAAACCAGCTTATGTTTTACACTTCCTGAGCTTTATACTACATTAATATTGTTTTCTTTCTAATGGGCTTTATTCTTATGAGTCATCTAAAAAAGACTCATCTTTGATTTTGTGTGTAACAACAAACTGTTAACATTTTGGTGCTTTTTATGAATAATTTTATGATAGTCTACTATTGACTTCACTTTAAATATTACAGGATTCTTCATAACCTGTATTTTCAGAGTCATTGTAATTTAAATTTTTTTTTCTAAATTTATTGTTTTTATGGCTTGTTGATTGTTAATCTTTTGAAGATTATTTTTCTTTATCAGAAAACATTTTCATACTATTTATATAGAAATCTGATTTGTTTTCTTCTACCTTTTTATCAGTATGAGTTTGCTGATAGCTAGACTCATACATTTCTTTGTTTTATTAATGTATTATTTTTTACTAAGATGTTGATTTACTACTTGAATTTCTAGTTAGTTTTTCTTATTGATTTTTTGATTTATCTTTTGATTCTAAAGAGCACTTTTTCTACTATATAAATGCATTCTAACTTTCTATTTCAGATTAAATAGATTACATTCTTTAAATTTCATTTGGTTGAGTATTTTGATGATTTTAAGATGCATTTTATGATTAATCTTACACATAAAATATAAACTAAGAGCCAAAGCCTTTCTTGCTACTAAATTAAATTGAGTTGCTTGCCCCTAACTTTTTAGCAATGAAATTAAGTATCTGAAATTTAATATATTTCAAAAAGCTATCTTCTTTATTCTAAATATATTATTAAAGTTATTACTTAGATTAAGCTTGAGATATATTAGAAAAACTGAATTTATCTTCTGTTTTAGTTGGACTTTGGTTTTCATTTAAAATAATTTTGTTAGCACTAACTAAAGAAAAATCATTTGAAAAGATATTGTCATACTCAGAAATATTATGAGGGGTTAAGTTCATAATTTAAGCTATTTTTGAGCAAATTTATTGATCTATTCCAACACCTGTGTCAGAAATAATTATTTTATACATTTACTAAAGAGGGATATAATCAATTTAGATTTAAACCTTTCCCACTAGAGTATATTTAATAGAGCTTGCTAAAAAGTTTACAATCATTTATTAGAGTCTAAGCTTATCATTTAATAAAACTTATTTTACATTTTTTTATATTTTTAACTCTAGTTAAATGTTTTGGAAAATTGCCTATTGCCTAAAAATATCAAGACATTCAGAAATTAAAGTAATTATATTAAATTACTAAATATTTAAGATAAATTTATCTTCTTTTATCATAGTAAAATTTTTTGCATTTTCAATTACATTATTGATCAAATAAAATGAATTGTAAAGAGGTGTGATAAACAAAGTTTTTTGTTCTTCAGCTGATAAATTTTAAGAAGGCTTATTGCAATATTATTTAAATAAATTGACTCTAATAAAACATGGCTCTAGAATAGCTGTTATTTTTTTTTCCAGCCAAGATATTGATTAAGTAAAATGGTCTATTTTTTTCTTTTTATCTTACTTGTTGTTTAAATTCACACCTTAATTCGATGTATTAAACTCAATTAGAGCAAATAAATTTTCATTTTTTGGGAGATTGTTTTATTTACTAAAGGAGAATTGCTAAAGGACAATAATCTTTATTGTAACGATGATATTTGAAGGCTGTAAAATTTTTTAAATTAATATAGAAGAATCATCAACAAGGATTTCAAAAATATTCTTAAAAGCTTTATTGTTTAAACTAAACATTAATTTTTGATTTTATTGCTAAATAAGTTTAGAATTTATTGGAGTATAAGAGTCATAACTATCCTAAATAGAATATCCTATTATATTTCCTTTATCATGTGATTCACTTTTTTCAACTATTCTTTAGTCTGTAGATAAGTGAAATTCTTTTTTCGGCTGATAATAATTTACAGGATCAAGTAATAGGCTTAAAATATCTTTAATCATGCAGAATTATGATTAATTCTTAAGTAAATCTTGGAGCTTTAAGTTACTTTTTAAATCTTCTCTCTTTTTAAAAAAGAAATCTTTTTAATCATTTTCTTGTATAGATAATGAATTTCTTTTTTATATTTCATCATATTGTCTATTAGAATACATAAATTAACCTTAAGATTAGCTATCTGTTGGTTAATTTATTAATCCTTAAGATTTTTTAATTTCAGTTAATTTGTTTCCATAATAACTACCATTTAAATTATTTTAACTTTCTTGTATGAAGTTTGAAAAATCAATTTAAACGTCTGACGATTGTTATTGATAATTAATTTTTTATTAACCTTTCTTTTAATTTAATAAACTGAATTATCCACCTTTTGCCTAAGGTGAAAGTAAATTAGTATTTTGATAGTCATTAAGCTCATTAGGTTTGTCATTAGTACTTCCAAAGGCTGCTACTCCCTATCCTCCAGCAGGGTAATTTGATGATTAATTACAGAAATCAAAATTTTTATCTCTTTTTTACTATGAAATCTAACCATTATTTTCTACAACTTTATTCACATTTTCTGAAGGCTTTGCTTTATTAATTAAAATATCCATTTAAGTATGATGATTTGATTATTCTACTTATTACTTAAAGTAGAGTTGTGATGTTTATTTTGTAGTTAAACTATTTGGTATTTAGCTAAAATTTTCATTCCCTTGACATTTTACATTTGTGTGGATATCATAAGCATCTTAATTAGAACCATCATCTTGCTTTTGGTTGGATAGGTCTTGATTTGATAAAGAATCTTTATTAATTTTAATTGACAGTATAGTTTCAGATGAAGTTTCCTTTTTATCAAATAAATTTTAAATAATTTAGAGCTGCTGGTTCTCAAATATTAGTTTTTGCTGTGAATTAAAGATAGCTATTCCTTCTAAAGAAGTATAAAAAAATGGATTAAGACAGTATTATATCTAGCTACTACCCTCATTTCCATCAAAAATTGGTATTCTTAATTCATTGTCTTTGAGATTATCATTCAATTAAGTAGAATTGATATTAATTTTTACATTTTAAGGATAAAACTCCTAATATTTATAGAAGCACTCATTAGATTCTTAGAGATCAATTTCTTTACTAAGCTCTTTTTAATCTTATAAGCCTACTGATTTAAGCTTTAATGTGATTTCTCTATTCAATTAATCTTAGTTTTCTTTCATGATAAAATTTATTCCATTTATAAAGTTTTCATTCTTACTTAAATTTTTACAACTATTCCCTTTTTATTATTGACTATCTGTGAATCCTTTAGTATTGCTGCGAATACTTTTTGGATGATTAGTTTCTTTATTTTATTTTAACTATTCCTGTAACCTTCTAATCTCTGAAGAAAAAGAGAGGCATAAAATTTAATAAATAAAAATAGCTAAACTAAAGAGAATAAAGCTAATTGAGAAGTTATATGCTATATAGGAGCGTATAATCGAGTATAATAGGCTCAGCATTACTGATAATGAAGAAATAAATTTCCTAGAAGAAAACTAAATAGCAAACTTTTAAGAGCATAAAAAATACAATATCATCCATAACTGCTCTAAATAAATTATATTTTGTTGAAAATGAATTTCTACTAGAAAAAAAAGAATAATTATATGATAGTATAACCCCTCAGCACATTTGTTAGCAACAAATTTATTCATGGCAAAGCTAATAAGCATAAAAAGTAAAGCACAAGCCATAACTATTACTCTAATTAACTATGATTTTTTATTTGATTGCTTATTTTATAATTCATCTACACATTTATCACTAATATCTAAATTTATATTTGAACCAATATCAACTTCTAGATAAATGAGCAACTCAAAACAGCCACTGAAAATCAGTGTTATGATTAATAAAATATTGTTATAGTGAGAATATATTTTAGTGATTATATCTGCCATTTTAAACTTCTAAAATATTCTAAGAGTAATTAAAAGCTTGTTAAAATATTTCATCTGTTTTTGCATTATGCTAAAAAAACAGATTTATTGTTAATTTTTTTACTGAATTTTCAATTGACTCAAATAGTAAAAAAAATAATAAACCAAATGAAATTTCTAATTCAATAATAAAAAAAATCAACAGTATTTTATAGAATGAAATTATTAATATAGTATTTGTTTGAAAAGCTACATAAATACAGTATCAAACGATTTTTAATAAAATTGAATTGTAAAATTAATTAAGTAGATATATCAATCAGATACTAATTAATTAAATAAATTCATATTATTTTTACTATTTTCAGCAAAACTACAAAAATGCAAAATTCACATGAAAAACTTAAATAGTTTGAAGAAAAGAAAAAGCAAATCAAAGATTCAATAAACTAAGCTTTGAACATGATATTTAAAACTAATCATATTGTTAAATCGTTAGAGGATCTTGATGTAGGCTCTGGTTTATATTCTTTTGGAGGAACATACAGTAATACAAACTACTATTACTTCACTTCAGGAGAATTTAAAAATCATATTCCAATCGATATAGTATAAAATTCCAACTAGGTTTATAATTGGATAAAAAAAAATTACAGATCAAAAGACGAAGGAGGCTGGTGGTGTATTTTCCATCATACTTCTACTACCTTTGAGTCAAGAGAATACTATGAAGATGTAGAAACAATAAACTCCTATATTGAAAATAAGTATAATATTTTTAAAGGTGATTCCTTAGTAAATTTTGGAGATCTTAATGAAGGCTTATAGTCTGATGAAAGCACTCTTAAAGAAATTTAAGATTTACTACAATAAATTAAATAACAAACAAGTAATTTAAGGGTAGAAAAAGAAATACTTTAAAATTGAGATAAATTAATTATTAAAAAGCAATTTTGGTATTTATAAAATAATATAGAGATTTTTTTAATTAATATTTTTAAGTATTTATTATTCATCTGCATTTTCTTCATTTATAAATTAATTAATTTAAATAATTTATTTAATTTATAAAACATTTATTTATTTTGCATTTAAATTATATTTATTATTATAAAATATAAAATTTAATTTAAATCAAACAAAAATAGTTCTTTACTATTAAAAATAATATTTTTAATTTCTATTTACTATTTATC
>JH720297.1:618205-778866 GCA_000231825.2 Tetrahymena elliotti 4EA
AATTTAAATTAATTTTATTATTTGTTCATAACTTTTTGCAATAAATTCCAATCTAAATTATATTTTATTTTAAAATTAATCTTATCAAGGATTAAAATGATATCAAATCAATCAGTTTAAACAATTTTATTACTTCAATTAAGAAATTTATAAAAAATACTTCTACTTTTTTATTATTTTTTTTTCATATTCTTTAAAAGAAAAATGAATGATTTTCATTGAAAATTTAATAAATATCTATCAGATTCTAAAAATAAATTTTTGATTATTTAATCAAAAGAGAAACAACTTTTATCAAAAAAATAAAACAAACTTAGAATTAGGTTGAAAAATTAAAAGGCATACATAATATTATTAATAATCAATTCGATAAATAAAATCAAAAATCAATAATGAGTTATGTAGAATTATTTCTCTTTAGACATTTTTTTTGATTGTAAAATTTATTTTTTTAAAGTAATCAAGGTAATTTTATCAGAAGTTGTAGAAACAGGAATAAAATGATAACTAAAAAATGGTTTTTTTTATTTTTTAAATCATGCCATAATGCTAATATAATTTTTGTAGAGTTAATTAGCAAAAAGCGGGAGTAGATTAATTTCTGATTCCAAAAAGAACTTAGTAAAATATGATGTCAATTAATATCTAAATTATTATGATAGATCTAACTTATATTTAAATTATTAAACTTCTGAAACACGAAGAGAGTTGAGAAAGCTCATTCTTGAGAATGAATTGTTAATCTAAGTTAATCAATAAGATTATGGAAATGATGACAGAAAATAAAATGAACAATTTCAAGAAGAAGATATGTAAAATGATAAATTTCATGCTTATAATTCAAACCTAAAACAAATCCCACAAGATTATTTTAGCTCTTCACTTGTTGAATTTAATTCGCTGATGAACAAATGTATATGATTTATTTTATGTGTATTAAATAGAACTAATTTTGTTAATAATAAATAAATCTTTATTGATAAACTAATTATTCCCTTTTTACTTTGAGAAAAAGCCAACTTATTCTTAGAAAAAATACTAAAAATAGAAATTGAGTATTGATTAAATTAGTAAGTAAGTAGAAGCTTTTAATGATATTATATCAAAAAATATAAATTTTGTAAAAGTTTTAAAGAGTACTTGCTCTGTTTACACTTTTTAATTGTAAGCTTTTGATTTCAAAATATTTCATAAAATTAAAATGAAGATAAATATTTAATTAGACTTTATAAAAATATTCAAATCCCTCACCAAAATTAAGATAAATAATGAATAAAGAAGTAATTAATTAAGCATTCATTTATTAATTATGCTTACTATTTTTCAGACATTTCTATTGTAATATTTCACAGAATTTCAATGTTGTTAAAGATATTTTTTTCTAATTATGAAATGGTTCTAATAGAACCAATCTTTTATTATTATTTAATTTACTCTTTTATGAAATAGATTTATTTGATTTATCATTAACAATAATAGTTTTGTGTATCTTATAAATTATATTTTTGGATAATTTAATTCAAATTTTAACTTTATAAAAGGATTTTTTTTAACTTTTATTCCTTCTAATATAAGTTAATAAAAATTAGATTGAAGAGGAGAGATTTTTTTTGTAATTAATTATGAATAATAAATTGACTTTTTTAATTTCAAAATTAAATGTAGAAGAGAGAAGTTCTAAAATTAGTTGAAGTTCTAGAACTAACTCCTCTGTAAATTTAAATTAGTGACTAATTTTCTAGATAATTTAAAGACAATCTAAATAAAATTATTGCAAATTTAAATTTTATTTAGGAAATTGTCTTTGCCATATGTAAGCTTAAAGCTAGAATATTCTTTTCAAAAATGAAGGTGAAGATTTGCTTTAGTATTTTTCTCAAGAATTTTTCTTCAAAAAGGATTTTTAAGATTGTATTTGAGTAAAGGAATTTAATTTTGCTTATTAAATTTGGAAATTAAGTAAAAAGCTAAATTAATTATTGTTTAACAATTTTAATTGAAAAGTAAGCAAATTAATCTGTCGGTGGTATAATTAATTTATTAGAAAAAAAAATAAACTTATTGATTGATTACTATGAATTAAGAGATATTGATTAATAAATTCTCAATTTAAAAAAATCACTAGCTATAAGGTGATTTGGATAAATCAATCTATTCAATTTGCAACTATGAATAAGAATTGGCTGAAGAAGAAAGAAAAAGAGATCAAGAAAATGAAAAAATTCAAAAGGAAAACCAGTAGGTTATTGAAATTGAGATGAAAATTGAAGATTTAGGTGAGAATGGAAAGTAAAGCAGCTAAGTAAAGCCTAACTAAATTCTAACAACAGAAAATATTCTTGATGAAAATGAGCTTATTTAATAGAATAGTGGCAATTAAAAGTTAGATAAAACATAAAGTCATGAAGGATCAAATGATAAAAAAACTAATGAAGAAGATAAATAAAATAAAATGTCTTAAAAAAATGAAAAAATAGAATATCTGAATTAAGGAATTCCTTTCATATTTAGAATGTTTTATGTTCATCTTTTAAAGATCAGCTATAAACTCAATAAAATATTGAAAACAGGAAGAAAAATTACATTGTAAGATGTTCCTCATATTGAAGAGACTGACAAGGTTGAGCATAATTCAATTCTTCTTCAGAAAAAGATTCAACATAGATTCAATAAAGATCTCCCATTGAACTCATTTGCTATGATTGGAATGATATTTTAAATCTTTTCTTTTGACTTCATTACTTGCTTAGTCTTTCTTATGATTGATATTTTTTTCAAACTCTTTAGTTCTATTTGTATGTAAAATGCCATTTAATACGTCTAAGAAGATAATGATGTAAATTTCTTATTTTTTGATTTGAAACATTGCTAGAAAATCCAAATTTTAATTCATAGATCTAAATAAATACTTTGCATGGATTATTATTAAAAAATTTCGATTTGGATTAATTCCCCACTTATTGTAATAATTAATTAAATTAGACATATCTTATTTAGAGTTTATCTTAGAACGAATAGCATCATTTATCAAAAATTTTGATGAATAAATTGAAAAATTTTTTACATGCAATAATAAATACTAACTAAATCAATCTTACTCTTATTTAATTATTATTAACTAATCTAATTAAAATTTACCACTCAATTTGGATTAATTTTTATAATCTTTAAAAAAATATAGATTAATTTAATTATTTTCTGATAAATAGGAAAAGACTATTAAGTGGAGTATTATATTATCATGCTGCCTATTTGGAAGTGTTATAGTTGGTTAAAAAAGTTGGTATTAAAGCTAAAATTTGTCAGCCAAGCTCCGTCTTAGTTTGGTTACCACACTATTTTCTAAAGTCAACAGTTTAAGTTCTTATTCAATCAAGCAAGCCGAACTTAGCAAAATTGTTAATATAGTCAGTAATGATATGAATCTGACTGAAATGAGATTCCCCTTTATGTTTATCAGCATGGTCTCACCTTTAGCTTTAATATTCTCTACTTGGATTATTATTGACCGTCATGGACCTTTTGGAATTCTTGTCATAGTAATCTTAGTCGGATGCTTACCCTTACAAAATATTATCACAAAAAAAGCAACATCTTATATCACAGAAAAGAACAAATACTCTGATGAAAGAATCAAGCTCACAAATGAAATAATCGAAGGTAATTGATACATTTTTAATTTCTTATATTAAATTATGCATGATAAAATATTATTTTAGCAAAAATAAAGGTTAAATAATTATTTCAAATCATAAAAATCATTTTAGAATATTTTTTTAAAGATGCTTTTTAATTTTTAAGCTATTTTTTATAACTAAATAAAATGTGCTGAAATAAACATGAAAAATATTTAAAATGATAAATAAAATTTTAATGAAAAAATATTTTATTAAGAAAATTATTTGAAATATTAAATTAGGTATTAGACTAATTAAGATGTATGCTTGGGAGACTGCATTTATAAAGTTTGTTACTGCAATTAGATCTAAAGAAATGAAATTTTTATTAAAATAAACTGCTTACAATTATATTGGATAGAGTATTAGTTTTGGTTCTGCACTATTTGCTGCTACTATTCCATTTACTTTGATCCACTATTTCGGTGAGAGTTATTAACTAAGTGCTGCTAAGATTTTTGCTACTATGCAAATTATCATGTTTTTAAGAATTTAAGTTATGCTTTTTGTTGGTTTTGGATTCAGTTTTATGCATGAATCTAAAATTCTTTTGGAAAGATTTATCAGTATTATTAATGTTTCCAATCATTCTATGAAAAATTTAGATGATGAATCAGAGAAGAAGATTATTAATAGCAAAGATTAAAAAAATAAAGCTTAGACACTCTTTATAGATATGAATCAAAGAGAAGTAAGCTTAGAAGAATTCACTTAATCTCTAACCACAAATAAAAATGACACCCTAGTAAAATTAGATAACTTTTCTGTTTGGTGGAATAGTGAAGGAACTGGAGATCCCGTCTTAAAGAATCTCAATCTTAATTTCGATTCTCCTAAACTATATGCTGTTGTTGGTCTAGTTGGTTCTGGTAAATCATCCCTTTTGTATTCTCTAATTTAAGAAACTCCTGCCTACAGAGGAAATTTCTAAGTCTAAGGAAGTTGTTCATACTCTAAGCAAGAACCTTACATTTTTTCTGGTACAATAAGAGATAACATCCTTTTTGGAAAACCATATCATGAAGAATGGTATAAAAAAGTAGTAAAAGCTTGCTGTCTTCTTTCTGATTTTGACTAATTTAGTGATGCAGATAAGACTGAAATAGGAGAAAAAGGTAAGTAAGTATTAATTTAAATATTATTCTTAAATAAAATTTATTAAAAGGAACAAACTTGAGTGGAGGTTAAAAAGCAAGAATTAGTTTAGCAAGAGCAGTTTACT
Organism: Tetrahymena elliotti 4EA; assembly: GCA_000231825.2. Classification (NCBI taxonomy): domain Eukaryota; phylum Ciliophora; class Oligohymenophorea; order Hymenostomatida; family Tetrahymenidae; genus Tetrahymena; species Tetrahymena elliotti. Next base: position 623,105 of record JH720297.1, read on the forward strand.
CTAATACAGATATTTATTTATTTGATGACCCTTTAAGTGCTGTTGATTCAAAGGTTGCAAAAAAACTAGTTAAGAATGTTTTCAAAGACTTGCTTAAAAATAAGTTAATTATATTAGTTACTCATTAACTTTCAATGGCTAAATACTTTGATCACATTGTCATTCTAGAAAAGGGTGTTATTTATGATTAAGGCAATCATATTTAATTAGAAAAAAAACTTGAATTCTTATCTGCTGGTTAGGTTAAATTGAATTCTGATTAAGAATAAAATTTTTCCTTACATACAGAGGAAGATAAAAGTCTCAACGCTAAAGAAAAAAACCAAGAAACTATTCAACCTGAATAATAAAATGATGAAAATACCAAAGAAACAAAGCCTAAATCATCTCTCTATTCTAGTGAAGACAAAGAAGACATATCAGTTACTTTAAAGAGTTACAGTAGATACTTTAAATTTTCTGGAAAAACTTGTACTTGGATATTTATCTTAATTGCATTTATATGGAATGAACTTGTCTTAACCGCATATAATAGAATTCTAGCTTTCTATGACAATGATGATGAAATGGAAAAATATCTCCTGTTTACACTATTAGGTAATTAATTATTTATTCTCTTTCATCATTCAATTTTGTTTTTAAATTATTTAATTTGTTTAAGAAAAATATTCAAAATAATCTTTTTTTCAATTTTTATTCTTTTTAAAATTAAAGGCATCATTACAGTAATTTTTCTACTTGGTTTATTCGTTAAGTATGTCACACTAGGATTATAAGTTATTAAAACAAATACAACTATTCACTCTAGGATGATAGAAAGAGTAGTTCGTTCTCCAGTTATATTTTTTGATAGAACTTAAAGTGGAGTTATTCTTAATAGATTCTCTAACGATATGGGTATTTTGGATACTATGATACACTTTACGTAAAATTAACTATTTTTTTTTGTTTATTGAAAATTTTTTTTAAAAAGATTTTTAGATTCTCTTGAAGGACCTTTGAATTTCTTGAATCTTCTTATTACTGTCAGTTTTATTCAACCTTACTTTTTAATTATTGGTGTTCTAGAATTACTTGGCCTTTACTATTGGCTAAAATTCAATAAAGCTATTATTATGTAAAGTAAAACTTTGGATTTACTTAGTAAGTCACCTGTTTTCTCTTTCTTTTCATCTACCCTTTCAGGTATGGAAATTGTGAAAGTCTTTGGCTAGAACAGTCGCTTCTACAAAATCATGTGTGGTCATGCTAATCTTAATATTCGTTGCAACTTGTAATACTGGCATATTTCTAGAATGTTTGGAGCTTATACACAATTCATTACAACAGTATCATCTATTATTGGTATTTTCTTAGTAGTTTCCGTTTTCAAAGGAGATTCAGGATTGGTCGGTTAATCTATTATTTATTTAATTTTGATGACTGATTACATTTAATGGGCTATGCGTTAAATAATCAATATGGACAGCTCAATGTCCTCAGTTTAGAGATCTTTCTTGATGTGTGATTTAGAATCTGAAAGAGAGTTACTTCTTCCTTCTGATTAAGATATTACTAATAGCAAATGGCCTCATTCTGGTAAATTAAATTCTTTATTTGTTTTATAAATTAATTTAATTTAAATTAAAAAGGTGAACTTCAATTAGAAAATGTTCATATGAAGTACAGAAGAGATTTAGAATACACACTCAAGGGAGTTAATTTCACTATAAATTCTGGTAAAAAAATTGGTTGCGTTGGTAGAACTGGTGCAGGAAAAAGTTCATTAATAGAATGCCTCTTTAGAATGAGAGAAGGTGAAAATTAAAATAATCTTGATGAAAAAAATAAACTCATAGAATAAGCTATCAAGTTTGATGGTTAGGAAATTCATTAGCTAGGTCTCCATACTCTCCGTAATTAAATAAGTATTATTCCTTAAACACCCTTCATCTTTTCAGGTAGCATCCGCAAGAATCTTGACCCATTAGATGAATATAATGATGATAAAATATTTACAGCTTTAAAAGAAACCTAACTTTATGAAATGGTTAATTCTTTGGAAAAAGGAATTTACACAGATATGAGTGATGTCAGCTCAGTTTTTAGTGTTGGTTAAAAATAATTAATATGTTTAGCTAGAGCTTTGTTAAAAAAGAGCAAGTTAATCATTATGGATGAAGCTACTGCCAATATGGATATGGTCACTGATCATTTTATCTAAAAAACCATCAAAGAAAAATTTGATAATTGTTCTGTATTAACTATTGCACATCGTCTTAATACAATTGCAGATTATGATAAAGTTATTGTTATGGATAAAGGTAAAGTTGTTGAATGTGAATCTCCTTACCTCTTGCTTGCTGATGACATTAACAGCACTAGCATTACTAAAAATGGATTTTTTGCTAAATTAGTTAAGCATACAGGAGAAGATAACAGTAAAGCTATTTTTGAAATCTCTAAGAGCCATTATTTTAAAACAAACCATTAAGAACTCTCTTGAAAGTTTAAATAATTTATTTTTGTATTATTTTTAACAAATTATATATTTTTCTCAAAAATTTATTTCGATTCCAATGGATTATCATTTTTTTCATAATATTTGATGTGCTGATTATACAAAAGTTATTAATATTCGTTGTGTCATTTGATATATTTTTAAATTTATCCTGCTCTATGTTTTTTTTAAGTTTTAATATAAATTATTTACTAATACCTGGCTCATAAAATTAAATTTAATGATTAAATATGCTTTTCTAGAGTACTAGAAAAAATGAATCACTCACTTAATTACAAAAATTGTGATCTCAAAAACTAATCATTTATTAAAATATATCATACTCTAATATTTTTTAACTTGTAGAGATAGCAAGAAAATAATATTTGTTTCTACTTGATGACAAAAAATATTTGCTAAAATATTTTTATGTTTATTAATTTACCATCCAATTCTATTTTTTTAAAATAAATTGTATCTATAACTATCAATCAAATATTTTTAAGGGTTTAAAGTAAAGTAAGGTGTTCTTTTAAAAAAAATTTCATAATTTGTCAAAACTTTTTTCATAAGCAAACTAGATAAAGCAATTAATAAAAACTGAGAAATAATTTTTAAAATGTTTAAATTTGAATGAAAGAAAGATGTAATTCATATTTTTTGAATGATCAGAGAGGTAGAATTTTTATCAAATCAATTTAAACTATTACCACTATTATTTAAATATTGAAAATAGTTACTTAGCTTTTTATTTTCATTAATTTAGACTAACTTAAGTTGTTTTTAAAAATTAAACATACTTCTTAAATTATGCTGAATTTAAATATCACATATTCAATATAATTGCTAAAAATAAGTTAAATGTGTGGGTAGAATTTCATTTTAATGTAAAAAAATTAAAAAGATGTTGCTTATTTTAATAAATAGTAATTAATTGAATTAATTAAGAAAGTGTTGAGTTTTAGATAAAAAGTAAGTTATAAAATGCAACCAAAACTGGATATGTAATTTGAAAAAATGTAATGTATTAATATGATTAATTAAGATAAATTTAATTTTAAAAATATGTAACATAAATTTAGTAGTTATAAATTAGAGAAGATTACATTATCTTTAAAATTTTAGTAGCAATTTACAAACTTCTAGTAATAGCATTCCTTGACTAGAGCAATTATTAATTTTTGATGAACCGCAAATTTAAAAAAACTAAATCTATTAGACTACTAGAAGTTTTGATTGAATTCAGAATAAAACAATGGAACAATTCTTTTATAATTTTTCAAATTGAGATAGATAGAATGAGATTACTCTTGTAACGAGATGATACTTATATTTAACTAGAAATTTGACAACTGTTAATAGCATCATACAATTTTATTCTTTTATTTGTCACATTGCTTTCACTTAATGCATATTTTTAGTATTTATACCAATAAACTAAGTCTCCTAAATATATTTAATAAATTCAAAAAAGTTTTATTTAAAAAATTAAAAAATATTTATAACAACTATTTCAAGTTCAGCTTCGCCTTACAACCTAGTTTAATTGCATATTTATGACACCTCTACAAATTAAACTTTTATTAGTAGCTCAGGTTATATGTGGTCTTTCTAGTGGCCTGCTCTATAAGTAACAACAAAGAAGTATTGTGAATGGAGTTGAATTTAATCACCCTTTTATGTAGACTTATCTGATGTTTATTGGAGAAGCACTTTGCTACGTTCTCTTCATATTCTATAAAAAATTTAAACCTGAGCAATACAAAAAAGAGTGTGAAGATGGAGTTAAAGAAGGACTTTCTCTAAATCCCAGTAAATGGTTATTCGCTATCCCAGCTTTCTGTGATTTCACTACTACAACTGTAGGCTTCTTTGCTATGTATATGATGCCTCTCTCGATCAACTATATGATTAATGGTGGTAATCTTATAGTCATTTCAGCTTTTTCAGTCATCTTTTTAAAGAAGGTCTTGTATCGTCATCACTACATGGGACTTTTCTTTAATATTCTTGGTTTAGTAGTTATCGGCGTCAGTGCTTTGGTAAATTCTAGTGATGAAGATAACAGTGCTCTCTTACTTGGTATTATCTTATAATGTTGCACATTCTTTACTGGATCTACCTAGAGTATTGTAGAAGAAAAACTCTTCAGAAATTATCATCTCAATCCTTTTGAATTTGTAGGTTATGAAGGGTTCTGGGGTTTAATTATCACTATGGCAGGATTAAATATTTATGTCCATATTGATTGTCCTAGTGTCATCTCAGACTGTCCTGATGGTAAAATGGAATCAGTACCTGGATTTTTTGATCAAGTTTTTACTATGGAAGGCCAATACCAACCTACTCTTTTGATTGTAGTTATTTTAACCATCTTTGCTATTTTCTTCTTAAATGGTATTTCGTTATCTATCACCAAGTATTTGAGTGCTCTCACAAGAAGTGTTGTTAGTTCTTTAGTTCCTTTTGCTGTATGGATGGCTACTCTAGCCCTTGGTTGGGAAGAATTCAATTACATATAACTAATTGGTTATATAATTATCACAATCGGTACACTTATTTACAATGAAATTATCTCTATTCCCATATTTAACATGAATTATTATACCAAAGAAAATATTGCTAAAAGAGAAAAAATTTACTCTGAAAAACCAGCTGTGACTCTTGATTTACCTAATTATGAAGAAAATGTAAAAATTAATGATCCATAGTTAAATAATGTAGTCAGTGCTGAAACACAACAAGCTTCATGAAAGAAATTAACAAAAAACTTACTACAAATTTATAAGGAAAATACTTTATATATTATAAAAAATAAAAAATTAACATTTTTATGTTTAAATTCTTGCAAATGCGAATATGCTGTGTTATGTTATAAATTACGTTACTTAATTTAATAATTTAACTCTCTTATTTTTCATAAAAGCTTGCTTTATTATTTTCACTTTTATTTTTCAATTTATAAATCAAATTTTACTTTTTGATAGGTTTTTATTTGATTTTAAAATAAAAATTTTCAATTTAAATGAAAGTTTATTAAAAATTTTTATTAAATGACTTAAAAAAAAATAATAAATTAATTCTTTAATTATTTGATATTGTTATTGATTATGAAGTTAAATATTTCTTGATGATTTTTTATTAAAAAAAACTTAATTTTTGATAAATAAAAATTGAATTAATACTCTCAATTCCAAATCAAAACCTTTTATTTTACTTTTGTCATAAAAATTTGTTTTATTATTTTGTTGTTTGAATATTTTCATTTAAAATATTAGATTTTTCTTTTATTTTTGACTTGTTTTATTAATCTTTAAGAAAATTTTAATTTACAGATTTTTTAAAAATGTCATATTATAGAAATGAAATAACTTAAAAATTTTTTGATTAAATAAATTCGCTAAATATTTCATTTTAAAAAGAGCTTATAAAATTTACATTTCTTAATAAATTTATGGTTTTTTTAAAAATAAAAATTTAATTTTCATTCTAATTTCAAACCAATAGTTTCTTTAATATTTTTCAATAGGAATAGTTTTATTATCTTGCAATTCTTCTTTTTCTAAAACAAAAATTTTAAATAATATCACCTCATTTATAGAAGTAAAATATTTTTTAATAAGAAATTAATTATTTGAAATAATTATTTCTTATCAAATTAACTAAGAGCTTATTTCCTTTATGTAGATTTTAAGAATTGAAAATTTGATAAAAAGTAATTTAATTTAGATTCTTAATTCCAATTTTAAAGCTATACAAATTTATCTATAAATATTAAGAATACTATTTTTTTATTATTTTCTAACACATCATTTTAAATTTTTCAATGGGGCTTGGGTTTATGACCATCAACATAAAAGTTTCTTGTAGCTTTTGGTAAAGTTATTTTAGCACCTTCAAATAATTTAGAAACTTTAACTTAACATCCAAGTCTACTAGTATCAGTTAAACCATATGCTAAATCTAATAAATCTTCTTCTTCCATAGTTGGAGGTTCAATATTATCATAAATTTTATCTTCTAAAATAACATGACAAGTAGAGCAAGCCAAAGACATTTCACAAGCTCCTTCTAAATCAATTTCATTTTAATGTGCTATCTCCAAAATATTTTCTCCTTCTTTTGCTTTAACTTCAACTGATTTTCCATCCTTATTCACAAAATAAAAAGTAATATTTTTATCATCTTATGAGGCAAAATTGAACAAAACATTTCTAGTTAACTATTTGCTTTAGTTATTGAATTATATTAAATTAAAGTTTCTAAGTTGCTTGAAATAACTTTAGCTAGCTAACTTATTGAATAATCTTGAAACTATCATACTTTATTTGGTAAAATAAGTTGACTTTTATATTATTTTTTTAGTAAATTAATATATCTTTCAATTAATTACTAAAAATTTTTATGAAATTTCGCGAAAAAGTCAATTTAATAACAGGCTCAATATTTATTTAAAGCCATAAAATAAATTCATTTCCAATTAAAATTAAGTTTTTAACTAAATATTATATTCTATATTTTTATAATCTAACTGAATATTCTTGCAAAAGTTCTTTGAGAACTAATTCTATTTAATAAATTTCCCAAAAATATTTTATTTCAAATTATTTTTAATCAGATATTCCATCAGAAATTACTTTATAAAACACTTACCATCTTACTATTATTGTAATATTTATTAATTCTTTATGTGTTTCAATGAAAACTTATTTTATAGAAGGAAATTTATTAGAATTTATAAATAAAATAATAGAAAGATCAATGAAGGATAGTTTTTAGTATTCAAAACTAAAATGAAATTTCTGCATTTTATTAAAATAAGAAATGAAAATAGTTTTATTAACTAAACAATAAATAGACTCCTTTTCAGTATAAATTATTTGAGATTTTAGTAATAGGTTTAATACGAAAAAGAAATAGTTTAAAAATCAGCATTGTTAAATTTGTTATAATTGCTTTTTTATCTTTTTTTTGAAGATGACTGACTGACTAACTTGATTATTAAACAGTTTATGAAAGAAAAAAGTATTTATTTTTTTATTAAAAATTTTTGTCTACAAAATTTAGTTTTTGATAAATCATAAAAAGGAAATAGTGAATTAATATTTTTAAAAATGGATCCCTCAAAAAAAGTCAAAAAGAATGATGGAACAGGAAGTACTGTTGAAAAGGAGTAGGAAAATAACGAAGAAGGCGAAGACAAGGGCTAGGAAAAGCAACCTATTGAATAGATCAATAGAGAAGTTATGATTCCTGAGTATTAAAAATTGATAGAATATAAAAATAATTTAGTAAAGTTAGATACATTGATATAAATAGAATCTAATGAAGAACAATTGGAAGAACTTAGATCTTTGAAAACTGATTTAGAAAATGCTATTCAACTTTAAGAGTAAGAAATTAAGACAAAGTAGAATAACGAATACTTCTTCTTTAACACTGAAGCTATTCAAGCTGAACATGTGAATAGATTATGCAAGGTATTCTATGAAAGTGATCTCAAGTGGTATCATGGTATTATTACTTATGTGGATAATGATGAGCAAAAAGTTAATGTTTAGATCATCGGTTATAGAGATATTATTACAGTTAATTCAGCCTACACTAAACTTAAACCAAAACCTGATCCTGAATTATTTTAACCTGGTTTTGCATGTGAAGCCATTTATCCTGATGATGGTAAATACTATCCTTGCATCATCGAAAAAATTACAGAAGATGGAAGATATGTTATTAAGTTTAAAAAGTATAATAATAAAGAAGAAGTTAGCATTTACTTACTAAGAGAATCTAGAAAAACCTAACAAGACCACAGAAAAAAGCGTACTTTTGATGATCTTACTGAATTCAAAGTTCCTGATAACTTAAAGATTCTTCCCAACGATGCTGAAGCAGTGCGTCTAACAAAGAAAAAGAAAGTAAAAGCTCTCAAGCAACAATTCAAATAAGCATAAATTGAAAAACTTTAATCCGAAAAATAAAGCAAGTGGAATGACTTTAAAAATAATGCATCAAACAAAAAAGTTGGTCATTTCTAAACCAAGAATAGCCAAAAATCTATTTTCTAATCTCCTGAAACTATTGAAGGTAAAGTTGGTGTTACAGGTTCTGGTAAGGGTATGACTAACTTTTCTGTAAGAAACTTACAAGCTATGCAAGATAACTCTCATCTCTCTCGTTTATTTTGAGATAGATTAACTTAACACAAATATAAATACAGGCTTTCTTATATATTAAATAATTTATCTACTAAATTAAATTCACTACATTTATTATTGCTAAGTCATCCCAAATTAAATCTTGCTTTATTAGTTTATGTCAAATTATGTTGTCGTCTATCTATCTATCTATCTATTCAATTTTTTTATCAAATTTTAAAATTCTAGAAATAGGTAAAAACTCTTAACAAAGATTAGTTCAATCCTTATCTTTAATAATTTAAAAAAAATAATTAATCATAACCTTGAAAGAAGATTTTAATCAAATTTAAACTACTTTCTCAAAGACTAAAAATGATTTTTTATCTAAATCTAAACTATTTGAGAAATAAAATGTGCATCTATTCTAACTTAACTTATTTATTATTTAACAATTCTGAGATAAATAAATTTAAAATATATTTTTTAATGATGATAAGAAATTAAAATCTTCTAAAATAATTACTGAATTGTTGTAATAAGCAATCTTAAAATTAAAATTTTCAATAATTATCCAATATTTAGTTCTTTTTACATTTTTTTTGTTAAAATATTACATAAATTTGATTTATTAAAATAGAAAGATTATAATTTATTTTTCTTAATAAATATATGATTAGTTTAGGAATAAAATTATTCAAATAATTATAGATTATTATGAAAGCTAATTTATAAATAAATTTAATAAGAAAGATTATTAAATAAGTAAGTAATTAAAGTCTTTTAATACCTATTTAAAAATTAAAAAGAAATATTGAAATGCTTATTCTTAAATTTATTATTAGCATTTCATGTAGGCAAAAGTAAGAAATTAAAAAATTTCATTTTAAAAATAAATTTATTTGGGCTTGAATTCAAAAAAATACACTATTAATTTGTTTTTTTAAATTTATTAATTACTTTTAATCAGATATTTTTTTTAATTAAAATTAAAGCCAAAAATATAAAAAAAGGACATAAAATAGTTTTTTAATTTTTTTGATACTATTCTACTCGTTCATATTCATGCAGATAATCTTTAGACAATTTTTGAAAGAAGAAAAATGAATCAATCTCAAAAAAGAGTCTTTTGATTTAGAATATTATGTTTTTGTTTGCTTGTTATTATTCTAAATTAATTGGAATTTGAATAGCTTTTTTATTTACATGTCTTAATTTCAAAGTTATTAAATAAATGATAAATGAAATGAATGTTTTTATCAGTTTAAATCAATCAAGCTTATTTCAACATATTTAAATTTTTAATTTTATCATTTTTTTAAATTTTTTAACTTTTAGGGAGAATGAATGAATGAAATAATGAATAATGCTTTAAATTAAAAAAATCAAAGAAAAAATCTATCTATCTAACCTTGAAATATATTTCGTCTCTCTGTTCTGATAAAAGAAATAAACAAAAAGATTTACTAATAAATTGAATAAAGACTTTAAGATAAAGGTAATACTTAATATAGTAAAAAACATAACAAAATCAATTAGCATCTATTATAAACAAACAAAAAATATTGACTACTTGTTATCTAAATCTTCAGAAATAAAGAAAGATTGATCAGATAAAAGCAAAATAAAAAAGAAAAAGTACTCAAAAGCAAAAAAAGGTAATAGAGTGAAAGGTCAGTTAGAATAAAGCAAGCGAAGTTTCATTGTAATTAATAAGGCGAAGAAAAAAATAAATAAAATAAGGAAGCAAGTGAAATTTTGTAGCCATGAAAATCCCTGAGAAGCACTACAAAAATTAACCAAGAAACGACTTGAAGGTATTTTTCTACCATTTTATTACTGATTGCTTACAAAATGGAATTTAAAGTTTCATTTAATCAGATAAAAGTTTTTTTAATCAAAATAACTAGCTGAAATCATTTTACTTAAAAAGCTTGCAAATAATAATAGCTTTTTTTAGCTAAATTAAGCAGATAATCATTTGATGAAATATTTTATTTATTTTTTTAATATGTGTTTTATAATAGCAATTAGATGATATTCTTAAGCTTAAGGAAGATAGCGAATTCATTAAGGCTCTCAAAGGCTTAAAAAAAAATACGAATTTAATGAGCCATAATAGCTTGTTCTAAATAGCAGGATTACTTGATAGATGTGATTCGATTCTTGCTAAGAATAATGATTTGCAAAACAAAAAGATTGGAGATGAATTAATTAATACTTAGATTTTGAAATTTTTAGAATAGTCTTTTGAATATAATAATTTTTTTAGACTCTTTTGTTCTTTAGAATATGTGATTTTTATTTTAGATAACACTGATACCTTCAAGAACATGCAGTTATGCATTCGTATCTGTTAAAGTTTAGTTCGTTTCAGTGATGAAAGCAGTGTTAGCTACTAAACAATTCCTTAAAAATTCATTTATAAAGAAAAGTTATTAGATTATGTTAAGTTTGCTTGCCATCATGTTAATATTCTAAATGGAAAAGGAATTAAAAGCTTATAAAAAAAGACAAACAGCACAAGTAGTCCTTCAAGTTTCCAATTAACTGAGATTTATTATGATGATCCAAGAATTGAAATAGTTAAAAATAGAAAAGACACTTAATCTGGGTTAAAAGAAAGTGCCCTTAGAAAAGGCTCTGTTTAAGGTAGAATTCTCAAGTTAAGCACTGATCTTACATCAGAATTAAATTTAAATGGAGGGAATCCTTTAGAGTAGTAGGAATAAGACTAAGTGAATGAAGCATCAGTTTAAGAGAACTATTTCACCAAGAGTCATTTAAAATCTATTTTCTTCTAATCTTATTAAGGAGAGTAGCCTTACAACTATAATGAATAATAGGAAAATATAGATAATGCCAATCCTTCCAATTAGTTGTTTGATTAGCAGTAATATAAATAGCAAAGTGAGTAATAACAAATAAAATAATCTGATAAAAACGAACTCAAGGATATAGAATTAAATTTAGATACCTTAGATTTTTCAAATTTAAATTGTGTCGAATTAGCTAAGAATCTAATCAAATAAAATAATCTCAATATAGATGTTAATTCCTCTGAATTTTCAAGAATAAGAGTAGCTCTCATGTTCTTAAAGCATAGAAATAGTATCAAGGAGAGAAATTAAATGATTCATTTCTTCATCAACGCTTTTAAAATTTTAAGTAATTTTTAAAAATCAACTTTAACTAATTTAAATTGAGCAAAATAATAATCAGTAAAAACAAATAAGCAATTAAAAATAATGAAAACAAATGAAACATTTAAATTCAATAAAACTTAAATTTAAATCCAGATAAAATATTTAAAAACTTTGGAAGAATTTACTTATTTAGTTTTTAAAAATAATTTTGTAAAAAAAATTTTCCTCTCTTAAAAAGTTTTGTTTTATGACCTACCAAATTATTTCAGTAGAATAAAATCGAAAAGAAATTTTTTAATTAAGCTAATAAATAAATTGTTGGAATATAAAATTGATAAATCAAGAATTTATTTGATTTTGAAAATTATTTTGAGAATAAAAAATTTTTTAATTTAAAAAAAAGTCAAGAACAAGAACTCAGAATAATTAATTGCTTTCAATTCAAATGAATTACTTGAATAGCTTGTCAGCATTCTTTATTTGAAAAGTTGTCCTAAAATTCATGCAAAAATTATTAGATTTATTAGATATTATTTTAAGAGTTACATCATTTAGAATTATGATTTTTTTAGATAAATTTTAAGTGGAATAGCTTCACTAAAATTTGATGAAACAGGATAAAAAATAATATTCGATTAAGATTCATAAGAAGAATTTGTTTTGCCTATAGAGACAGCTGTTAACTAAGATTTTTAAAAGAAATTCATTAGTATGATTGGAGAAAAATATGAAAGTACCTAAAATATTAACTATTAGTAATAAATTGCAGAATCAATTATTAAAATCACTAGCAATACCTCTGAGACTATTGCAAGTAACTCAAACTAAGAAGAACCAAAAGACATCAAATTAATTTATAGCTTAGCTGTTGCTTCTAAAGCAAGATAAACTTTAATTAGCTTGATAAAAAATGAATAAGTCAACAGATAATACTCAATTTTTGAAAAGTACATTCTTCCCTAACTTTTAAATCTTTTGACCCACTGCAAGATGGCTGAGAGATTATAATTCTTTGATGCTAAAGAAAATTAATGGAAGAGCATTACTAAAGAAGAATATTATGAAACACTAAGCATTTATCTTAATTTCATTAACAATATTTTTAGAAATTCATAAAATCTTCGTGGAAACTAGACACTTTCTAGAAAAATATTGCAAACAAATGTGTTTGAGACATTGATAGACACTTTAAACTACCACCATAACTTAGATTTCTTCATCAATTCTCTTGTTTTTGTTTATAGATTGATCAATGAGTAACCACAGTTAATGAATACTCTCGTTTAAAAAGGTCTCATTAGGCTTCAAGTAGACATCATTGAAAGAGAAGAAATTCCTTAAGAAATCAGTCAAATAAAATCTATTATTTAATATATGATGATATCTAGTATTACTGAAGAAGGAAAACTCATCATCACTAATTCTTAGATAATGTCTAAAATATTTAACATCTTTACTTAAAAGAAGTATGTAGATTGCCTTACTGCAGCTTCTATTTAAACTGATCCTAATAATTAAAATCCTTTACTTAATATTGCAGAATACATTGCAAGAAATATAAGAAATATTGAATAAAACTAACCAAATGAAAAACCTGCCATAATTGATCTCATCATAAAGACCTTTGAAAATTTAATCAAATAAAAAGATAAATTCCTTGATAACTTCTAAAAGCACATGAATAAGCAACCATATGACACAAATGAGCTTGAATTTAGTGTAAAATTTAATATAAAAATTATTTTGAATTTATATTTATTTAATAAATTAGATTTAAGAATATCCTCAATTCTCCTTTTTGATTGATAATTTTTGCAAGTTTTACTAAGCCTTATGCCAAAAAGATTAATTTTTCATTAGAAATTCAGAGCATTACTAAATTTATTCTTTGTTTTTGTAACTTGTGAAATTCCCAGTTCTTGACATGGTTGATACCTATAGCAAAAAGGGATTGCTTGGATACATGATAAACATTGGTTAATTAATGGGACCTAAATCTATTATGGAAGTACATGCTATCCTGAAAAAAGAATTTTAAATGATATAGAAAATGTTAGGATGTGAAAATGGCAACTTCTAAGGAGTTAAAGATTTGCAAAGTGTAATTTCAAATGAGCTTTTTTACAAAACAAGTACTTTAGATCACTAGAAAGTATTTGAAAACCCTGATCCTGAATTAGTTTTACCAGTATAGCTATTTAATAGCTTAAATTTTGTTGAAGGTCTTATTAAAATACTTTACATCAGCATTAGACAAAAGCCTGATTCAAGTAAATTTTAAATTATTTAATACATGTATGTATTGACTATTTGAATTTATATTAAAATAGAAATTGATCCTGAAGATTTTATTAAAACTGTAAATTAAATGTAATAATTGTATGTTATTTTGACTAACTAGTAAAATAATGAGCTTATGTATAATCTCTAAAAGAAATATGAATAAACTTTGGCATTAACTGATCAAACTAAAATAGCCACTGAAGAATCTGAGTGTATTGACCTATACAATTAAACTTAAGGCATGGACTATTTAAACAACCAAGGAAACATATATTCAACTATGAGAAATCTATTTAAGTTACTTTTGTAAGGAAAGTCTAACATAATCAAAGCAAACACTTAGTAAGAAGTTTATGCAAGAGCTGTTTAAAAAATAATTTAAAATATAAATACCTTGAATGAAACTGATATAAGTGATTTAAATAAATTGGCTGAATTAAATGTTAACTTTGGGCACATAATTCTTTTCTTAGATGTTTATATTGAAGAGGCAAAGAAAAAAGGATTATTCTAATCAGAATATGTTCTCGATTTGAATTTATTTGCACAACTCTATGATCTTAAAATCCTAGATAAGTTAGTAGATCATATTAAAATGGCTATAAAAATTCTCTCATAATATCGTTCTAAGGAAAATGCATCCAATTTAAATGACAAGTTAATTAATTCCACTATGATTTCATTAACTGAAAAGCTAAAATATATAATTAACAACATTATCATTACCCATATTGATATATCTTAAGAGGTCTTTATCAACTAAAATAGGCTATCAGATTTAGGTATTGAATCCATAATCAATGGAATTAATTTTTATTTCATAGAATAATTTGAATAAATTATAACTGAATGTTTAGTCCCTCTTTAATAAGAACGTACTTTTGTATCTTTAGTCGAAGTTTTCTTCCAAAAAATTGTAAAGGTTTTCAATCTAGTAGGTAAAAATGCTCCATTAATTATTGACATCCAGTAGTCTCTTAATGAAAAAAAGAAGCTTGAAGAAGAAGAAAAAAAGAAAAAATTTAATGCAAATGTCAAGCAACTTGTAGAAATGGTAAATTTAAATTCTCTTTTATCACAATTTTTCTTCTAAATTTTATCAAATTTATGTTTCAAATTTTTTTTAAATGATGAAATAAAATAAATTTGAATTTGAACGAACTACCATAATGGCATCTAAATTTAAGAAACAAAAAATTTTTTTAAATTAATAAAAAAATTAAAATAAAATTTGAACTATTTTATATTTTTCAAAGTAATTTTAATTTGATAAAATATGGTCTTTTGTTTTCAAAATTTAAATTGTTTGGATTCAAAAATTAAAAAACTAATAGAAAAATTTTCCAAATGAATGAAAGAGTTCAAGATTTTAATTATTTAAAAATAATTCTTAAATTTATTCAAAATGAGCACTTTCAATTAATTAAAAAAATTTTTTTTTTTTAACATAACGCTTAAATGATTAAATTTTTAATAAAGGGCTTCCCTACAGCAAGAGCTTAATAAGCACTTAGAAGATGCAATAATAATTTAGATGAAGCTATAGATAGCTTAGCTTCTTAGAGATTTGGATTTGATGGAAATTAGGAATAAGGAGAAGAAGATGCTGAAGCAGATAACTTTTAGGGTATTGGAAGAATGGCAAGAGGATTTTCAACAAATGCTGTTTAAGAAGTACAGAAAAAGAGTTTAGACTTAGAGTCTTTAGATAAAAAAGACTACTTTTCAAATTTAGAAACAATTAAATCTAATTAAAATGAGTAAAAAATTAAAAGAAAGAATCCAGATTGCTTGAAGAATAAAATTTAAGAATTCAGAGAGAGTATCTCTCATTTATTGCTTTCAAATATTTTGAAATTCGATAAATCTGAATTGCTTGTCTGTGATATTATCCTAAAATACTTATGTGATAGAGGAAATGATGAAGAAAAAGAAAGACCTGTTCCTAACCAACCATTTTTAAGTATTCCTGATCCTAAAATTGCTCCTACAACATCAAATTATGAAGTTGTTTAAATTATCTTGTGGAATTTCAGATACCTAGCTAATTAATTAAGTGACTCCAAAAATTCAATCAAAATATCAAATAAAATAATTCCCGCTGACTACAAGCCTAAGATAATACTCAACATTGATTAAAAAACAGGTTAAAGTCCAATAATATTTATTTCCTACTTATCCAGAATACTCCTAGTACTTACTAAAATAGGTCAAAAATCTCTTAAATAAATCATCTATAAAAATGTAAAATTCATTCTATTTTTCAAATAACTTGACAATCAAAATGATTTCTTATTTAATAATCAATCAATCCATAAGAGCATTTATTGATTGGAAGCATTTAAATTTAATTAAAACCTAATTTAATATTTAAATAGTCTCTTGGTAAAGAAATATTGAAATTCTGTGCTGAAGTAACTGATAAAAAAATATAAAATGAACATTTAAGTGAATAGGATGAATAAGTTGTTTAATTGTTCTTTTTAAGAAGTATTGTTTATGCACATAACATAGCTTAGAACACTTAAATAGGTAGTAGCAATTTTAGCGTGAGTAAGAAAAATGACCAATCTATTTCTTCTCTTTAAGCAAATAGCAATAAAGATGACTCAATGCTTTCTAAAAATTCTAAAAAGAAGAGCGAAAAGGAAAAATCAAAAAATGGCATCTTTGATGAGTTGATTAAATTTTTATAAAAAATTATTGATATTTCTGTCAATTTAAATGAAAACAAGAAGATTGCTTTATTAAATAACAAAACCCTTCAAGGTAATTATTATCTTTCTCTTTCACTTTAGATAATCCATTGATTAATTTAAAAAATATTTTTAATTAATTGACAAAATTTAAACTTTTTTATAAAATAATAATTTAAATGCTTTTAATGAACTTAAAAAATATAGGAATACTCACAATTTTGACTTCATTATTGCAAAGAGATTGGAAACACCTTTCTAAAGAGATTTACGACTCTTAGATTTTAAATTATATTTTGAAGCTAAAGAATATAGGAAGTTTGGATGGTATTTTAGAAAAACTATGCCATTTATATACCTTAGCTTTGAATGATGAGGAAGTGGAAACTGTTTCTATTGAGGCTTAAATTAAATAATTCTTTTTGTATCATAAACACTCTAACCAGGCATAGACTTCTAGTTAAAATAAACCTAACAAATCTGGTGAAGACAGCAGTGTTCAAATTTTGAGAGAAAGTAATCTATCATAAAGCAAAGAAGATTCTGTATTAAGAATCCCTCTTGATATTTTCTTGCAAAAGTTTGCTAGTTTCTCTTAAGTATCTTGCTTCAAGAATATCTATAATAGAATCTGCACCACTAAAAAAATAGGAGGAAAAGAATACACTGAGCTCAATAAAGATATTGATATTTATAAATGCTAAATTCCTGTTTCATAATCTACTAGCTAACAACAAAGCAGCTCTACCACATAAAAGAAGAAGTCAAACTCTAATTCATAAAACTCATCTATAATGTCTTCAACTTAAATTATCCCTAGCTTGTTGCTTAATCCTTCTAAAATGGATTACACTTCCAATTTTGTTTTAAAGAACTAATAGACATCTAACTACTTAAATTTATTGCTTGAAACTTTCATTACTAAAGTCACTTAAAAAATTGCAAACCATAAGAATCTGAATAAACCAAAACCTACTAAGGTGGTTAGTGAATCTTCTAATACATCAGAAGTAGTAGGTCTATAAGAAAAACAAGTAAATGAAATAGAGTTGTAAAACCCTTAAAAAGAAGAATAATAAAACTAGATTAAAAAAGAAGATTTGTAAGAAATAGATGAAGGAGTGCTTTTGTATCTTATTCATTATATTATTAAAAAATTCCCTGTTCTTACTCCAGTTGTTTGTAAGTTTAAGATAGGAAAAGTAGTCTAAAAGGCTCTTCAAAGTGATGAAGAATGCAATAATCTCTTATTAACTCCTTGGTAATAAAAAGGATAATTCTAACAAATATAAAACTTGAATCTAAATCAAATGAATTTTGTACACTTTTTGACTAGAGTTGTCATGAAATATTTCTAGAATTTCTCAAGAGATCTCTTATTAGAATTGTGTATGGATTCTTTCGTTATGCGTTCATCACATGAAACTTATGCAAGTGAAATTCGTAAGCAAGTTTATGTTGACATTTTCACATTTTTGGATTAACCAAACATCTTAGATTCACCTCAAAGTGTTCATAATTTGATAACTTACAGTTAATTGCACTGTACTTTACTTAACTTAAAATAATTTAAAAACGCTGTCGGTTTCAATTAAGCAAATAGTAGTCTAAACATTTCTTCAAATACTGACTTAATTTCTATCAAGCAATTAAATATTTAATAATTAAATTTCATAAAGGTTTATAACAACATTCTTAGTACTCTTAAAATCAAGCAGTATTATCAATATGAAAATATTATTCCTTTTATCTATCATCCTCTTTCTATATTAAACCGCTATGCCTTCTAGAACATATTAATGAAAGATAGAAAGAATTTATCTGCCGATGCTAAATATATTTACTAAACTGTAGATGCCTAATTTATTCCTATTAAATTTGGTAATCATCTCTTAACCAATAATTTTGCTAATGAGTGGTAAAAAATATTACAACTTAGTGAAACTTTAAATGGAAATCAATACGACTAACAAGTATATGAGTAATAATTAGGATATAACTAAATAGACCCTCTAGATGAACGCCAAGTAATATATAAAAAAATTCTTAACAAATTGAATAAATTTATTTCTTTTTGTTTATTTTGTTTCTTTCTTTTTTTTCTGTTTTAAAACAAATTTATTAATTTACAGCAAAATTTCATTGGAAGATTTGGAGAATTTGTAGAAATAGATGAAGATCCAGGTGAATTAGAATTATAAATGGATAACCCTGACTTCTAAATTCAAGAAGAGGAAGAACATATTTTGAGAAGAAATGAGATGTAAGATTAAGAACAAATTGATTAAGAAGATGAAGAAGACGAAGAAGCTTATTAATAAGCTGAAATATAGCCAAGAATAAATCAATTTGAAAATTAAATGCTTATTCTTGAAAATAGTCTTTCATAAGACCCTAATCGGTAAATAATTTAACAATTTTTAAAAGATTTTAATTTAACAACAACTATAATAAATCTTAAAGTTTTATCCTTGAGCCTGATATTGAAGATGCAGAAGAAGATGACGAAGAATAAAAGTAAGACGACTAAGAAGGATTTGAAGAAAGTGAAGAAGGTTTGAGTGAGTTAGAAGTATAAGGTCATAGACTCAACCAGTAATTATATGAACAAAACGTTCAAGTAGGAGGAGAAAATGAAGATAACGAAGGAGTAGTTTTAGAGTAAGAAGAAGACATTTAGGATGAAAATGATGATGAAGATGAGGAAGATGAAGAGTAAGATTTAGAAGACATAGATGATGAAGGTGACTATGATTAAATCTTTGAAGAAAATAAAATCAACACCTAGAATTCTAGTATAAGAAATCCTACTTTGCCAAATGAAACTTAAGTTGTTGAAAAGGATATTAAAAAGTATCTCAAATTTGATGAGAAGACTCTTTTCTGCTAACACTAAATTAATTTTGCTCTTCTTGACTTACTCAAAAAGTTAGTCAAACAAAAACTTCTAGGAAAAGACATGGCCACTTTCTATGATCTTTACTAGCACCTAGAAAGTCGCTACAACAGCTACTTCCAAAAATCAACTGAAGACTGGAAAAATTTAAATTATAATTATTAGAACTTAAGCAAGCAACAAATATCTCGTCCACACAGAATTGAGGAAGTTAACTAATTTGAATAATATTAAGGTTTAATTAGTGATCTTATTCAAAGGTATTTTCATTCTTCCTTTTTACATTTGAGTCAATTTTAAATTATAACTTTAAAAAATAATCTAATTTTATAATAAATAACTAATTAATTTAACTCATAAATAAATAGAGATCCATCTGATTCAAACTTAAGAGAATTGATAAGATAAATAGAAGAAGGACGTAGAAGTATATTTAACCAAGTAAGTTAATTAGATGGTTTGAATAACGAATAGTAGGATATCTAGAATATTTTCTAACCTCTATGGGGACGTATTCAAAACTACAACAATCAATTGCAAACACATATAAATAATCGCAGAAATGTAATTTAATAGTTTTATTTTGGCTTTTAATAACTTATAAATTAAATGAAAAGTTAAATGAAGCAGTACAAAGTAATGAATAGTAAGAGAGAGAATACAACTAAATGATTAGAAATATGAGAGACATTCTTATTTCTGATGCTGTTGAAGATGTATTACCTAATATTTAAAACTAAGAATAAGCTGTTGCCCAATCTGAGTAGAATGCAGAAAATGTAAATCAAAGCATTAATAACCCAAATAATAATGAATCTGTCAATTAAGTAGGAGAACTAATTGCCAATTCTTTGGAATCTCCTAATTTGTCACCATCTCAATAAGAAGTATCTCCTTTAACAGAGTAATAACCAAGCTAAGCTGCTGAATAACCTTAATAATCTTTAAGTGATCTTTTGAATTAATAAATAGCACAAAATATATCTGATGTTTTACAAGATTCAATTCAATCTCTAAGTTAAAATGTGTAATAAAATGTATAATAACAAAACAATTAACCACTCAATTTATAAATGGCAGATTTCAGCTCAATTTTAAACAATATTTCTACAGCTTCTAATACTAACCAACAAAATGCTAACTAGTAGTAATAACAATAACATAATCAACAACATCAATCTTCAGTTGAAATTGTTAATTAATAATAACAACACCAAGAATAGTAATAATAATAGCATTAATTTTAACCAGCTTAATTGTCTGATATACTTTTAAGAGAGTTATAAAATTCTTTTTTAACTATTCAGTAATAGGCTCCTAATTAATAAAATCAATAGGAATAGCAATAATAGAATTAACAAGCTCCATAAGGCATTAGCTTGTAGTCAGCAGATTTCAGCTCTTTGCTTAGTAATTTATAGAATGTAATAGGGTAGACTTAGTCACAAAACCAATAATAGCAACAAGAATAAGTAAGTGCTGAAATTGTTTAGTAATAACAATAGTAATAGTAGGAGCAAGTTTAGATTGAACAGGAAGAGCAATAATAAGATTAAAATTAGGAAGAAGAAGATATTCCAGACTTTTTGTAAAGATCTTTATCTCTTTTGTAGTAATTCAATATGGATTTAGGATTTTTTGAAAGATATTCTATTGATCCAATTATTTTTGATTCTTTACCTGATGATATCAAATTAGAAACAATTTATACATATCAGCCTCAAGAGTAAGCTTACTAATAAAATCTTTTGTAATAGTAAAGATAATAGTAGGCTCAACAAAATAATTAATAAGGAAACGCTGATAATAACAATAACTAAGCTCAATAATAATAGTAACAACAAGCTCAACAAAATTAACCTTAAGCAGAAGAAATGGATGCAGCTACCTTCCTAGCTTCTCTTCCTCCCCACCTAAGAGATGAAATTCTATTGACATCTACTTAAGAATTCCTTCAATAAATCCCTCAGGAAATGAGATATCATGCTATTATGCTTTAGCAAAGAGGTGCAGCTTATGATAATTAAGAAGCTGAGCTTAACTAAATAAGAAAGAGAGAAGAGAAAAAAGCACTTGAATAACAACGTAAAAAAGAAGAACTAAAGTAAAAATTCTTGAAGATGAAGGAAAAAAGAGACTAAATAGTCGAAGATTCAGCCATAGCTCCTTTACTCTCTGAAATAGCTGATGAAGAGGTTATGGAAAGAGTAATTGAGTTACTATACGTTGGCAGTGAATCTTTTATTAATTATCCTTTCAATCTTTTGACATCCTTACAAGAAAATCCTTATTCTGAACACAAAATTTTGGATGCCATGATGTTTATTTTGAGAAATCCTTCAATTTTAATACTCTAAAACTAATAAAAGTAGTAATAAAAGGAATAACTCAACGGAAAGAGCTTCCCTCCTTGCGAAATCATTTAAAGAAATAAAGAACCTATTTCTTCAGCTAAAGACGTTTATACATAGATTGCTTAAAAGATTTTATTCTTATTCTGTAAGATTACAGAAAAGAATATTCTTTTTTTTATTGATAAGGAAAAGGTTGAAACTGTTTTTGATAGCATTAAATCTATTTCTGAATTAAAAGAGATAGCCCTTCCAACTTAAACCGGAGTTAACAAACTCAGAAAAATGCCTTACTAAGATTTAACTTAGTTGTTGACTTCAAAGGTTATATTTGAGAATACAGTATTACTTGAACTTTTAATTAAGCTTCTCCATAATATTTCTAAAAAATACTACACATACTACTTTACTTAACCAACTCTCTCTGAATAATCTAACGAAAGTGGAGCCAAAGAAGGTTAGATAGGATTTGATAGCCTGAAACTTAAATCTTGCCTTAGCACAGATGAAGAAAGAAAGTAGTTAAAGAATCAATCTATTAAGAGTATTTGTTAAGTATTATCAAGTGACCATCTTTCAAAATCATCAATCAAGAAAATTTCTGATATTATCAACTATATGTGCATAGATGAGTAGAATCTTGCTGAATTTATTGCTGAACTCAAGAGTATTATTATGGTCTTCGCAGAGGAGATTAACTTGATTCTTGATGAAAATCTTCCTCCTTTAAGAGTTAATTCCAAAGACTAAAAGCCTTTGAAATCAATTTAAGAAAGTGTTTAAGGTGTCTCAAAGGTATAATTTTTAATTCATTTTATTCTCTCAAATAAAAAGAAATATTTCTTTTCATTTTAAAGAAATTATTTGTTTATCGAATTTTAAATTTAAAGTTTATTTTCAATAATGATTTTTATTTTTGAAATAGGTTTAGAAGATGTTCTCAATAGTAAAGGAATTATTTGAGAAATCACAAGCCAAAGAAGTAGTAGATCAAAAGTAGAAAGAACCTGAAGAAGAGGAAGAGTCTAAGGAATAAACTCATTAAGTTAAAAAGGAATAGGATCAAAATTAAGACAAAGAAACCACTTTGTAAAAATTCAATAAAGAATAAAACATAAAGCTTAACAATATTCGTGAGAAAATTTAACTTGAATTTAACTAATTAGCATAAGATAAATAGCTATAGAATCTATGGATTAATTTGGCTGAATTATTTTCTCTTGTTGGTGAAAACAATGACCAAGCGAAATCTTAATAGATTGTTCAGACTCTCTAACCCCTCTTAGAAAGCTTCTTAATTATATAATTCAATATGTAGCATAAATAAACTCCAGTAGATCCTTTAGTTCAATAACTTCCAGTTATTTAAAACATATCTCCTTAATCAAGCAGATACAAATAGGCTCTTCAACCTTCTGAAGAATTCTAAATTAGTCATCTCCACTTCAAGGTATTAATTAATACAAATATTTGATTAAAATTTTATAATTCTTAATTAAAAACAGGATGTGAGAGAAAGATTCATGGGATCCCAACATCTTTTCTATTTCGTCTGTGAGAAATCTAAAGTAATTATAAATATTTTGATCAGAGCTAAGTTGACAGAAATAGTTCGTAGATAGAATTAAGAAATTCAACATAGAAATGCTAGAGGAATTGAAGATGCCACTATTCTAAAGGAACCAGTTGGATTAGTTTTCAAATACATTCCTCGTATTATAGATTTTGAAAATAAGAAACTTTTCTTCTAATTAGAAATAAATAAGATCAGAGCTATCTCACCAAGCAGCTAGATTAGTCTAACTATTAGAAGAAAAGAAGTTTTAGTTGACTCTTTCTACACAATTAATTAAATGAAACCATAAGATCTTAGATAGAGACTTCGCATTCAATTCGAAGGAGAAGAAGGTATAGATGCAGGTGGATTAACTAGAGAATGGTTCATTATATTATCAAAAGAAATTTTCAATCCAGGATACTGTTTGTTTTTACCTTCTTAGAGTGGCAATACCTTCTAACCTAATCCTAATTCTTATATTAATAGCCAAGACAAGCAATACTTTGAATTCGTAGGAAGAATTGTAGGAAAGGTAAACAAATTATTTTTTCTGAAAATAATCTAAAATATTTATTATTTTAAATAAAGGCTCTATTTGATGGATACATGCTTGATGCTTATTTCACAAGATCTTTCTATAAACACATTTTAGGTTAGGAAATCACCTATCATGATATCTAAGATCAAGATAATGAGTTCTATAAGAACATGAAATGGATCATTGAAAACGATGTTACACCTTTGGAACTTACTTTTGTGTAATAATTAATTAATTTTAATGTTTTATTGAATTTATGAATTAAAAAGTTACGAAAGTGATCAATTTGGTAAGCTTTAAGAAATTGAACTCAAACCAAATGGAAAAAATGAAAAGGTTACTAATGATAATAAACAAGAATATGTTCAATTAATCTGTAAGAATAGAATGGCTATTAGAATTTAAGATCAAATCAATTTCTTCTTAAAGGGTTTCCATGACATTATACCAAAAGATGTTATTTCAGTCTTTGACTCACATGAGCTTGAACTTATGATTTCTGGTCTTCCAGATATAGATAGTAATAATAAATTAGGCTTTATTGAACTTATGTTTATAATTTTAAATAATTTTTAATAGTTGCTGACCTCAAAGAGAATACAGAATATCATAATTATTCATAAACTGATAAAATTATATAATGGTTCTGGGAAATTTTATCCACATATGATAGAACACAAAAAGCAGCATTTATTTAATTCGTTACAGGTAAATATAAAATAATCAAATTTAAATATATTTATTATTCAATTAAAAGGTACATCTAAAGTTCCTCTGGAAGGTTTTTCCTAACTTAGAGGTATTTCTGGTTACCAAAAGTTCTAAATTCATAAAGCATATAATACAGAGAAGCTACCAACAACCCATACATGGTAACTTATTAATTTAGAATAAAATGAAAAAATAATTTTATATAACTTTTAATAGTTTTAACCAGTTAGATTTACCAGAATATCCTACTAAAGAAATCCTCATAGAAAAGCTTAATTATGCAATTTAAGAAGGTAAAGAAGGATTTGGTTTTGCTTGATATAAAACATAGGACAGTAGATAAATGCGAAATGCTGTTTGCATTAAAAAATAATTAGATTTAAATTATTTTGAATTATTCAAAATTTATTACTTATTTTTCATAATAATATTGTAAAAAAACATTCATATTGTTAAAATTATAAAATTCACATTACTAACTCACTATTAAATAAATAGTAATTATTTATCTTTATTTATTTTTTTAAGAACTTCATAACAATTTTTATTTCGGAAAACAAACAAAAAAAATAATTAATTAGCTTAAAAATAAAAGAAAATTTAATCATAAACTGTAAGACTAGCTAAGTTTTACAATTTAAAAAAGGGGATTTAAATTTTTAGACAAAATTGCAAAAATACTTCAAAGAAAAAGAAATTTAGCTCAAAATTTCTTGATCTAAAAAATATTTTTTAAAAAGATTTTAAGATTGAAAAATTCTTATCTTTTACTGAAATTAAGTGTCTATTTTAAGAATAGAAAGAAAAGCACAAAAACAAGATTATTACCTATTTCTGATAAATTATTTGTAAGTATTTTTAATGCTTTTAATAATGAATTCAATTACCCTAAGAAAATAACTTTAATATTTTTTAATGAAAAATTCATTTAAAATTTTAGTTTATTTATGTCATTAAAAATGAATTAATTAAAAATATCAGTGGTTGAGCTAATTTAATATTAATTATTTTTGTGATAAGTTAAGTAATTGATTAATCATTCATTAAATTATTAACTAGACCTTTTTTGCTTTACTTTATTTACTAAAAAATTATTATTTTTGAAGCAAAGTTATTAAAAAAAACAAGAAGCCCTACTAATTAAATTTAGAATAAAGATTACCTTTCATTTTTTATTTACGATTTGAATTTTTATAGCAAGAAATAAATCTTAGTAGATTCATATGCTTCAACAACTAGCTAAAAATTAATCATTTGAGTAATCAGATCTTGCAAGCGCTAATGATCATTAAAAAGGTGATAATATATCTGCAAAAGATAATAAATCAATCAAAGGAAATGAACTATAGTAAGTGGTTTTTAAAGTAAAACTGAAGAAACAAATTAAAAATATAGCTAACTAAACAAGCAATAGGAGATTTTAGTTGCTGAATGAAGGAAAATACTAGTATCTGAATGATAAATCTACTGATAAGCCAATTCAATAGATAATTCATGCTGATCAAAGCTATGTAGAACTAGAGGATAAGAAAGATAATTAATTAATTGTTGATAAAATTAGAGAGCTCCTTTCAAACAAAAAAAGGATTAATTTTTTTAAAAAACTTCCAGTTTTTTCTCCTTCCAATATCATAAAGTTATTATGGGATATTACTACTAATTTTTTATCTTTGATTGTGATGTTCTTCATTCCTATAAGCTTTATTTACAATATTCCTCTCTATAAATATCTGCAATATGGCTTGAACTATATCATTCCTGTATTTTTAGTTCTTGATTTTTTTGTAAGTTGTAATACGAGCTATTATGAAAAAGGAAGACATATATTTAAAAGATAAAGAATTGTCAAGCATTTTTTTTAAAACAATTTTTTTTCAGACATCCTTCCTATAATTATTTACTTTGCTCTTATTATTTTCTAGCACAAAACTTCTATATTAAGACTATTGGCTTTCTTTTTTTACTTAAAGCTGAATTCAATATGGAGAATTTTTAGGAAATTTGAAGAAAGCACTTCTTTAGGAAGACTAGTTATAAATATTATAGAGCTTATCTAGCTACTTACTTTGATATTAATAGTATCACACTTATTTGCATCTATTTGGCTTTTCATTGGTTTAAATGGTTCTTAATATTATCAAAACACTTGGATATAGTAGAGGTAATTAGTAAATGAGGACTGGAAAATATAATATCTTAATTCATTTTACTACTCAATAGTAACTATGAATACAGTTGGTTATGGAGATGTAACTCCCACAAACGAACTAGAAATGGTATTTTCTGTTAGTGCTATTATGGTATGCTGTGGTATTTTTGCTTACTCTCTTAATTAAATTGGTAATTAATTTTCTCTTTTTAAAAATAAAATCTATCTAATTAAAAAGCATAATAATACTCCATCGATCAAATTAATTATTTAATTAATAATTAATCTAACAATTTTTTCTGTTATTTGTATTAATTCAACTTTAAATGACAATAAATTTCTTCAAATAAATTATACCATAAAATTACTTTATTTCAAAAAAAAATTAATTTAAAAATTAAAAAAAAATATTTTTTTTTTCATTTAAAAAAATAAGTTTTTAAAAAGTGGTTTATGATTGATTTAATAGAGATTAAAGTTAATTTTATATTTATTTTGATAGGTAGTATATTTGACTCATTTTTTTAGCTAGAAACAGAACTTAGAAAAAATATGAATACTATTAATAGTTATATGAAAACTAAAAAAGTTTCTCAAAGACTTTAATATTAAGTGAGATAATATCTAGATTTTTATTGGAGAGAAGAGTATTGTAATAATTTTGAAGTGTAAATGAAAATAATTAATTAGCTATCAGATGGGTTAAAGGAGACTCTCTTAATGGAAGCCAATAAAATTGCGCTCATTGATTCACCTATTTTTAGAGAAAATTTCGGTAAATCTGTAATTGCAAAGACTGTACCTTTAATTAAAGAAATTCGATTCAATCCAGAAGAAAAAATATTTTCATAGGATGACTTGGATGATAATAATATTTATTTCATAGAACAAGGAAGAGTAGAAGTTCAGAGTTTTTATGCTCATCCTATTGTTAAAAAGTAAAAAATGATAAATTGCTTGCAAAGATTGTAAAAAGGATAAAGTTTTGGGGAGATAAGCTTTTTCACTGGATAACCAAGAAAATTTACTATTAGGAGCTTAGAATTTTCAACAATATTAGCCATAAAAAGAAGTGATTTTATATAACTATTATAAGAATTCCCTGACGATTATGAGAAATTTTGTATGATTAGAGACGAAATAATAAATAATTTAGATTATCGTAATATAGGATTTAGTTGCTATGCTTGTGGTAAAGAGACTCATAGCATTGGAGAATGTCCTATAATACACTTTATACCAAAAAAAGAAAAAATAATAAGAGATTTTGCTGGTGGTAAATTGCATGAAAGATAATTTTTTAAAAGAAAAGCATACAAATAATGTTTTAACTAATTAAAATTGGAAGAAATCAGTAAAAAATTTTCTTAAAACTAATAAACAGATATAGAATAATATATTGATGATTATCTTTAAGATTTAGATGACAGTGAAAGTGATAGCAGCTAAATATTGAAATTAGAAGAATAAACAATCAATAATCATGATAAAAATAATGATTAGTCAATTTATGATTAATTTAGCAGATCATAATCAGTGAGTTCTTTAGTAAATTAAAACATTAATACCACAAATGCAAATAACTTTAACACCACTAATAATATTAACAATACAGCTAATAACATAAGTAACACTAACAATACTATATGTAATAACCCAACAAACAATAATATTAATATTATGGAAAGCAATGATATATTATCATAAAGCTAAAAAAGTAATTTAATTAGAGTAAGTGAATAAAAAATAGAATAAACAAAACAAAAATAAAATCTTGAAGGGCCTTAAATGAATACTTTTTAGCAATTGCTTCCTAAAATGCCTTCAAATACATCTTTTACGGACAAATTATTTAAGGAAACGAACTAGCATGATGAATAGTCAATTTATTAAGAATAACTGAATTCAAATTAATTAATCGACTAAAATATGAGGAGAAGGCCAAGTTAATTCAAAATAAGATAGATCTAAATAGAGAAAGACAAAGAAGAATTTAATAAAAATCAAAAAAAGAATTCAAGTACTCCTGTTTCAATTAATCATATTTCTGATTTGAATTTTTAGGAAAATAAAATAGGATTAACAAATAATGATTGTAAAACAAATTTAACTAAATAAGCATCTAATGCCATCAGCAATTAGATTTTAATGATCAAGCATTAAAGTTAGCTAAATACATAATATAGCTAACTAAAAAGTGGAATTAATGGCATTCATAATTTAGGATTTCAAAGGGCTAGACACTCAGTTTAACTTTTAGAAAATACTTTGACAGGCTTAATGCAAAATGTAAAAATTAGAAATTCTGAGAAAATTAAAAATTAGAATTAAGCAGATGAAGATATTCTCATTTAAAATTTTTTGAATGAACAATTAAAACAAATTAAAGGATTTTAAGAGGATTTAAAAATAGAAATAGAAACAGATTCAATAAAAGAATTTAAAATTTATAATCCAAAACATAACTTTTCATAAATTGCAGAGAAAATAAAACAGCAGTAGCAAATTTAATAATAAAAACTCAAGGAACAATCATAAATTGTGAGAAAGATTATCAAAAAACCTACAACTAAAGCAAATCCTCTAAAGAAAGAAGATATTGATTTAAATATAGAAACAAGGACCCCTGAAAAAAGCCCTACATAAAGCAAAAAATTTCACTTTGAACTAAATATTTGTAAAAATTAAAATATCTCTACAAACCAAACTAATGATCATTATGAAGAAAAAGTAAAAACTGAAAATTATTCAAATATTATCAATTTATCAATGACATAAAACACTAATCAATGCAACTATTATGAAGAAACTTCCAAAGATATGATATAAATCAATAATTTTGAAGCATTAGAAAATAAAAGATAAAAATACTATGATTGAAAACAAGATTAAATCTAAATAATTCTTATTTAAATACAAATAGTTAAAAATTCAATTTAAATTAAACACCTATTGTTTTCTTTTTTCTTAAAATTTGAATTATATATATATAGTACCCTAGGGTACTGCCTAATAGTAAATTTTTTAAAAAAATTATTAATTAATACTGGATCAGATGAATAAAATAAAAGGTATGTTTATAAATAGAATAAAACAATACAATATCTTTAATAGTTTTCAATATTATTTTTGAAAAAAAATGTTTTATTCTTAATATGAAAATGACTTCAAAAATAGATAATTTTTACAACTAAATATTTTAACTTTTTTATAATTCTTTAATATATTTAAAAATTTTTTTATCTTACTGCTACACCATTTCCTCTTTTATAATATGAATTTGTTTAAAATCAGTTTAATAGTATTTTTCAAATATATTTACGATAGGGAAAGTTTTAAGTATCTCATTTTGGTACATAATATTAATTTTTCTACAAGTATCAGAGCAGCTTTAGCACTAACATTATTTCGACTATTTATTTTGTAA
Organism: Tetrahymena elliotti 4EA; assembly: GCA_000231825.2. Classification (NCBI taxonomy): domain Eukaryota; phylum Ciliophora; class Oligohymenophorea; order Hymenostomatida; family Tetrahymenidae; genus Tetrahymena; species Tetrahymena elliotti. The sequence goes on from JH720297.1 coordinate 653,476, forward strand.
AAAAAGCTTGATATAATTTATTTAAATTTTTAATAAACTACGATAGGTAAAGGGTTAGTTAATTTAATTTATTTAATGCAGATACACTGTTACCTACATTTATTATACCTTCATCCCCTAATTAGTTTAAACTATTTAATTTTAGTATTAGTTAAAGAGTTTAAAATATGTTTTACGATAAATAAAGCCTTAAACATATTAGATTCCTGCAGTTTGATAATTCAATCACCAAATTTTTAGCTCCCTCAGGTCCAATTTTATTACAACTATAAATAAATTAAAAAATAAATATCTTATAAATTCAAAATTTTAATATTAATTACTCTAAATAAATTACTAATTATTATAAATTAAAATATTTTGAAATTTCTTTTCCTATATTTTCAGCTCCTAAAGGTCCAATAGATTTTTCCCTTTTCAAATATTTAAATAACTAACAATTTAATATCAGAGATTTAGCATTTTACACATAATTGAACTCAATTTGAGTTATTGTAGAAATTTCCTCTTATTCCTTTTTTTTTTGCTTTAAAAAATTTACTTTATTTTTAGAATATGTAATTTGAAAATGTTTTACCATTTAATCATCTTCAGATTAATTTTATTCTATCATTTTTTTCTGCCAAAATGTTTTCAATTCAAAGGTAAAATTATCAAAAACTAAAATTTATTTATATTTGTATCAATCAAATCAATGAAAGCTTTTATTACTTAATTAAATGAGGTGAAATAAAAAATGAATTCATTTTTTATAATCTAAACTTGAGATTAATGTATAGGCTAGAATATATTAGATGAATATTATTAAATTAATATTTAATTTAATTAAAGATATTCAACGTTTCTCAAATTAAATACCAAATATTTTAAATATCATTTTGATATTAACTAAAGTAACTTTTATCTTCAATATTTTATTTGAACAAAAAAAAATTATATTTAAAATATATTAAATTTCCTCTGAAATAAAACAATTAAAAAATTAAAAATTAAATGATTTAAAAGCTAAGTAGACTCAAAATATGATTTACTGTTTTTAAAAAAAAAGGTTATTAATTCTTCAATTTAGTAAAAAAAATTAAATTTATGAATCTTAGAGAATTTTTTATTAAAAACTAGATTTTGTTAAAAATGAAAGCTACCACAATCTAAAATATTAGAATCAGAATTCTATAAAAAATTTATTTCCTTGTTTTAGGCTTTTAATTTATAAAAATTGAAACAAAATATTCAGTTTTTCTGTGTAATAAAATTAATAGGAAATTAAATCTGATTTTTTTAAGTAATTAATTTATTTGTTAACTTCTGATTTTTTATCAATTTCTCATTTTTTAGTTATTTTTATCATTCTGTAGTTGAAATGTTTTTCACCTCACCTTAGCCTTGATAGACTAGCAGCCTAACTTGTTCAAAGTTGCTTGATTTTATTTCTTGAGATTGAGAGGTCTTGTTCTAGTTAGTACCTTTGCCACTAGAATCTTTCACTTCTCGATTGACCTTGGGAATTGCTATTGTGCGTAACTCAAGGTACCTTTTACTTATTTTTGATTTTATATCAAAAAATTCTCAACTGCATTTGTATCTTTTTTCGGGATTAATTTGGCTCTTGAGGTTATCATAGAGTTGAATATCATAAACTCTATTCATACCCAGAACTGCACAGATTGTTGATATTTAAGGGAAATTATTGGCTCAGTAAGAATACTAAAATAGAAAGGGATTGTACTTGTTCTCTCCCTAAACCAATAGTGTATTTTTCACTTTAAGTGTATTTGGCAATCCCTACCAATCTTGAATAATTTCATTTATCCTTTCATATATGCTTCTTCTGAATTTCTTCAAAGTCTCATGTGTGCAAACCACAGACCAAAACTTTACGTTCTATTATTATGATATGCAGCCTGCTAATAATATATCTTAAAAATACATATTATAAGCTATAAATATTAAAAAACCCTTAGGTTTAATTTAAAAAATATGGAATACTAAAAATAAAAATTTTAATAAATTAAATTATTTTTTTCTTTTAAAAGAAATTTAAACCAAAAATTAAATGAAAAAATAAAATATTAAATAATTTATTGCAAGTATTTATAATTAGGAGTTTTAGCATATTTAATCTAAAATGAACAACATAATATTATTTTTTTGACATATTTAAGTGAATTTATGAATTTTTTTATTTACATTTTTAACTATGAAAATCTATCTTTTTAAGTTAAGTATCTAACATTTTTTTATCAAGAATGATCTACTGATGAGGAAATTTTATATATTTTGATTGGTTTACCTGAATTAATTATCATTAATCTCCAGTTTGTATTATTAGAGCAATTGAATTTGTAATTCATCAACTTTACTCCACCTCTTTCATCAGCACTTTACATTACAAAAACATTTTAAGCTATACATATTTTAATTTTTATTGTATTTTTGAGATTTTTAACATGCAGCCATTCTTATCCATGCATGTAAAATTCTCCTTGCATATCATTAGATCCTCTTACAACACAATAGTATAAATTCTATGGTAATTCATCAATAAATTCTTCTTTGACTATTGAAAAACGAATTTTGTTGTTTGCAAAATCTCCTTCTATTTTAATTTCTAGATCATAGATTGAATTCTTTCTTAAATTATCACTAACACAAATAGTGTAAGCAGTATTAGAATCTTTCTCAAAAGATAAAAGTGTACCCTTTTCTCCAATTTTGAAGAATTCAGATGAGTCTTTGTATGGTGAAGCATTAAAATTAATAGTATTAGCAAGGAGTGTTTGTGATGGAATAGAATTTATCAATTTAAGTATTTCATTCTAGATTCTATCAAATTCGTTAGGTAAAAATATAAGCTCTTAATTTTGCTTTATTTGCATAAAAGTATTGCTCAACAAATGTAAATCTTCATCCTTTGGTTTTTCTAGAGAAAATTCTTTGATTTTATTATTTAATTCTTATCCAATTATCTTTTTGTCACTATAATCCTTTAAGTGTTACTTTAAGCTATCTAATTTAAACATTTTAGATGCCTATTAATTGATTTTAGCTATTTCTGTTTCTTTAGATAAATTCACATTCTTAGTTCTCTCTTTTATTATATTTTATACGTCTTGAAAATTCTTAGCAGATTATTGTTTAAGATTTTCTACTTTTTACTCTAAATTATTATAAGAACCTTGTTGAGATTTTTTAATAAATTTTCTTATATCTTTGCAAACAGGTTAAGTAGGCCAGTTATCCATAAGCACTCCACTTTTATCTGATTCATCAATTTCTTTAAGTTATACAGAATATTTTACATGTTCAGCATGAGAAGAAAAAATACATTATAAACACAATAATCTGCTTTAATACTCACAATTATGAGTGAAGCAAATACCAACTATAGGATTTTAATCATGCTCTTGGCATTTTAAGTTCAGATTAGCTAACTAAATATTATTGCTTATATTTTATTAATTACGACTAGCTAATTGCTGCTAACTTTATTATGATTACTATTGTTGTTAACTAATTTACTATTAATTTTATTGTGCTCCATTAACTTAATTTTGATTATTCTAATTTTATTATTATCCATTTACTGCATTTTATATGATATTCTAAACCTACTAAGGAACCCCTGAAAGTCCATTCTGTTGAGGAACGGGTTATTGTGATTTGTTCTATTAGTTACTCATATATTAAAATTGATAAATTATACTCTTTTTAGATAAATAGATATAATTAATAATTATAACTTCGATATATCTTTCTAAATATTATTATTTAAATTAAAAAACATTGTACTTTCACTTAATATGTAAAATTCATGGTTAGCAATAAATCGTATTCATCAAATTGAAACCACACAAAATTAAATAATAAAAACAAAAAAAGAAACAATCTCTCTGCAAGCATTTTAAAAAATTGATATATTTTTATCAGTAAGAAAATTAATCGTATTTCATTATTGATATTCTGCCAATTTTAAGCGAGTAAATTATGTAAAAAATTTTTAAAATTTTTCATTTTTTTGATAATAGTAAAAAAAAAGTATATTTATTCATTTATTTAGTCCAATTTTGTATTTATAATATTTTCACATTTATTCCTCTTTGGTATTTTTAACAATAAAAATAATATCAAATGGTAATTATATTATAAGTTTGTTGAAAATAAAGTAATAAAACTAATTCAAAAATGGCAGATTAACAATAAAAATAAAGAATATTTTAAGTTTAAAATCATTAAAATATAAAGTTGAATTAAAATTTTATCCGTAATGAATTGATGAATATATATTTACTTGAACATATTTATATTATTTTAAGCTTATTGCAAATGTTTAAAAATTTAAAAGCTTTCTTAATTAAATTGATAATTTAAATTTCAATAATTAAATTTTAAAGTATTTGATGAATAATTAAAAATTATTTTCTACTCTTCATTTATTTTATAAAATAAGGGTAATAATTAGTATAAAGTAAAGTTTAAAAATATTTACCTAATTATATTTTAAAATTACTAAATAAATAATCTTTTTATTTATTTATTTCTTTGTTTGTTTCTTTTCAATCAATAGTCTTTGAGTACTGGATATTTAAAAATTCTTTAAGTTATATTTTAATAAGTAAATTGAAGATATTCTAAGGTTTAATTAATATAGTTAGCTAGCTATTTATTTTTTATAAAGCAGATGAGGATTTCAAAAATCATTTGAAAGAATCAGATTTATCTATTATACAAAATTTCATCTTTTGGTATATGTTTTATGAGGAAATATAAACAAATCAGGTAAATTTAATTCTGGTAGATCTTTTACTCTTGAAAAATTAGATTAACTTCTGATGAAAGGAACTTATTTACGTGGTTTTATCATTTCAATTTTTGGGTCATATGAACCTGGTCCTACTCTATTTTTATATATATTTTTGCTGCTATCTTTTAATTAAATAACTAAGCCATCTCCAATATCTTAGTAACCACCTGAAATATTTCCACTAGGTATGGATGGAACAGCATTAACTTTAAAAGAGGACTAAGTATTACTGTAGTTGAGTTTTTGTACTGTAGGATTTATGTTGAATTTTTCAAAGTATTCTTTTTTATTTAGGAATTAAGATTTAAAATTATAAGAACCTGGGCCTACTTTTGCCTCATTTTAATTTTTAAATTTTCTGAATCTCATTTCTCTTGGAAAAGGAACTGATTAATCTTAGCCTCCGTAGTTTGAATGAGAGTATTTCAAGATACTTGAATATCTTTAATCATTTCCCAAATAGAATCCAGGTCCAGGATTATAGTTTTCATAGAATATAGTTCCTTAATCTTTAGGGGTTCTGGAAAATTTCATCAAAATATATATTATAAATAATTATCGTTTTTATTATTCAAAATAATTTGTAATATTATTATCAAACTTTCATCCTTTTATTGCAACATAAAAATTTACAAAATCAAATTTTAAAATGGTTCATTAATTTTTTGTTTCACTTAGGTAGATTATAATTTTATTTTATTAAAGTATTTCAAAATATTTTTAAATAGATAAATAAATATTTATATGTCGTTAGAGTAGATTTAAGAATAATTTTGTAGCATCCTATAAGGAATACTTCTACTCTAATTTTGAAGGTAACCATTTTAGTGAGATAATTATTGATATAGATATTTTTCTTTAAGAAATGTTTATAAGAATTAATTTAATGTCTAATTAAATTCTTGCATTGTTGATCAGAATTTAATCACTATAATAATTCTTAATCAATTTATCTTTCTTTGAGTACCTGAGTTTGGAATCTTTAACAAACAAAACACAAGAAAAAGAAAAAAGACACATATTAAATATCTCTTAAATTTGATAGTAAAGACACATTATATTTAATAAAATATAAAAATTTAACAATTACAAAAAATCTGTACAGATAAATTTAAATACACATCAAATATATATTCAAGCTAAATTATCATGGAAGGCAGTATGAGCGATTAAGCTAGAGCTGAATAAGCTGATAAAAAATAGGTTGGTAAAGGTTAATAGGGTAACAAGAGTTAAAATAAGAATAATAATAGTAATAACCGCCAACAAAATAATAATTAATAAGGTTAATAATAAGGTGGAAATAAATTGTAAAAACCAAATAAGAAACCTTAAATAAAGGAAGAATAAAGCAATTCTACTTAAGATGATTAGACATAATAAAATAAAAACTCTAAGGTTGTCTATGAAAGAAGACCTGTTGAAAATAAAGAAGTAGAGCAAGCATAAGGACAACAAGGAGAAGATTCTAGTGATCCTAAGTAAAATGAAAAATAGTAATAAAAAGGTTAAAAAAGAGAAAATAAATAAAGTGTGAAAAAAGAAGTTAATGATGAAGGAGAAAATAAAGAATAAAATTAAAATTAAGCTAAAAAAGATGGTAAATCTTAGGGCGTATGCAGATTGTTTAAGGCTGGAAAGTGCTTTTATGGAGATAAATGTAAATTTAGTCATGGAAAAGTTAAGGTAGGTCTCGAAAAACTTTGTAAGCTCTTTTTAGATTAAGGAAAATGTAAATATGATAAGAAATGCCATTTTGTACACATGACAGTAGAGGAATGGGAGTAAAAGTATCGCTACAGTAAAAAGTCTGAAGCTGAAAGTAAGTAAAATGATATAAGCAGCGATGACGATGATGTTTCTGATGAAGAGAAAGAAAAGTTTGAATATAAAAGTAAGATGCAACTTAAAAAAGAAAAAGCAGAACGTTTGGCATAAGAACATAAAGCACATAAAGAATTTGTAGCAAATAATGATAAAAACTCAAATAAGAGTAATGTCACTTTTGTAAATACTTAACCTGCATAAGTTAAAAAGGATACTAAAGTTCCTGGAGTAGAATACTTTGATCCTGAAGACTTTGATAAGGACCTTAAAATGTTATAGTAAGTTTCTGCTTCTGAAGAAGTAGAACCAGAAAAGAAAGAAAAACCATGGTTTGACTTAGAAATGATTGAAGCTTTGAAGTAGAAAAAGGAAGTACAAAACTCTCGTAAATTTAAATAGTGGATAGATTATTCAAGAGTAGAACAAGGTAAATTAAATGCTGAGTTGAATAATAGACTTTTATTTTCAAATGATTATGCAGGTTTTGTTAAATCTTTAAATAGTAACTACTAAAGAGATCTTGGTTAAATTATGAGATAATATATGAGCTCCTTTAAATGGATTTAAAAAAATCATATGTTTGAAATCTTTTTCACTCCAACATGTAAAAAAGAAAATCTTCCTATTAATTTTGATATAACTGAAGGCTATTTCCGCTTACGTATTGCCTTAGATGTCAAGGGTGCTGGAGCTAACACTTAGTATTAGATACTTAACACTAGTATTCCAGAAGAAATTACTGATTAGTTGGATTACCTCTTAAATAACATTCATTAATCTTAAGGAAAAAGCATTTTTAGAACTCTTAAATACTTTGACAATAATATGGAAAAAATTTTTGTTGGAGCTCATGATCTTATTAAATTACAAAAAGATAGAGAAGAAGAGGAAGAAAGATAAAAGAAAGAAGAGGAAGAAAGATAGAAATTACTTGAATAGAAGAAGCTTGAATAGGGTGATAACTAAGAAGGAGAAGAAGAAGAAGGCGATGAAGAAGGAGATGACGATGGAGAAGATTGTGATGGAGAAGACTATGATGAAGTTGAAGATCCCTATCAAAATCAAAATGTAATAAATCGAAATATTTTCTTTCTTTTTTTTATGGTTTACAAAGATTTTAAGTTTTTTTTTGGAGAAAATAATAACCAATATTATTTGATTTGAAAGTTTATTGTTTATGAAGTGGATTACAACTTTGAATAATTTAATTTTCTAAAATTTTAGTTAATTTAAATATTGGTACAGTAATAATGTACAAATTACTAAAAATCATCTCATACAAATTATCATTATTTTTGAAAATATTTATTTCTTTAATGGGAGAGCTAAAAATAATATTTTTTTGAAGCAGAAAATATCTAAGATAAGTATTTTGGCTATTTCAATTAGCTTTTGTCAATTGGTGATAAAAAATTTAATTAGAATAAGCTGTGTTAAACAAATTATGAATTCAAGGATAACTCAAAAAAATTAATTAAATAAATTTATGTTACTTGAAAACACATTCGAAATTGAGAAAATTTCAGATCTATCTTAAATTTTTTCAATTTTTTCCTCAAAGTTAAAGAAAATCACCTACACATCAAAATTTATTTAAAAAAGCAAAATAAATAGAAATAATACTCTTGAAAAACAACCATGAGAAAATTTACGTTTTTAAATTTTGCAAATAAAAAAATAATTGAAAGGAGTTTTAGTCATTAAAAATTTCTTGATGGAAATGTTTTCTTAACCTACAACAAAATTTAATTTAAAGTTACTAAAAAAAATTATTGTAATTCAAAATTTTACTCTTTTGATAATTGTTTATCTTTCATTTTTGATTGTAATATTGAGCGAGCTACAAAGAGAATTGAGTAATATGAGATAAATTACTTTCCAAGCAACTTAAATAGGTTTACATTTCAAAAATATATTAATTAAATGGCTATTAGCCTACCGAATTAAGAAATATTAAGAGAAATTCTGGCTAATAAATTAATTAAAAGAAGTATTATGAGTTACTAGAAATTTAATTAAAACATATAACTTTACTAGTAATTATAAACTAGCTGTACCTTATTAGATATAAATAAGATTAACGCTGTCCACTCTTTAGTTTTTTATTCCACATATTTTGTAAGAAGAGCACTGGATTGATATTTCTTTCTCACATCAATTATTATAATTAATACCACTAATCATTTTTAATAAATCAAAACATTGAAAATTTGGTTATATTTTGATGAGTAGGTTGAATCATCTTTACTTTTTTCCCTATCAAATGATTACTTTTAAGTTCAATGGCGGGTTTACAAAAATTAGTTAAGATGAATTTTTTTTCTAATAATAGGATGAAGAAAACAATGAAGATAGCAATGATGAAAAAGAAGAGGAAGAAGAAGAGAAGAAAGATCCAACAGCTGATCTAGATTTAAACATGCATTGTTCCCTAAAAGACTTATAGATGAGAAGAGTAATTTTTTTTTTTTTCTACATAAATATCGTTTTGATGCTCCATTTTATGTTCTGCACTGTTTGTTTTATTTAAATAAAGTGAATGAATTTTTTTTACTGTATTGATTCTTTTTTTTAATTAAACTGAACTTACTTTTATAAATTATTTAATAGATTGCTCATCTTAGAGTTCAAAGTTTAGTTGTCTCTGTTAAATGCAAATCATGCAAATACGATACTGAACTAACTCTTTGTAATTACTTAGAAGGTTCTGGAGAAAGTGTCCTTGTTAATAATTTAATATGCGTTTCCTGCAATAGAATAGCAGCTATTTATTGTAGTAGAGAATTCATTTGCGGCCCAGATTTAAATTTAGCATTTCGTATTGGCAGCTTCACTTGGCATATTCTTGATATCAGATAAGTTAGCTATTAAGTTACTTGCGAAGGCTGCAATAATACTAAGGTTGTATAAAACTATGTAACAGGAACTAATCATTCAAGTGATTGCCACGCTTGCTTTAAAAACCTCTCATTCATCTACTTTGGATTTAATATTGAAAAAAAGATAGACCATGAGTATTTAGCCAAGAAAAAATCCTCTAAAGTTAAGGAACCAACTACAGTATCCTTACGTCCTAAAAAAGTTGGTACCTTCAAATAAGGTGAGCCTCTACCAAAAAACGGAGCATGCTCTCACTATAGACACTCTTGTCGTTTCTTCCGTTTCCCTTGCTGCGGTAAAGCTTTCCCATGTGACTTATGCCATGACTAAGCAGAAAAACATGAATAGATAAGAGCTAAAACCATGATATGTGGCTATTGCAGTAAAGAATAAAGTATTAAATAAGAGTGTAGTGGATGTTAAAAATTATTAGTAAGAATAAACTCAAACAGTGGATATTGGGAAGGTGGTAAAGGTACTAGAAGCCAACAATCAATGAGCAGCAGAGACAGCCATAAATTCACTGGATTAAGTAAGACAATCTCTAGAAGAAAAATAAAAAAAGAAAATATGCAAAAAAAATGAAATGTTAAAATATTAATACAAAAAAATAGTTAAAAGGAATAGTATATTATGTCTGCAACAAATATTTCAATCTCAAACAAATAAATAATTAACTAAATATACTCTGAAAATATGTGTAAATGTTGCTATATATTAAATAAAATTTAGTAATGTAAATGTATTGATTTTTATTAGAATAATTAAATAAAATTGTATACTCATGTAAAACTATTTCAAGACTATAATACATTTATTTTAAAGAAAAGAAATCAAACACTTTCAAATTCTTAATTGATTGTAACATTATATTTTAACACTTCTCTTAATTAATTAAATAAAATGTTCAAGTTTTCATTTAAAATAATTTTTTACTGTCTATATTCTTATGTTTTACAAAAATAATAAATACTAGCTCATTATCAAAAATAATTAGATTACATTAGAGCTCATCTCTTTCAATAAAGGTTTAATGAATACTTCCTACCAATAAATTGGATTTTTTAATTAAAAACAATTTCTTGATAATTTATACAATTTTAACCAATTTATTTAAAAACATTATCAGGTTTATTCTTTAAATGTATTAGAATTAATATCTTAAAATTATCTAAAGTTCAAAATGATTACCATTTTTAGCTAAATTTAATGATAATATGTTTTATTACACAGAATAAGCTCACAAAAATAAATCAATTCCCAATTCCAAGAAAGTATTTCATTTAATTTCTAAAAAATGTTTGATATATTATAAAACCTCATTTTAACCTCAAACAAAATGTTTAGACACTAATATGTCAAAAATACTATTTTAAATCATATCATAATTAATTTGATAATAAATAAAAACATAAAGAATATTTGAAATTATAAGGTAAATATTTATTTTAAGGATTTTTTTATTTTGTGATCTAAAGTTTATTTAGTTATTAAACATATGAGAGTGCAGTTATTTCTTTCTGCTCCAAATATTAGTGAATATCACCAATAAATAATTTTTTGTAATAGAAGAAAGAGTATTTCTAAGTTTTTTACTTAAACATTTATTTATTTCATTATAAATATTCTTAAAAAATCTTCTTAAAGAACTCCTAAAAGCTCAATAAAAAATACAATTAAGAACAGTTTTGTAGAGTTTTGAGATTAATTTTTACTTTATTAGCTTTAGTAATTTTAGAATTAAGCTTAATCTACAGTATAAATTTTTAAAATATAGAAAAATATAAGTAAAACCTAATACATAATATATTATTTTTGTTAATTTGACTCAAATTAAACAAATATTTTTATTCAAGATATTTTGAAAAATAATTTTGCGTAAAGATCAGAATAAAAAAAAATAAAAAGAAGATTTTTTTAAAATTTTTTTCTGATAGTGTTAATAGAAGTAATTTTGTATTTTTTATTTTAGGGGTTTTATTAAAATTGCACTGGCTACTCGATTGTTTTTAAAATATCTCCAATTTGAGTGGATTTAAAATGAATGAACGAATAAAAAGGTTTTGCATAAATGAATAACTAACAGAAATTTTAATTAATAGTGTTACTAGCTGTTTTCAATAATAAAAAAAGATCAGCCTTAGTAGTAAAAATTGTGAATATTGTTAGATAATTAGGGAAGATAAATTGAAAGTCTGACTAGTTGTCAGTTTTTTTAATAAAATAAGATGATTTATTTACTTCGTAGTATTATTGAATCGCTAAAAATATTATTAGTATTTACTCATTTTAAATTTCAAGAAAAATTTGATTGTCTTTGGATTTAGAGATTTGTTAATTATTCATATTATGCACTTTTACTTCAAGTTGCTAATTAAAAAGTTATTAGGCAATTTAGATTGATATTAATGATTAAATAGCAGAAAATGAAATTTAAAAAGATTAAATATAAGAAAATATCAATAATGTTTCATAAAATAGTTCAAAATTTAAGGATAATATTAAAATTAGTGAACATAATAGGCAGAATTTTTCTTGTTATTTATTAAATGTTTAGCTTTTTAATTTAAAGAAGGAAAATATTTACATCAGTAAATTATCTTAACAACAAAATGTAAAGGTTAATGCTATTTATTATTCCTATTTTATATCTTAAAATTTAAGAAATACCTTGCGAGAGCAATATTTCTTTTTTATTTAGTTCTTTTACTACCCAAAATTTGCTAATTAAAAAAAAGATTAAGGCTAAAAGTATATTATTTTAGATTAGAAATAAAGTGGCCTAAAATATTTATAATTTGAATTATTGTCTTATAAAAAATAGTATTAAGAATCTTTTGTAAAAAAAAGAAAAGGGAAGGCCAAATTATTTGTGATTACAATTTTTAAAATAGTTAATTAGAATTGATCGAATGAAGTAAAAAAAAAAAAATAAAATAAATAGAGTGGGTAGGAATTTGATAAGTAAAATAAGATCCTAGAAAAAGATTAATCATAATATAAAGATTTATTGATCCTATATACATTAAATTAAATTAATTAAATTCTGTCTTTATGCATATCCTATAAATATTTAATTAAAAATAAAAAAATTAATAAAAAAATTAAATAAAAAGAACAAGTTTTTACAAATACAATCTAAGTATTTCAAAACTTTTCATAAGTAAAATCTATAAATCATATAAATGAACTCTCCTATGACTCCTTCTGAGAAAAAAAATACTCAACGCATCAAGCAAAGAGTGATCTTACTTTAAGAATCTCTTACTTAAACAAAAAAAGAAATAGAATAAATCCGTTAATATATATATGGAGAAAATGAATCTATCGAAGATTATTTTTATGAATAAGACTTGCTTGTCCTTTGCAATGATTTGACTCAAGGAAAAAAGACTAATGCATATGTGCTATATTTATAATAAGTGAAGACTAAATTTGAAATATTCTCTTTAGTTTTCCAAGAAATCCTCAGCTTAGAAAACAAAGAAACCTTATCATCAAAAACCTTTAGACAAACAAGCAAAATTCACTAAAAACTTCGTTAATATTTCAATTATGAAGTCCTTGATATTCCAGATGAATTCAGTCCTTGAAAAACAATTGATTATCTTAAATGAAATTCTAGTCAATGAAAAACAACTCAGTAATTATAATCAAAAAAATACTAACAAATTTATAATATAGCCATCGTTTTAAAATTTCTAACGCAATCTGATAACACCCAGCCATGTTAAAGACAATAAAAATCATAGAAACATCTGTAATCAGCCTCTTCTAACTTCTTCTTTCCATCTTCCTTATTTTTTAGAAACATAAACCAAAAAATTATCAAATAACAAAAATAAAAATAAAAATGATTTTCAAAAACTTAATCACCCAATTAAATAAATTTTAAATCTTAAAACTACTAACCAAATCATAAAATAAATTACTAAACAACTTTAATTATTATGTTTACTTCCATTATTTGCATCTATGTACCTATTCTATTGTCTGAAATCAAATTACTTAATCAATTAAAACATCAAAATTATCAAATCTAAAATTTTAAAGTCACCTATCAATCTATTCATCTGTATGTCCAATAAAAAACTTAATTTCTTTTATTATTAATGTTAAACATAATACATAAGTATATTAGAGATTTTAAAATTTCAAACCTCTACCCTGTTTAATTTACTCTCAAATTCCAATATTTATTTTTTGCTAAATGTATTCATTTATTGATTGATACTATATTTGCTTCTTATTTAATTTACTAACTTATTTCAAGATTTATTTTTTTCTAAACGTATTCATTAATGTTGATTGATTGATTGATATCATAGTTGCTTTGGCTGATTAGTTCATCAGTTTATTGACAGATTTTATATCTCATTTAATCAAATAATTCATGGAGGATTTGATTGTTTTATACCCAATTTGAGTACAGCTTAAATGATTGATTAATCGTATTTTTTGATTGCTGGAATAAAAAATTAATAAATAAAGGAAGTAAAATTGGGCTGAGATAAATTGAAAAAGAAAAGTGTAAGTAAATTTAAATAGTTTTCTAATCATAAAAGATAATTAATAAATAGATCTGTTTACATATTATTAAATCATTTATTTCAAAATAAGATTATTATTATTATTATTATTTGTGTTTTTTGTTTCAAATATTTATCTTATAAAATAACTTAAGAACATCTGTAACCTTCTAACTAGTTAATTCTTTTATAATTTACCAATTTTTAATAAATTTGTCCCAACATGTACCAGAGAGAATCAATTATAAATTCCTAAAATGGCAAATATCTTTTAATTTTAAATGTAATAATAGATAAAATCTGCCAAAAAATATCAGAATTGCACTGGCTAGACTGAAGCCTTTTAAAAATTAATTGCAATCAATTACTGGATTTATGGATTTTAAAAAGAAATGCATGAATAAGATTTTTTTAATTTAATAATTGTGTGAAAATAATAGATTCCTTATATAGTACTTATCCATATACTTATACAGACTTAGCTTCTTGTATGATGAATTGGGTCTATTATTGCTTTTTTGATTAATAATAATAGTAGAGAGAAAAAGGAAAAAAATTGAATTATCTAGATTCAATAGTTTTAATTAAAAATGTTAGGCATTTCTTGAAGAAAATTTTGATGATAACACATTAAATTTACATTTATCTTTTAAAATTATAAATTTGTTAAGTTTAATTAAGAATAATATAAGTATGAAAATAGCAAAAATTAGGACATTATTTTAGCTTTTTTTATGTTTCCTTTTGTTGGTAAACATGGAACTTTTAGAAAATGTTATTAATTGCATGCATTTAGCGGTTTATTTAATTTAACAAATCATGCAAAAAATACTTTTTTAAAAGGCATGAAGAAGATATAATAATAGTATGGTAAATCAAGTACTTGAATAATCACAATTTAAATGTATGAGATTAGTGTAATAAAAAATTTAGAATAAGTAAGTAATACTACACTTACTTAAATATTTCTCCAGTATTTGCATAGAATAATTAACATTATCATAAACTCTTCTACCAAATTGCTATAACTGAAGTATTATAAATCTTTAAAATTTCAGGAAGTTCCTATTATTAGCATTTTTGATTCATTAACATTGATAAGATAAACGTATTAAATGTATTAGGCAAATAGAAGAATCTAGATTATGTAATTATAAGAAGAAACTTATTTACCATTAATCAATAAATCAAGCAATTAACATAATTATTGCTATATTTTTAAAAATGATTATGATAATGTTTGTAATAATATAAAATGATAAATAAATAGTTCATCAACTATTTTATGACTTTTTCACAAGTTTTATTTAATGTTCTATATTAACTAACTAGATAGAATCTTTTGCTTTAACTAACTTAGCAACTTTTTATTCTAAATTTACATCCTTAAAAAACTATCTCAAGAATTTATTTTTTGGTTGTAATATAGTTAGTTACAATTCATATCAAATGATTTTTTAAATAAATTGCATTTCAACTTATTATTTACCTTTCTCTGGTTAATCACATCAGGTAGTCAGTTTACACTTAACTAACACCCCAATTAGATTTACATCTAATTTTAATTAATATTCCTTAATTGTAACAACATACTATTAAATTCTACTTTCTCCAAACAACAGCAAATTTTGACATCAATGGTATTTTTCATTAACATCAAAAAATTAGTAACATCAAACAATCAATCAATCAAACATTTAAAAACTTTTCAATTGATCTATTTAAAATTTTAAAAAAGAAAAATGAATCCTTAAGGAAAATTTGTGAAAAATTAAAAAAACTATTTTTGATTAGAAATTTAATTTTGGCTTAAAATAGCAAATCAAAAATCAAGATTTCAATGTAATGCTTATTCTACAACAGAGTTAGGGTACGCTTAACAATAAATTGAAGTAGAAAGTTAATTTTATATTTTCTATTTCTTTTTTTAATTCATAAAAATTTTTAATCATAGCCAAAGGATCAATCTAAATTAATAATTTTGTAAAAAATAAATATTAATCATCAATCACATTTCTCTACAAAATAATTTTGTTTGATTTATTTACCATACATAATATTCAATGATATAATATTGAAAAAATTTTCTTTTATAGATATTTAAATCAGTATTTTTAATCAAAAGTAATAATTCAATATTTTTGCTGTTGATTGCAAAAATTCATTCAGTGTTTTATTATAAAATACTTAATTATCACTTCTTAATCTTCTCTTTTGAAACGCTGCATTTCTCATTATTTTTTATTGAAGCATTTTGTGAAAATACATTTATAAATAAATGTAAACTAATTTTTTCTTCTGATGATAATATTCTTTTTGTTTCAAAAAATAATTTAAATATCCTTTAATAGATATAATTTTTAATTTACATTAGTTACTCTAAAAGAATATATCTTAGTAGAGTAAGTATCTATCTTTTCTTAACCTTTTAATCTATTTTAAAAGACCAAAATTAAAGTTGATAATGTTTCTTTAGTTCTATTGATCAATAATAATTAAATTTTAGTTTTTTTTTATGGTCTTTATTTAAGAGCATTTTATTAAATTATAATTTAATTTTACACATCAACGGAAATTGTAAATTTATTTAATTAGCTGGAGACAGTAAGTCTTTTAGGAGTTTATTATAAGAATATTTTATGTAATACCAAATAAAAAGAAATATTAAGCTTCAAAAATAAATGGCAGATTTGTTTATCTTAAAAAACTAATTGAAACTAGTTTGTCATTAAAAAGATAAGGAATAATTGAAAAAATCATTTGAATTTTAATAGCAACAAAAAACTCATTTTTGTTTTAAAAAATAAGGTTTTTGTTTGCTATTTATTTATTGACTAAATTAGTAATTTGTAAATTAATAAATTAAAAGACATACACATTAATATAGACAAGAGGATAAAATTACTCTCTTAATTTTTTATAAATTAAAATTTCAAGATTTCAAACATTTATCAAAAATTATGCAAATAACGTTTAAATATTTAATTCTGTTAGTCATTATTAAGTCACTCAATCTTCTTCATCGTCGTCATCTTCAGAACTGTCCTAATTATCTTCATCATCTTCATCATCGTCTTCAAATATTTCTTCTTCATTCACAACCATTTCATCTTCTTAATCTTCCTCTTCTTCTAACTCCTCATCTCCTTCTTCTTCACTTTCAGGGTTTTTCTTTCTCTTTTTAATTTTAGAAGGTTCTTTTATTTCTTAATCTTCATCATCATCTTCTACAATTTCTTCACTATCAATTTCTGATTCTTCACTATCAATATCTTCCAAAGAAATATCTTCTTCACCTTCAGAGTCAGAATTGATCTTTCTGTTATTTTTTCTTTTTCCATTAAGAGATTTCTTTTGAGTGTTAACACCATTTTATACTTCAACTTCTTCAATGGCTAAAACCTTATATTTATTTTTACCAGATTACTCTAAAGTTACTTTCGTCTCAGAAGAATTAGAGTTTTAATTTGTATCATCATGATTATTTAAATTATTTAAGCTTTTAAGAATACTTGGCTAAGGAATTGTTTCACCTTATTCAGCTAAACGTCTAACAATTTCAGCCTTTAAATTGTATAAATGAGTTAAAATTTCTAAATTAGTAAACTTTTCATTTTCAATATCTTCTAATGTCATATATTGAGGTGCATGCTTTTTAACCTTTGGCAATTTAATTTCTGCAATTTATTTAGCTGAAAGTCCATATATTTTTCTTTATAAAGTTAAAAAATAATTTAGAAAAGCAATTAAAGCTAAATGAAATAAATAACAATTATTCATAAAAAGAATGAATTATATTTAAATATTTTTTTATTTTTTTAAATTAAATTTTTTTTACCTATTTTATTCAATTCTTCTTTTTCTTTCTTCCTTTGTTGGGTTATCTCCTGTATTAATGATACAATTATTCTTTCTAAGAACATCTTATTTTTTCATGTTTTGCTAGAAAACTGCCTCTAGATCAATCTGCAATCCCATAAAATCACCCAAAGACTATTAACCTAAAAGACGTTGGGTTTGCATATAAATTTAACCAATACTTTTACCAGGTAAGCATCCGCTTTCCATAATTTTCTTCCACTTTCCAATTCCAAATAATTATAATGCATTCTTTAGAATTTTAACTTCTTCTTCTCTCCAACCAGGAGAAAGAGTGTAATTCCACAAAGATTTTGATTAATTGTGCTAAAATTTTCCTTTTTTTAATGACATTTTACAATTTTATAAATAATATTTTATTGTTTTTTTATTTCTATTGACGAGTTTTTTCACAAAAAAAATTATGGTTAATCAATTATGTACTTTTAAATATTATATTTGCATCAAAATTTCTTTTTTAAACTCAAATTATTACAAATTTTGTAGAGTTATTGAAATTTGGCGGAATGGAGGGAATATTATATGGATTTGAATATCTATCAATAACTAAAAACATCAGTAGAACTTCTTCAATTTTCTAGATGCAGAAAAAATATAAATTAATTTTAAAATTATTTTTATCTTTCTCATAATTTAGATTTAAATTAATATTTTTTATATACATTTTAATTAAAATAATTAAATTATCTCTAGTAATAGTTTTTTTAATTCTTGCTTATATATTTAATTCAATAGAATTTTTGTAGAATATGAACAGATTAATTAAAAAAGACATTCATGTTTGTATTTTTTAGTTAGAATTTAATTGATTTAAAGTTAAACATCTACTCAATAGTTTTTCTATTTAAAAAAAATAGGCAGAGATTAAATTTATGAGCCTAATTTACAAATAACTTTATAAAATCAATGACCTTCTGCTCATTACTTTTAATCTTTTTTTATTTTTGTATCAAAATAAGTTTAATATTAATTATAATTTTTTTGAATGATAAAATTATTTTAAGAAAAAAAAGGAAAATTTTTTATATTATTAGACTAACTTGATTATTAGTAAACTAAAAAATTTAGCTTTTTGAAGATACAATTAAAATTTAAAAACAGTAGTAGAAGTTGATGAAACCTTTATATATTTAAATAATATTTGATATTTATTTTAGTTGGGTTTTAAAAAATTGAAATTTATCAATTGAATAAAACCTAAAGTAATAAATATAAATATTTGTTTTATCAAACTATTAAAGTAGAAAATGAATGAAATTTGTAAATATGTTACTCAATAGAATTTTTGAGAATATAAATAGAATGTGAGAAAGAAAAAAATATTTTTTATTACTGATATTTTAGTGTTTAAGAATAATTTTATTTGTGATTAAAATTTCATTTTAATATTTTTTTAAAAGGTATCTATCATTATATTGGTATCTATCATTATATTTTTTAGAGCTTAAAAAGAATTTCATGATATTTAATTTAAATTAATGATCAAATATATAAAATGTAGGATTGAGAAAAAAAAAAGTAAAACACAATATTTTAAATTTTATAAAATGATAAAATTATTTCATAAGATTTTAGTTTTAACAAATTTTTTAAGAAATGGTGATTAAGAATATAAAAAATTGTAAAGAAGAAAAATGATATTTGATATAATTTTAAATATAGTATTTTTTAAATTAATTTTAAGTTTTGAGATAACTTTGTTTGTTTTATGATTTTATACTTTTACGATTTTTGAAATTTCTATTTTTTCAATTTCTTAAACTTTAACGAATTTATAATAAAGGTCTAAAGTTTAAATTAAAGGCTTCTTCTGGGATATTGTATATTTTTAAGCTCTATCCATTGAATAATCTACCTTAGTTTGTTTAAATTGCTAACGAAACTGATTCTTTTGTTGCATACTATACAAATAGAGTGCCTGCTTTTGCTATTTTATAATAAAAAAGAATTATTATTTGTAAAGTAGTGAATAAATTTACCTCCAACTGTAGCTTGATAAGGTCGAATGATGAAATGAAAATCTATAGTGCCATATCTTTCAAATTCACTGAGTAAATCTGCATGCAAATCTTCCCAATTTTCTTCAGTAAGCTAACTTTCAGTACCCAACTAAACTGTATTGGTTATTTTAATAATAGTAGATATTATATCTGATTTTTTGCTTTTATTTTTATCATCACCACTATCTTAGAATAAATTAGCAGTGACCTATATAAGCTAAGCAGCTACTTCTGCTTCTCTAATAGCAAGCTAAGTTAAAGCTGCTACACTAGGTTAAGTTAAATGATTATCACAAATTCTAAAAAGTTTGCATTCTGTTTAGAAAAATTAGAATGAACCAAGCTTATACATTAAATTAGTTTCTTCTACAGAAGAAAACTCAATGTTTGCAGTTTTATTTTCTTCGTTAATTTCACAATCTATGACAGGAGTATCATTGCCTTCATTTGCTAGATGCTTCTCCTTCATAAAGTGATTAATATAACTGATAATATCTAATTTATCTAATCCCAATTCAAGAGGAACATTTTAAAGCTAAATCTTACGCTACTTCTCTGTTTACTTCAGTATAATATCATCAGGTCTATTATTTCTAGATATTCTTGGTAGCCATTAAAATCCATCATAAAAGAATTTTTCTGTGTCTACTTGCATATTATTGCTATCACAGAATTTATCGTTTTCTTTATTTCTTTTTCTTCTTTCCCTACTCTTGCTTGCATTTCTAAGCTATGAGTAATATTCTCCTAAATTTCTTCTTTCTCTTTCAAGTCTTCTAAGTTCAGCTTCGCTGAGTTTCTTTTTACCTTAAGAAGAAGAACGCTTTCTATCTCTACGAGATCTTGATCTATCAGAAGAAGAGGAAGATGAAGACGATGAAGAGGAAGAAGAATGACGTCTTCTACTTCTTTTGCTGCTGTCATGTCTCTTTCTTGATCTATCTCTTCTACTTCTAGATGAATGTCTCTTTCTGCTTCTGCTAGAGCTTTTCTTTCTATCTTTATCCTTTCTATTACGGTGACGAGAACTGCTTCTATCTCTGTCACTCTTTGACTTATTTTGGTCACGAGAAGATGATCTCCTCTTTTTGGAAGTTTTATCATCTTTTTTCTTTTTTTGTGAATTGCTGCGACTGCGACTTCTTTTATCCTTCTCACTCTTTCTGTCCTTTTTCTTGTGATCTTTCTCCTTTTTATGCTTTCTACTACTAAGTGATCTCTTCCTCTCTTTTTGGTCTTTTTCAATAGCTGGGGTATCCTATTATATATTTTAACCTTTCAGAGCTCCTTCGTTATTGTTGTTACTATTACTTGTTTAGTTATGAAAAAGCTACTGTTGCTGATCCTCACTTAAAATTGATGCCTCTAATGTTGTCATTTCTCTTGATCTTTGTTTGATTTTGAATGTAGGTAGGTAGGTATGTATGTATGTATTGTCTCTGTAACTCTATCTATCTATGTATTGATCGATCTATTTATCTATGTTTGTTACTTCAAAAAATTGATAATTTATTTTTTAAATTGAATCGATTTTCTAATGGCAGTAAGTATAAATGAGTGTATTTTTCAAATCAATCTGCTCTATTTGAATAATTCAACAATAGTAAGTCTTTTACTCTATATTATAAATTTATAATATTTAAATTTTCTTTAAAACAGGACAATTTAATCAATCTCAATAAAGATTTTTAATTCAAATATTTTTTCTGAAAAATATTATTTCAAAGTAAATTTTTTTTATTTAATTTTTATCTTTCTTTCTTTCTTTCTTTGCTCTTTATTTTCTATGTAGCACCTCAAATTTCCAGATAATTTATTCATATAAACTATTGAATTTTTTATACCTAATATCGTCTATCTATTTATAATTTCTTATCAAAAAAACTCTTCGAGAAGACAGCTAAAAAAAATAGATTATTTCCAAAAAATAAATAAGCAAAGATACAAACAATCTATCATTTTCTTTGTCAATCCAAGAAAACAAACTTAAAATAAGACACTAAATTTAAATTTAAAAATATTAAATCTAACAAAAAATTGGTAGATTTTTTAATAATTTTAGAATTTAATTTTACATTATTTTTATTTTATCAAAAAATTTAGGAACTAAATTCAATAATTTTGCAAACAAATTAAAATTTGAATTCAAGATGAAATTTTAAAAAAATTAAATTAAATATTTCTTATTATAAATTTAAGTATAAATATTGTTGAACCTTTAATAGAAGTTACGATTACATTTGAGAGTCTATCCTATCATAGAGTGTGTCATAAAAGCAGATATTAGGCTAATCATAAAGAATTATTTAGAATTAAAAATTATATTTAAAAAATGTGCTCATTTTAAGTCAAAATTAGATTTGTTTAATTTTGAAATAAAAAAAATTTCTACAAATTAGAATTAAAGTATCAAGAAAATTTGAAAGTTATCATTCTTTTTATTTTGTTTATTTTATATCTTCTAACTAAGATATATTTTTTTAAATATCTTTATCATTTGTTGTTTGTTTAAAAAATAAGTTTATTAAGATAGAAAGAAAGTTAATTTTCTTCTTAAATCTATCATAAAAATGAATATTTAATTGATTGAATTATGGAAGATGCTTTAATTTACTTAATAAATTTTGATAAGTCTTGCTGGAAGAGAATAGTTTGAAGATCAGAAGCTAGCGCGGATTATTTATTAGGTATATCTTTCTTTTATTTTTATTCGAAAATTTATTATCAAAAAAGTACTTATAGAAATGTGATAGCAAATTTGTCTATAGAATTTTGAATGAATATTTTTTTATGAAATAAAATATTTACTATTCCTAATATGGATAGAAAAATTATTAAACTTAAATAAAATCAAGAAAAACAATATGCATGTTTCTCCACTTATTTTTTATTATCGTAATTTAATGTTGTTATGAAGAATTCTTTTGTAGTTGGGTGAAAGAAGATCTAATTTTTAAAAGGATTTAAGAAAGGAATTATATATTAATTTAATAAAGAGACATTGATTTATATATTAAAAAATAAAGACAAACAAAAAATTAAAGCTTGCTAATAAATATAATCAAAAACATAGAAAAAATATAAATTGATTCTCATTGAAAGCCATCTTAAAGAAAGTAATTATATAGTTAGTAAATAAGGAAAAACTTAGAGGCGTAATAGTATAGAGTATCAATAAGCAAGCAAATAACTAGATTTAAACAATAGCTAAAATTTTCAAAAGAGGAAATACAGAATTAAAGACAACACAGTAGATCTTCTAGTTAAATGAGTGGAAGTAATTAAGATCCAATAAATCCTATTTATTCTTAGCATGATGATCCTTAAATGCTAATGGCAATAGCAATTTCAAAGCAAATTAATGTAAATAGTTAGTAATTAATATACATTTTAGATTTATGTATTTTCTAAATTAATACAATAGGGCTCTGAAGAATCTTCAGAAAATTCTGTTAAAGTATTATCCATTTCTGAATTATTTTTTTCATTTTAAACTGATTGCATAAAACATGAGAATTAAGCCTTTATTTTTGCTTGTCAATAGGTTTTCTTGAATAGATTCATTAAGAAAAATTAGAAAAACAAAACATTATCAGAAGTGTCTATTAATAGATTTAACATTTTGTTGTATTAAGGTACAAAATTTATTTATTTCATAAAAATTATTTTATTTTGACCAGATAATTCATTCATTTGGTTCAATCATTTGAAAAATATTATTTTAAATAAACAGTAAAATCTATTACTTTGACAGTTGAAGATTTAGTTACACTTATGGAAGTCATAGAGATATATTCAAATAACTTTGAGAACCTAGCATAGTATGAAGGTATTGCTTAAGATTTTATTTGATTTATCTTTGTAGATTAACATATATTTACTATAAATAATAGAACTATGGCCGAATCTCAAAATTAGCTTTTCAAACATACTATAATTTATTAAGATTGGATTTGATCACATTATTTAATCAGTAAATTATTTGATTGGCTAAAAATGATTTTATGGAAATGGATTAAATATATTTAATATAATTTAGGAAATATCAGAAAACAGCCAATAAATCAAAAGATTCATAGAAAGCGTTTTAATTGTTTTCAAAAAGATATTTAAAATATAAAAAGACAGCTTTTTAGAATATGCTACAGTCGAATAAGTTATTAGTGTAAAATCTTAATATTTATTTATTTGCATCATTAATTTATCTATTTTAAAGAAAATTGAGAGATCATCTCTATGTGAGAAATTAGCTTAGTAGAAATCAGAGGATACTTCTTACGATTATGCAATTTTAGTTGAAGATTAAAGTTTTAGCAATAGAGTTATTGACTTAAGTGACGAACTGTAATAAAATTGAAATATACCATATATTTTTGTTTATTTTAATTATACTTTGTTTGTGGTTTTAATTGAGATCAGATACGATCACAATTAGATTAAAATACAATCAAAACTAACTTTTATTTTATTAATTGTCATTAGTATTTTTGCAGAAGATGCCAATGCCTAAAAGGTTTAAAGAGTTTTTAGAAGGTTCTTATCTCCTAATAGTGAGTTCATAAAAGAATATACTAACTTGATTGTTAAATTAGTAAAAGAAAGCCTTTTATCTGAATACAACTAACAGCTTATCATTTTACTCTCAGAATTAATAAGTAATTAAAATCTTCAAAGAAGTTTATTCTAACTTTGCATTGATAAAAAATTCTTTTGATCAATATCAAATTTTTCATTAAAAAAGGTAATAAAAAAGTAGGAAATGCTAGCATAATTAAAAATTTAAGTGACAGAATATTGCCAGAAGTTATCTAGAATCCTACATGTGAAAATTTTGATATAATTATTCTTTTGATGAAAGGGACAATAATCAATGAGCAAGTTGGTAGAGAATAGAGAGTAACATTTTTAGATTTGGTTAGAAATTTTATTGAAAATAAATTTTAAAAAAGCTTGAGTTTTTTTACAATTTGATTGTTGGACTGGGAAGTGTTTCTATTGAAAAAACTGATACAAAATTTGAGCAACTTCTCTAAAAAATTAATATTATCTTTAAAGTATATTCAGAAAATATGAAACTACAAAACTTGGAAAAAGGAAATTCTGAATTTAGATTTTTAGAGAATCTTTTTGAGGTTTCTTATCAATTCATGAGCAACATGAAGAAAATATAAGAAGCTGAGTTGCATTAAAATTAGATCAAGAAAATGGAATAAATTAATTCTTAAGAAAAGAAAATGGAAGTAGAATAATAAGATCCTGTAATACCTCCTCCCCCAGTTTTGAATTTGAGTTCAAGTTCTTAATCTAAAAATAACCACTCTTAATAATTAAAACCATTAAACAGTGACTAATTCCTTGAAGATTTTGGTGTCGATGATAAATCTGAATCTGATTATTAAAACATTAATTAAATATAAAATATTTCAAACTATACCTATACTATGGAAAATATGGTTATGAGAATCTAGTCTGCAATAAAGAAAGGTAAATCAAATTTTATTTTATGTGATAAAATATTAATTACCTTTGTTAAAGTAGAAACAAGTCAGAAGTAAAGTGAAGACACAAACAAATCAGTTTCTTAGAAGAAACAAAATTAGAGTGAAACTTGTGAAGATATTTTACAAAAATAATTTGAATTGATTGCTAAATTGTCTTCATTCTTATTTACCATTTATGTAATTAACATGTCTTATATTTTTATATATTTGAAAAATTTATTTATTTTTATTTAAAATTAATAGAAAGCTATTAGTGATGTTGAGTTTTTAAACAAGAAAATGAGTACAGGATTAAGCTATGAAATTTTAAGCAAACTCATTCTATAAATTAATCAATTTTATATTCACTACAAACAGATCTCATCTCAACTCACCAAAATTATTCTTCTTTTTATTAACTCTAATACACATTTCACAGATGAGTTTGTTAAGAGTTACTGTTCTTCCTTATCCCACTTTTTGTTAAGATATAAAGTAGAAAAATCAAACAACTAGATCAATAATCATGTAAAATACTTACATTATGCTTTCATTAAATTATTTATTTTTTGTTACAGGTTATTAGCATTTATGTAAAAATCTATTTGAGCTTAACATCTCAAAAGAAAGATAAATTCAAAGAAGATATAGAACAGGTGAACAAAAATATTTTAGATTTCTTCATTGAAGGGTTGTTTGAAGTTAAAAATTATCACATGCTTCTGCTTAATCTTATTTATCTTAATCTTAATACTCCTGCAGAAAAGGAAAAAATGATTAAAAGTATATTAACAAATATCACAGTCATGAACTAAAATATCTTAATTTTGATTCTTTTACTTTATAATTTGCTTGTTAGTAGCAGCTACAATATTTTTGAAAACAAATTCAAAAATATTCTCATGAATTTGCTTCAATAAAAAACAATTACACTATCTTAAAATTCAGAAGATTCTAACTAGCAACCAGGTCTTTCAAGCACATTAAATCAAGGATCTTTATCCAATCAAAATTCATATAGTTTGTAAAATTAATCAAGTGAAAGCTAAGGAATGATTGACATGTGTGATCCTCTCAACATAAATAATTTCTTACAAATCAGCAATTAAAATGTGAAGAAACTCAAGTTACCTTCATTATCAGGCTAATCGACTACTTCAATTATTGCTTCAAATATTTCTCTTTAAATTTCATCTGATAACAAATCAAATTTGATTCAATTAATAAAAAAATTAAACTAAAATATCTAGTAAGTTCTCTAGAATGTTAATAATTTATAAGTTTTTTATTCATTAATGATTGAGCTCAATCAAATTGCTTAACTCATGGATCCAGCTTTCTAAAAATCTCTTCTTATAACTAATTTTGAGTAAATTTAGTAGATTAATGCTATTAAAAATTACGAAGGAGCTATTACTTTTTTCAATGAAACAGTAGCTCTTGATGGTATAAACTCAACAAGAGATAGTTAAATTTTTGCTTTACTTTTAAGAACAAACCATCTAATACGTTCAAATGAATCTTCTGCACAAGGATCTATCTAAGGAAACAAGAAAAATTAAAATTCATCAAATAATGATAAAATGGAAGTAGAATAATAAGCTGGTTCTGAAAATAGCAACAAATAGCCTAGCAATCCATAAGAAATAAGTAATAAAATGTTTATTGAAGATGATGCCTAAGAAATACATGTTATCCACTTAGCTTTAACTAATGCAATCAATCGTTTGAAATTGTACTAAAAGGATTCATAAGAAAAACTTAATTAAGTAATCCTATCAATAATGAATGAAACCTAATAAATAGAAAGAGATATTATGATGTGTATATTAAAATAAGATAATTTAAAAACATCCGACATATTTGATAAATTAAACCTCTCTGAAGCAATCTATATAGATGTTTTAAAATTCATTTTACTTCACTGCAATACCTCTATAGATACTGAAGTTGATAAAATTATAGACCACCTCAAGAAAAATTTAAATGCTGTATACATAACTGAATTATTATCAATAATATCCTAACCTCTCAAGTATCTCGACAAAGATATGTCCTCCCGCTTCACATAATCTCACTCTAAGCTTTAACAAGATTTGAATTAATATGTCTTCTCTCGCATGTATGTCAAAGAGCTCTTATAATTCATTGATGTCTTATTTAACTACATCACCAAGAATATTTCAGGTATGGATTTATTAAAATTAAATAATTATTCAAAGTGAAATTTCTGCTTTTATTTGATCAAATTAATTTCAAAGAGAAAAAGAGTTTTAAACCCTAAATACAAAGAAAAATATTTTTTATTTCAAGGCACTCTGGAATTTCACTTTTTTTTATTAACGAAATATTGTTTTTTTATTTTAAAGGTAAATTGAAAGATTTCTACAAATTTGAAAAGTACCCTACCTCAAAGTAGCTTTGTGAAGAAGTTCTTATTTTGAGTGTATTAAATGGTAATGTATCAGGAAAATAATCTATTGAAACAATTGATACCCTCTTTAATTCTCAAGTATAGAAATTCACTTAATACTTCAAAAGTAGTATTAGTTAAACTATTCAAGAATATGAGAGACTTGCTTTCCTTTTAATTTTAAATAAATTTTAAAAGTATTCCTTATAAGTAGAGTTATTTAATGTAATCATGAAATCACCTTCAATCAGTGATTTTTCTATGAGTGTTTTGAATTAGATTATATTGTTCATTCTTTCAGAAATTAAATAATCTCCTCTCAATCTTAAGGCATTTTGTATTGCCTTTAACTTGAATACAATTCCTAAAGACTCAGTAGATGCTAATCTTCTTAGACTTTGTTTAGAATTGAGAAAAAATCTTGATTTGCATAATCTTTAAGTATCAGAGTCTAATAATATCTTGCTTGATATCTTACTTAGATATCCTAACAGATAAGCTGATCTACTCTTGCCTTTTATTGGATAAAAAGGAGTTAATTTAAAGGAAAAACTTTGGTTCCCTATTTCTGATTTAATTAAAACATGCTTCTAATCTTCTAATGTTGATTCACTTTATGATCTTGATTCTGATTATGATTATAACAACAAAATTAAATCAAAGGCTAAAATGGAAAAAGCTCTAAGTAACTTGAAGAAAGAAAGTGCTAGAGGTAATTATAAAGACCAAAAGATAATTCAAGCTATTGAAAAAATGAATCCTGAATAGTTTATCAAATTCGATAGCTAAGTCCAAAAGTTTAGCTATGAAATGGATAAAAATCTTTACTACAACACAGAAAATATTGCAAATTTCAAAACTCTCAGAACAGCTTTTACCTAAAACTTTTTACAGTATTTCAACACAATTTTGACATTGAATCGTCCTCTTATTTAGTAATTCATTAGAGATTGTGAAATTAGTCCTTCTAAAATTACTATTTCAGAATCTGAAGAAAAAAACAAAGTAAGTTCTACTTTTTAAAAATATATTATTAATTTTTACTTTATTTTTAGGTTATGAAAATATGTTTTGCTGAATTAATGAGTTTCTTTGAGTCAATTATAAGAGAAGGAAGAAATTTTGATAATTAATTTGTTAAAAATGTGCTTATCTTGGCTAGTGAAATAATATATACTATCACAAACGAAACATACAGAATATAAAATTTAGATATTGGAATAATTGGTTATAATACTGAGCGTATTATCTAAGTATCTCACTTTATATTTACTAATTCAATTAACTCCATAGAAATTAAAGATCACTAAGAACTAATTAAGGAATTGTTTAATTATTCCCTCTTCTTGGATAAATTAGATAACTTAAAATACAAGAAATATTTCATTGATATACTTCTTCTCCTTATCCTCCACATAAAATAAGCTGAATAAGAATAAGTTATACAAGAAAAGAAAAAGAGAGCTTAATCTGACTAACAAATTAAAGATGCTTAAGCCTAATAATTACTTCAAAAATCCTAACAAGCATTATCTAATGATAAAATGGAAGCAGAACAAACTAGAGAGTAGATTATTGAAGATTTGGATAAAAAGTTTAATACTCTTCCTAAAGAAGTTACATAAAACATTTGCACTCTTGAAAAGTACTAAGGGAGACATGAACAATAAGTTTTCTATAAGGTAAATTTAATAAAATCACAAAATTTAATTCATTTTTAAAATTGACATTGTTTTAATCATTTTATTCCTTGTTTAAAATAGTGCCATACCTGCAATATTGCAGAATAAAGCTATGTCATTTGTTCATGGTGTGCCGTTGTTTGTCACAATGGACATGATGTGATGTATTACAGATAATCAAGTGGAACTTGTGATTGTGTAGAGAAAGGACCATAAGGTAATCAAATTAATAACAGATTAAAAGAATTTATTTTAATTGATTTTTGAGAATTTAAATAAAAGTTTTATTAAGTAATTAATTTTATTTTTTAAATTATAAAATAGGAGGATGTAAGGTAAAGCTTTATAATAAAAATTCAGGACTACCTTCATCTAGTTAGTAGCAACAGAGCTAAAAGGGTTACAAATTTGAAAGATACGATTTCAATAAATCATAGTATGAAGCTCTTCTCAGTTAAATAGATAACTAAGATATTCCTCCTGAATTGTTAACATATTATCTCAAAGGAAAGGAAAAAGAAGAGAAATTGAGGGTAATTTATAATTATTTTTTCAATATAAAAAATTAATGTATAGAAATTATAATAGGTTTTATAAGATGATAGATCTCAATTTACCTTTGAGAAGAAAATAGGTTCATTCAATCCTTTTGGATAGATTTAGGATGAATGTATTAAATTGATTTTAGTTAAATTATTTTTAAAATTTAGAATTTTATAAATATAGAAGATGATTAATATGAAGAAGTTAATGAAGAACAATTCATTGAAGAAGAAGAGAAAAATGATGAAGAAATTTTCTCAAGTGAATCAGATAAGGAAATGGATTTGAAGTTAAGTGAAAAAAATATTGAGGCTTTTGTTGGAAGTCAAAGAACTTACATGATTGATAAATAATAACCTAAAGGAAGTAAGGAACGTGTTGATTATGCTTATAATTTACGTTTTGGAGATTTAAATAAATTTAATAATACTATTCAACGTTTCGTAAACAGTAATAATTAATTTGAAGTTGAATCAATTAATTTAAGCCCAGAAAATTCTAATTTAGCTTAGTAATATCCTGAAATGAATAATTTAAACTAAGGAGAAGACAGTTTAGTATCAGGTAACACTGATAATTAAAAATCATAGGTTAATAATTTTAGCTTTAAGGATATAAGTGATATGGATACTTTCTTATTAAATTTGATTGAAGCACAACAAAAGTAATCACCATAGTTTAATATGATAAATGCAATTATGTAACTATGTGAATAATAACTAAATTCTATTGTTTCTAATTGGGAATCCATTTCATCAAACAGAGAATTACAAAAATCAAATAATGTTGTTTAGACTATTGATTTCCTTTCCAATATAGTTGCAGGAACCATTCTCACTAGCTAAATGGATAATACTTTGGGAAAAATTGTATGCAGGTTATACAAGAATGGTCTACTTGACATGAGAGTTAGAGAAGACCAATTCTCTGATAATCAATACTTCTTAATGCAAAGTGGATATGCAGCACAACCTGTAGCTCCTATGATTATAAGAAAACCTATTGATTATAATAATGAGAATTTAATAGTACTTACTAGTGGTTCTAAAGTCTTAATCATAGATAAATAAAAACTTCTTATGAGATTAGCTGAAAATATCAAATTATAGTTAGCTTCTAACAACGAAGACTAATTTTAAGGCAGCAAATCTCTTTAGCTTTCCCAAACAGATATATCCATAATCCATCAATATCCTCTTGATTTTACTATTATGCATGTCAGATTCTCTCCTAAAAATCCTTAAGTCATAGCTATCTGTGGATTAAATTAAATCTAAATTTGGAAAATTAACAATGAAGGTAAAATTGTAAAATCAATTAGCATCTAATAAAAAAATTATGGTGAATACATCAATAAGATCTTGTGGCTTCCTAACAGTGAGGTAAATTATCACAAATTATAAAAAAAACTATTTTTTAATTCATAATTTAAATTATTCTATACAGTAATACTTGATGGTTATGAACTTAAAAAGTATCAGATTGTACTAGGTTAATTTTGAAGGAAATAGTCCTTTGATTATGAAGTTTAATGCTAACGACTAGAGTGGTATATTCAAAGACTTTATAATTGCTGAAAATCCTGCTCGTCAAAATGGTATGAAATTTTAATAATAAAAAACTTTTTTAATTTAATTTTTATGAAGAATTTATTGTGTTGGTTGCTTGTGCTGATGGAAGAGTTTACTATTAGGAATTCGGAACTTAACAAAGAGAAGACATTATATTCACTTCATATATTAGTATACCATCGGAATTTGTTCCTAAGGGATAAGTATGTATGGGAATCAGCTATTCTCCTCACTCAAATATAATGACTCTTTCTTATAAAAATGGAGTTAACATCTTTGGTAAGCTTGATATTAAGACTCATAAACTCGCAAACTGTTTCACCTACAGACCTCTTTAATCATAAAATAAGAATGGATTGCTATAATTTATTGAAAGAAGTGGAGAGATTATGACTAACTCTAATGAAATTCATGTTGATGATAATTAGTGCCTCTACATAACAGCTTTGAGAGACCCTAACAATTAATCTAATTATTCAATCCATAGCGGATATCTTACTGTAGTTAAACTTTCACCCAACTCAATTGTGACTTAACCACTAGCCACTAATCTGGTTAAAGTAAAGCATTATAATATATTTAATAAATTCTAAATTATTTCTTATGAATAAAAGATAAATGATGATAAAAAATGTGAAGGCTATTGCGTGATTAAATCAGATAAGTTAGATGGTGTCAAGCTAGTTATGTCAGTTCATGAAGATGGAACATTAAATCTATTTGGAGTACAAAATGATGGACAAAGTATTCACAATATCCATAAGTACATTAAAGAACAACTTATTGCTGATCCCAAAGATAAGAATGCTAAAAAGAGTAAAAATATCAAAAACATATTTCTTTAATAAATAATTATTGGTTAAAAAATATTATTTAGATGGTGATGCTAATGGAGATGATGAAGACAGCAGTTTAAAATATCTGAGTGATGAAGACTAAGATGATCTCAGTGGTAATAAAAAATTAGCTTAGAATCATCCATTTGCTCATGACCCAACTTACAAAATTTTGAAAAATGAATTCCAATTATCAGACTTAAGTAAGAATCCCACTCTTTTGGTTGACTTTATGGAAAAATATTAACCTTTAAGGCAAGAAGCAGACATAAAATTAGAAATTAACAAGACAAAGAATGAAGTTGTCTTAAATAATGAAAAGAATAATGTGTTGATATCAAAGAGTGAACCTTTAGAAGTACATCATTAAATTTTATATTTTACCTTGTGAAAACTAATAAATATTTCTAACTTTAAATAGATAAATATGAAGTGTCAAAATAAGCAATATATTATTGTAGGTATAAGAATTAGGATGTAGATGCCTCCTAACACTGGTTTAGGTATTTATAAAATTAAGCTATTCAACAGAGAAATTAAGCTGTTAAATGCTTCACAAGATGACAGAAAAATCATAGATCTTTCTCTATCTAATCTCGAATCAATATATTCTTATGTTTAAAACAATTTGACATTCACTATCACTTCTTAGAATCCAATCAGTATAATGAACTAAAATTAAATTTTATCTCATATAAATTATGTAATTAATAAATAAAAGGCAATTCTATGAAAATTTCTACTCATGATATTAGACTCATAAGTATTGAGCCTTATGGAGCAACTATTTCATAGTACCAACTGAAGGAAAAGATTGAGTAACTCAAAACTAGCTTAAAGATTAAGGCTTTGTCTGATAAATAGGAATCAAAACAAGAAGATAAAGAAAACCCTAAAGAAGTTGAATCTATTCTTATAAATACCCAAAAAATATTACCAGTTGATTTCCAGAAAAGAAGAAATCATCTTCTCCTAAACATCGATTAAAGTGAAGTTAGAGACTTAGTTAATGAATTAGATATGTTGACCATTCAAATTTTACTCAGCTCTCAACAACTTGTTTAGAAAGGATAAACAGAAAATTTCTTAAATGGTAATAGATTAAAAGAATTGGCAAATAAACTTAAAGTGATGTTAGTCAATCCTAAAATAAATGGTCAAGTTAATAGTTACTTATTGTCTTCTGTGAAGAGAACTCTAAAATGTGTGCTCTCTGCTTACTAAATTTATACAGCAGATAAATTAATTGTAAGTCATCCTATGGAATATACTACATTTAAAACTCTTGCTAGAGCAGAATACTTTTATAATTTACTTAATGATGACTTGAGCACATTAAATAATATCTTTGTCTTCCTTTAAAGACTAGAAAAGTTAGCTTTCAATAAGCTTCCTTTACTCTTCATGATTTTCTCTATTTATCCAACGTTATTATAGTCAATAATAAAGAAGTTCTTACAAATCGTAAAGGGTGATTATGATTAAAAGATCTGTGAGACCACTATCAATTCAATATTAAAAGTTATTATCCTTTACTTCTAATATCTTAAAAACAAAGCAGCAGCTCCATTATCATCTGTCCTTTCATTAGAGGTAAATAAATTTATTTATTCTTAAATTCACCACAAAATAAAATTTAAAATTTGCGCCGTTAATATTTTCTCTTAAAAATTCAAATTATTTGTTGATAAAAATTACAAGATAAAGAAAAGTAAAACTACTACCAAAAATTATTTTTTTATTTGTAGAGAGAAATCATTAATGATGAAAAATCCTCTCATACCAAAAATATTTCATAATTTGCATCATATCTTTTATGAAAAGAGATAATTTTAGGATTTTTAAGTCATATTTATCCTTCATCTATTTTTTATGATCATGATGGATAAATTAATGTGCACTATGAAAGTATTTTTTACTTTGAACCTATTTCTTATAATATTAATTTGTAGGAAATTTAAATATTAGAATTAAATTATTATTAAAATCTATTTAGATTAATACAATCAATACATGTTAAATACAATTTTATTAAAAGGAGGTATTAAAAAGCGAGTCTATTAAAGATGCTGGCAAAGAAGCATTTGAGATATTTGATTAATTTTTATAAGGCCTCTTATCTACAAATTTGAGGTAAAAACTGTTGATACCAACAAGAGAGTTCTAAAATTTCCTAAAGAGTGAAAGCTAAATTTTCAAAGATGAGTATCAAAAAGGGTAGATCAGAAAATTTGATTTTGCTTTTGATCTTTTTACCTATTTGCCTAAATTAAAAACAACTCAAAAGGAGGATAAGCTCATCATAGATTAGAAGGAAGAAAATAAAAAACTAAATTAAGCTTCTAGGTTGAATGCCTACAGATAATACGATGATAACTTCATGGAAGATATATCTGAATAGCAAGTAAAATTTTGTTTTGATTTTTTATGATAATTGATTTACTCAAATGATAAGGGTATTAATAAAGTTACATTCGAATGTTAATTCCAATTATATTCATTTGAAATTTTTCTAGTAACTACTCCTATTATTACTTCAAAATATCAAAAACCCAACCCATTCATTTTTGAAAAAAATATTTGCTTAATTAATTTGGAAATCTTTAAAGTTTTTGTTATAATTGACTTTTCAAGTAAATTATAGACAGAATTTATATTTTAATGTAGACCTGAAATTAATAATTTATTTTTGGTAATGTTAATTATTTCTTTTATTTTTATATGATCATAGTTACAAATTTTTGCTTATAAAAAGTAACATTTTTTCATTTCATAACCCCAATTTTTTTGGAGCTTCTCTTATTACTTTCCAAAAAAACTCTATTTATTTTCTAAATCATATTAACATTTTTCTCATTAAGAATTTAAATATTTGACAAAAATTACAAAATTTAATAGAAATTATGTTTTAAATACTTGATCATATCAACTTTTTTCTCTTTTTGTTTACAGAGTGTTACTAATATTTAGATTTGAGAGGGAGTATTTAATTTGATTCCCAAAAACATAAAATTTCTTCTTTTCTGACTGTAACAAGCGGAAAGAATAAATACTAACTAAATAAAGATATTATTTTGATTCTATAAAAACAACAAAAATAGATAAATTTCCCAACAGAAAATTCATGTTATATAAGGCTTTATGATATTTTCGTGTTAGCTTTATTAAAGAAATATCTTGGCTAATATATTTTTATTTTTTCTATTAGGATATTGATATCTATGGATTCAATGGAGATATGGATATTTAAAATGTAAATGAAGCCAATAACTTCTTATACGCTGGTATAGACAATATGAATGAAGAAGAGATGATGAAATTAGCAATTGAAATGAGTTTGCAAGAAAAGAACAATAATTAAGCCAACTAAGATGAATCTGAAAGCCATAGTAAAGCTGATGAATCTTAAAGCAACAGCAAGAGAATGGAAGAAGAAAATTTACATAATGCAAGCGGAGAAGATTCTGAGAGCATTAGAATTAGAAGCGTAGCTGAGAATGAATACTCTGAAGAGAGAAAGAGTGTAACTAATTATAAATATCATTTATTTATTTATTTATTTTTAACTTTGCTTACTAAATAATCTTAAAATACTTAATTAATTTCTATCCTTAGATTTGTTATCATATATTTTAAAAATAAACTTAATTATAGATGCATGAAGAACAAAATGAAATTATTAAGAACAAGGACATGGTTGATGAGAACGAATAAAATGATCAAGATATTGTAAAAATAGTTCCTTAGAAAGTAAGCATACTAACTTTTGATATTGCAAGCGATTTCTTAAAATCAATGCTTGATAAGCTGATAAATTGTAGTAAGTAACCTATAGGAAATGAAATTTTGTTAGCTTATCTTTTTCTTATAACCTAAACACTCAAAATCAATTGCTGTTAAACCCCTTAAATAGCCTATCAATTAGTTCACACTTTCTACTAAATAATTTCTATGGTAAATTCAAATACTCTCAGTAACTAAAATTCCGAAGAGGCTAAGGTTATGATTATATCACTTAAAATTTTAAGTGATGTAATTAAAACCCCAACTGCAAGCTCAGATCACAAGTCTAAAGAATAAATAAATCAATAAGCAGCAAGTTCAGATGCTCCTAATCCTTCTAGTGTGTCTGTATCTGCTTTAGGTACTTCAGAAGCAAGCAAATAGAAAGAAAAAGACTAATTAAAGAAAGCTCAGAAATAGATGTTCGAGGCTTATAAAAATCTTAGAGAAGAATTCAAAAAGTAAACAAATGATAAATATTTTTAAAATTAGAAGAATTTTATCAACTAATTATTTTTTCTTTATCTCACCCCATCAACATTTTCCTTTTAATTCTATTAAAAATACATTTCAATTAAGAAATTAAGAGAAAATTTTAAATTAATAAATTTAATAATTTTTTATATTTAATGATGATAATATTTATCTTTTTCCATTATTTAAAATTTTTATTGAGCACATTTTTAAATTTTAGCAAAAATTATAAAATTCTCTTTTGTTAGAATAGCAAATAATATGTTCAAAATAAATTTTGATCTAAACAAAATAACTTTATCTGTTTACTTAATATTTTTCAGAGCAAAAAAAATATTTAAATGATATTTTCAAAATTGTAAGTGTCGGAATGTATTTTCTAATGTCAATTTAAAAAAAATATTATTCAATAATCAAAAATAATTCCTTAATTTTTGTTTTAGAATTAAGAGCTTTAAATTCATCATGTGTAAACCATTCTGAATACTTAATCTAATATTAACCAAGGTTTATATTTAAATAAAATTTGGGTGTTTTTATTTTTCAAAATTTGCTTAACCACTCAGCTATTTTTATACTTAGTTACATAAAATATTTAAATAAATTGGTATTCATGCTTTTTAATCAATAAAACAATAGACAATTCAAAATTTATGAAGAGAAGAACAAAGTCTCTTTTGTTGAAAAAATTTATGAAAACTTTAAATTGATGCTCAAACATTTTGAAAGCAATAGAAGCTCTTTAAAAATAGAATACGCAAATGGTGAGGTTGTTTAGGTCGTCTCTAAGGTCAATTTGA
This sequence comes from Tetrahymena elliotti 4EA, assembly GCA_000231825.2. Lineage (NCBI taxonomy): Eukaryota > Ciliophora > Oligohymenophorea > Hymenostomatida > Tetrahymenidae > Tetrahymena > Tetrahymena elliotti. Next base: position 690,974 of record JH720297.1, read on the forward strand.
AGCCTTCTACTTCAGAAATTTTATATCAAAGCTTCAAAAATCTAGAGGATTTCAACCAAAAATTACCTATGTTAATGTAAATCGTTGATTAAATATAATTCGGTAATCTCATGGGCTTACTCTTCTATCTTTTGTTAATTGACAAAACAATTATGGACCAAAAGTCTCTTTAAAAGTGGAGTATTCTCCTCAGTGAAATACTTGTTTCTCCCACTACTTCATAGATAAGTCAACCCCGCACATAGCGTTTACTGCAGTTACTAATGAAGACTAGTACTAACTACTATGACACAATTGATCGCATAGGCTTACACAAGGATTTCGAAACTGTCCTAAGAATTCACAACCAATCTAAACAATTCAAAGAAATTAACTATGATTAATTACTAGTCATAGTATAATCCCTTCAAAAAATATTAAATATAGCTTAAGAAAGACGTCAAAATTGGTTGAAGTTCTGCAATTCAAAGCAAGGTGTTATAAAAACTCTCTATGATGCCGTCCTCAACAATGTAAAAGGGTGCGTTGAGCCTTCATTAAAATTGATTTCACTTTATTATGGACAAAATACTGATAAGAAGTGAAAAAAGTAGCCTAATAAAATTTACTAACAAGTAAATAAAATTAAATATTTATAAATTATAATTAAGTATGTAAGTAAGCAAGCAATCAATAATGAATGTAAAATAGTTTCTGCCATTAAATTTTAAAGCGTTATATACCATTAAATTTTAAAGCGTTTTTTATTGACTGAAATTCATTTTTTAATCAATATCCCGAAAAATATTGAAAAATAATTCAGAAAGAAAATAAATCAATAGATTTTTATTATTTGCTTGATTTGGTTTTATTCTAATAAACTCTATTTTAAATTACTTAATGAAGTAAATTTATTTTATGTTTTTATATCTAATATGTCATTTTAATTATTCAAATCTTACAAACATTCTTTTAAATCATAAATATTTCTTTTTTTACTTTATTTCAAATAAAATCTTAAAGCTAAAAATACTTTTTTAAAAATTTTACTTCATTTAAGTTGTTAACTAAGTAGTAAACAAAATAAATAAGAATAGAGAGAGAGGATTTTCTTTCTTTTTTGTTATTTCATTTTTTAAAATCAATTTTATTTAATCTTACCTAAATCATAGAAATATTTTACTCACTGTTTAATGATATTTACTATAAAATGTTTATCTTTTTAGATCTCTTTGTATTTTTTGGTAATAAATAAAAGCTATTGATTTATTGAAGCTTATTAATGGTTAAGAATTTAACAAATTAGGATTACTATTTCTTTTGGGATTTTACAAAAATTTCTGAAATATTTTGTAATTTTTTAAGAGTAAATAGTTCTTCAAACATTAATTAGAATAATTATTTCATCTTACGGGTTAACAAGAGGACTTCTAAATTCTACACATTTAGCTATAATTTTATTCTACCCACTCAATTTAAAAGAAGCAATTTTTTATTGATTATTAAACTGGGTTTTAATTTTATTTACTATAATTACAAATTTTAAAAATATTAACCCGACCTGCTTTTTTCTACTTTATTTTTTTCAACGCGCTTTTTTAAAAAAATTTTCAAAAATGGAAAACCAAAAAACTGAATAACAATTATAAAATAAAAATAACTAAATAGTAGATTTAATGATTTTTATTAATACAAATTTGCTTATTCTTTTTATATTTAATACAACCTGTTTTGTAAGTCGAAGTGAGTTATTGAATAAAAGATTAATTCAAGCTTATCAATATCATAAATTTAAAATTCTTCTAAATTGTTCATAACGTATAATGAAAGTATATTAATACAGCAAAATATTCTTCAGAAAAAAATCTAAATTAAAAAATATTTTACAATTTCTAATTAAATGGATAAATGATTTGATATAAAGAATGAAAAATATATTTCTTTTATTTGTTTCTATAATAAATTAAATAAATCTAATGAGATAGTGAAAAAAAACAACTGAAATTTGATTTATTATTACCATATTTATGTTTAATTTGGCAAAAATAATTAGAACACTAAAGGATTATATAATATAATATTTTAATAGGAATTTTATAAAATAAGGGCTGATTAAGCTAAAAAGTAAATTATTTTTGGCAGCTTTTTGCTAAATTCTTTTATGTAATTCAATCAAAGATTTACATTCATAGAAAGATGAATATTTTTGTGATAGTATCTAGAAATTTGATCAGAAATAATTAATTATTTTAAGGTAATTTATCTGTTGTATATAGAATGAATGATTGTATTGATTGTTTTTATATTTATTAAGACTGTTTAGAGATTAAAATATCCCTTTTTTTCTTAAAAAAATAAAAATACCTTATTTAGATTAGTTTGTATTTAAAAAAATCAATTAACTAAAATGACGAACTGAAGTAAAGATTAAAGTCTAGATTAAGGAAAAGGCTCTATTTTTTTACAAATATTTAAATATCCAAGTATCTAAATATTTCTTAAGGTAATAAACAAGCAAAAAGCTATTATTTCGAATGTTTAAAAAGAGATTAAGCAAATAAACAAATATTTTGTTAAGAATATATTTTTCAGAAAAGAAATAGAAAAACATTAATTTTAAGGAAAAGGATTCTTTTAAAAACATTACAGAGTTGACAAATTTATCTATTTTAAGAAACATATAAAAGAAAATAAGTCGGTTATTGCCATTTAAGGTATTCATTTTTAATAAAAAATAAAGAAAAGAAAGATCCTGTCTCTATCTAAAAATATTTAAAAAATTATAAATATTGGATTTATTAATATTTTGTTTGTCTTATTAATTTTTTTTACAATTTATGTTTTTAAACTAAATATTTGTTTGATCCAGTAACATAGACTTTTAGAATTAGATTAAGGAGAGGACTTTACTTTTTTAAAAACAAAAATAAAATATTAATTAATTGGTGAGATAATAAGATAATACATATTCATTATCATTTATCTTTATATGTGATCTCTATGTAAATAACTTAATTAAGTTCATTCAAGCTTGAATAATTATAGATGATTAATAAATAAATAGACTAATTATCTAGTTAGCAAAGCAGGCTCTCTTATTAAATACCTAAGCTAGTTGCTCCAAATTTATTCAAGCATTCATGCTTATAGTTTTAAAAATATTCACTTTTTTCATGAAATTTTAAATAATTAAAAAAATTCTTGAAAATATTCTATTTCAATGGCTAAATTTAAATTCCACATCTATGTAAATGATTTTTTCAACATAAACAAATAGATTTTTTTATAAAAAATGCAGGAAAGCTGAATTTAATCAAGTAATTAATATCATTTCAATAATTTTAAATTCAATAGTGAAATATTTTTGCTTTTAATTAGCATTTCTTTCATCTTAGATATATATTTTACTTTAATATCACTATTTTTTGAATTTTCAACGAATACTTGGATTCTTAACTTAAAAGCAACAAAATACCTTTGAATTTATTAATTTACTATTCTGAATTATGTAAGATCTTATCTTAATGAATTCTTTGTCTTTTTTCCAAAAAAAAAAAATCTCTTTTATTCTTTGTTATTTTCTTAATTTTTTTGAATTTAATTTTATTAAAATTAATTTATTGTTTGGCTTTTTCAATCAAAGTTTAAAGAATAAAGCTCAATTCTTAATTTTATTTTTTTTAAATATTAATAAAATAATTTCATAGATCAAAAATATTTTGAGAAAAAAATGTAATTTTTTAAACATATTTATTTCTATATAAGCTTGAAAACAGATAATATTTAATGATCTTTTTTTAAGTATAATTTTTACTTTTTTAAATTTGAGGCTGGTTTCCTTTAAATTTTTAAACTATATTTCAAGTAAATATTTGTTCTAGAGATATTTGATGAATCGTTAACTAGTTCATATTCAATAAAAGAAATCAAGAATTATTTCTAAAAAGATTAATAATTAATATTCTTGAATGGGTTTTTTAGAACTCAATTGAAAAAAGAGTAACCCATTCATTAATTTACAACTTTGTTTTAGCATTTATTTTAAAAACCTTTTATTGGGATTTAATTCTTTTTTTAAAATTGTTTAAATTTAGATGTTTTTTTTCATAGGGAAACATTAAAAGTAAATAATTTTATCTAACGTTCCTTTAAGTCAAAATAAATTGTATTTTTAAATGATTTAGATAGATAAGAAAATCAAAGCACTTGAATATTCTGTAAGCTTCTTAAAAAAGCTCAATTTATTGATTAGAAAAATAGTTTTTGTAGAAAAATTTTTATGTATTTTATTTTGAATAATATTTTCATAGTTTTTTATTTTTTACCAACGTTAACGCAAGAAGTTATTCTAATAACAAGTTAAATATTAGTTGATGAAAATTAGTTAGTAAAAAAAGTTGTTTGTTAATATATAAAATCTAGCGAGAAAAGTATTGTAAATAATCTTAAATTCTTGCAATTCTTTTTAATTGTTGCTTGAAAGAGTGGACAGTATTTAAATATTTTTTAATTTAAGAAAAAAAATCATGGACAAAATTAAATCTAATTTAAAAATGTGAGTAAAATATAAACAAATTTTATTCTTTCAAAATTATGAAATAGTATTCAAAAGCAAAAATTAAATCACTGAATAATTTACTATTTACTAAATTATTTATTTTTAGATCTAATATAGAAGAAATTTTGTTATCTCTCTTAGATCTAATATCACTTCTGTTTTGGAGTTTTGGCGCAAACTCAAATAAAATCTAATTTTTTCTTTTATTCTTTATTGCTTACAATTAAATATTTTTATTTTTTATTCAATGATTAGATATAAAACATATGATAAATATCAACATTTATGTATTTAAATGTCTTTTACTTGTTTATTTTTGAGAAAAATGAATGAAAAAGCCGCGCTTTTTGATTATTAAATATACAAAATTTAAAAAAAATATCTGTTACCAAAAGAAAAGTGGTTACAGTGTGTTCTTTGCTGGCAGGGATTTCAATGAATTGATATTTGTTTGCTTGTATTGCATTGAATTTTAATTCTCTCTTCAAACGATAAATATATTTATTAATCAGACTTGATACGAATGACCTTAATTTTTATTGTCAATATTAAAAGACAAAAGTTAATGTAAATCCTTATTTGCATTATTCTGATTTAATTTAAATTAATTTTTTGGCTTCAAACCTATCAACTTGACTTTATGGAAAATACTTTTCTCTTTATTGATAGCTAGCTTACGATATTAAATAAAAAATAGACACTAATTTAAATAAATTTTAAAACGGATACTAGATACATCTTCTTTAAAATAATGAAATCAGGGTGAAAACAAAATAAATATTTCATTTTACCTATTTTCAAAAGTTGTTTTTTTTTTTGACATTCATCAGTTTCTCATCTAAAAATGATTAAAGGAAGCGAATTAAATTTTTTTGGTAAAATTATTCATAAAATAATACAACCCACCCAAAATTATTAACGCATTATGTTTAGGATAAACTATTTTATAAAAATAAGATAGTCCTTATTACATGAATATAAATTTATAGCTTCATTAAAAGCTTGCATAAATTTTTTTTCACACTTGTAGTTGGTTTTTTCTTATATAAATAGTTATTATTATAAATAAGATCATTTAGAGCTTTCGGCAATGGCGATTTTCTTTATATGTAAAAAGGTACTCTACCACTAAAAGGAGTACTCTTAAAACATAAAATTTAACCAGTATTGATCATAATTCAAAACTGAAGATAATGCAAAAGACTATGGTTAGTAGTTTTGCTACTAAAAATCATAAATTTTTATTTGATATTTTAGAGAAAATCAGGAACCTGTTTTGTTTGATCTATTTTTTGATATTGATTCTATCTATTTACTTTATTGGTGAAGGGGTATGTATGTTAAATCATTATTTAGAAGAATTATCTTCAATGCTTTTTTATTTTTTATTTATTAGATTTTCAACTTGTTTTCTCTTGCATTCAATATTTGTTGTAGGGTAAATGTAAAATCAAACAGAAAGTAAGAGTGGGGGTAGTCAATATTAGAAAACAACTAATATCTTGATAACTAATTTTTAAAAATAGAAACTGAAAAAAAAATAACAAAGATTTAAAATTTATGGAAAAGTGATTAATTGGTTGATTGATTTTGTTTGGGGAATAAATAAATAAACAAACAAACAAACAAAAATCAAAATCTAAATCTGATTAACTTTAAAAGTATTGAAAAGTGAAAATTTTAAATAAATAAATAAACATAATCAAATTAACAACTGGATATGATTTAGTTGATTAATTTCTTGGTAGGTAGAATCATTCGCCTTATAAATTATATAAAGTAAAGTAAATATATATCAATCTATGTATTTACATAAGTACTTTAAAGTGATTTTTCACATTTGATATTTGAGAGGAGTCTAAAATTTACTATTTGCATCTTTAGAACAAATATTAAGATTGGGAAATATTAAGAAAAAATAAATAAATATTTACAAATATAATCAATAATAAAAAAAAAAAACTAGAAAAAAAAAGAATCTTTCACAATCACAAACTAATTCTAAAAATTAAGAAACAAAATATTTAATTATTTAAAAAAATATTAACATTTGTTTATTTAAATCTTGATTACCAAAAATTTCACAGACTTCTTAAATTTTTATTAAATAAAAAATTTTGCATCGCTGACTGATAGATTGATTCATTGATCTATTGACTCACTGAAATTGATCAATTGATATACTGAGTTACAGAAAATCCTACAAATTGGTCATAATAATTAATAAAACAAAATAAATCAATTAAAAAAAGATAAAAGATAAAATAATAAATAATAAATAATTAAATAATACTTGCTCTCATAACTAACTCATTCACTCAACCACTGGTCTTTTCAATATTAATTATGTTTGAAAATTCTTTATTGAAAACTCCTATTAATTATTCATCTTAACTAAGGACCACCAATACAATTGTCCAACAGCAACATGATTTTTGTTTGATTCCAGGTGAGGGTTATTAATAAAATCATACTCACACTAAAAAGAAAACTAACACTAAATGCAGAGACCGTTTCATCGGTTCTGTTAATTAAAATCAATTTATGAATTCTTTTGTTTTTAATCCTATAAGCAAACAAAAAAATTTATAAAAGTCACATAAGATTTCTTTTTAAAATTCTGCCCACACCAATATAAATTAAATAAACCATCTTAATAGCTCTAACCACAATTTCTAATCTCCTTAAAATACAAGAGCCATTCGTGCACGTCTTTAGTAACTATAAACTAATTTAAATAATGCTAATTCTTACTCTGCCGCAGCTCTCTCTCCCTTGGAAACTCCTTTTTCTACTGTTTTGTCACTCACTAATCTATCAATTCCTACAGGATAACAACACAATGTACTTTCTGATGAGCAACAACCTTACTCTTCTACTACTCTACAAAACAATCGCCAACAATAGATTGCTACATCCCAAAACTATTTTAGACCTGCCTATTACTCTACAACTAATATGGATCAAGAAGACTACTATGATTAAGATGAGATCATTGAAGAATCTAGAGAAATCTAAGAAGAGCTCCAAGATGAATAAACCTGCAAATACATTGAGCTTTTAAAGAGAGGAGTCGAAGAATCCCCCCTTTCTAAAAATTCTCCATTCTTAAACAGAGGATGTGAAACTGCTCAAAAAAAAAAAATAATTACTTTTTCTGCTAATGACAATATTAGCGAAGAAATGAGATAGGCCTTTTCCCTCCACTCACTCACAAATCTTACTGAAAAAGGGAGCAACTTCTTCTTATAAAGCTCCGAAATAGTGTAACACGAAAGTTTATGTAACCAATCAGGCTTCAGTGGTAAATAGAGTAACTCTAGAGGCAATCTATTTAATAATAATAGCTAAGCTCCATTAGTTGTTGATACCATCCAACTTGTCAGTAATATGATTGAGGATGACTTCTACTAGAATATTTTGGACTGGAGCATGGTAAAGAAAATTGCAGCCATGGCTGAAAAGCAAATAATCCATTTAACAGATTTTAAAACTTAGGAAAAAGATGCCCTACTCTCAAGCAATATGCAAAATTGCAACATAGATTACCTTCCCCTTCTAGATAAGCTTCCTAACTAATAGATTGGTAGCAATAATTTTAATTCTTTCTAAAGTTGGAGTATTATTTCTTCTACACAATTCCTTTCATCTCAAAAAAAGAGAAACAATCAATAATAGTCAGGAAGATACGATACTGTTTAATTGAATAGCTCAAATAGCCTACAAGCCTACGCAATAACTCTATAATCCTAAAATAACCTCTACTTTACCCTAAATGAAGAAACTTAATCTTAAAATGAAGAAACGGAAGGATCTGAAATAGGTAATTTGAATGAATATGATGAAAGCAAGAAAAATGATATATCAGCCAAGAACAGTGCTAATAAGAGCGTAATTTAAGAAAGTAATATAGACGTAGAATTAGATGATTAGAAGGTCAACATTTCATCTTTTAATTTAAACACTCCATCTCCTAATAACTAAGAAAATAAATAGTAGTATAGCTATTAATCAAGCAATCAACTAACTAGTTAGTCTCTTTTCCCAAATATTATCTCACCTATTATTCCTAATAGTAAGAGTTTTTATTCCGTTTTAAAATTTTCATCCTCTGGTCATATTCTAGTAGCTGGAAGATGCGATGGAGTAATTGAAGTTTACGATGTAGAAAAAAAGATCCCTATTTTTGTAGCTAGATGCCACTCAAAGCTTATCACTTCTATTAGCATTAACAAGACCTTTATTGCTACAGCTTCCTAAGACTCAAAAGTAGTGATTTTTGATATTAGAGATCTAAGTAATATCATTCTTTTTGCGTACTTGTCATCTAGAAATTCCTCTAGTATCCTCTCCTTAGAATGGAGTCCTGTATCATAAAATACATTGGCAGCTTCAACAGAATCTGGCCATATTAACCTCTACAATATTTTAAAAGACAATAAGTGTTCTTACAAAGAATTTAAGTTGAGAGAATCTAGTATTAAAACCTTTGCTTGGCATCCTTCTAAAAGAGGTATTTTAATTGCAGGATGTTTAGATGGAACCCTATTTGTAATTGATCTTGAAGAGAAGAAAATTTTTTAAAGAAAGAAAATTCTAAACCACATATACAAAATAATTTTTTCACCTAATTAAAATGACAGATTTGTTTGTCTAACTGGTCATTAGTCAGAAATTAACAATCAAATCCGTAATAACGCAAATTCTTAAAACAATTTAAATACCACTCAAATTAATATGAGTAACTAAGAAATTATAAATGACATCCTAGCATTACAGTAAGGTAGCATGTTTGTCCTCAGCTACCCTGAAATCAATAAAATTCATTAAGTTGAAGTAGGAGAAAAGAGAGCTTGCTAAGGAATTCTTTCACATGATGGCTCTAATATTTACACCTTAACAAAAGAAAATGTGTTGAAATAGTGGAAGGTATTCAAAGAACCCCAACAGCAAAGTGTAAGCTCTTCTCTATTGAGTAGTGCTTAAGAGCTTAGATGAGAGATTTAAAAACTCTAATACACAAAAACCAACTGAACTTTAAAAAAAAAAATCATAATGTTTTACAATAATCAAAAGTAAGTGAAAAAAAAAATTAGCTTGTGATTTAAAAAGAAAGAATTAAAAGGTCTAGTTTTGTTTAATTAATTATCAATTTGTTTCTTGAATAATTTCTAAGAATATAGACAAATTAACAAATATTGTTGTGCTTATTTAAATAATTTTGGGGAAATAAACAAACAACATTTACTGCACAATGAATAAACTCAAAAAAAGATTAAAATCATCCAAAACATAAATTTCAATTTAAAAATAAAAATTTTCCCCATCTCTTTCTTTCGTTTTGTTTGGTTCACGAGCAAAGTTATTTAGTTATTAATTGATTAAATTAACCAATCAAAATAGAAAGATAAAGGTCGCATAGCTTAATAAACACCCTTTTTGCTCTTCCCTATTGAATCTTCTTTCTTTCCCTCTAATAACCACAACAATAGATTTATAATAATAAAAGATATAATCATTTATCATGTAAAAATCTAACTTTATTAAAAAATTAATTTAAAAAATTATTGACTTCTTCTTTGTGCTAATCCACATTTGAATCAATAAAGCCACAATCAAGCCATAAAAAATTATCTACATTTATCTAAAACATAACCTAAACCAAATCTTAATATAAAATCTTTCTAATTACTTTACTGACTTATATTTATAACTCAGACTCAGCTTACATACTATTAGTCTAATAAATCTATCTAAAATCAACCAATAAAACTGATAAAAAATATAAAAATCACTTATTTAATTCTTATATTACTTCTATATAATTATTTATAACTATTTACTTGCCTATTATTAATATGTTTTTCTATTAATACAATATTTTCACCTTTCAAACAAATCTAAAATTTAAATCTTTCTTTCTTCTTCTTTTACTATTATTTTTTTGTCAATTAATTAAACGAGTGATTCACAAACTATTTTGTACTTAGCTTAGCTTTTGAAACTCAGTTTTCAAAAAATTATTCTAATAGAATTTGTTTTAATTGATTACTTCTTTTTCCTTTGTTTGTTAATAAAAAGAGGATTCACATATTTAACATCTCAAGCATTTTATTTTAGGAAATTAATTTGTTTTCCGAAAAAAAATTAGAAATTTGCTTTGATTTCTTGATTGCTGGATAATTGAATAATTTTTGTTTTTGGTATCTTTTATTTCAACTAATTTCCTTAATTTTAGAATCTTCAGCTTTTGATTGATTGAATGATAAATATTAAGATAGATATATATATTTCATCTATTGATTCGGTTATTGATTTCAAAATACGGAACTACTCATTACAATAATACTTACTTTAAATAATATTTATTTAAATTTCTTTATTAAATTTCAAAATGTCAAGACCATTAAGAATAAATAAAAATAACTTGTTACAAAATAATTAACATTAAGATGTATCTCTATACTTTAGAATACATCATAAATTTTTTTAAAAAGTAATAAATTTAGCCAATTTTTTGTATGAATGAACAATATTTTTAATACAGAATCTTTCTAACTCAGTCTCTGCCAACATACAAAAATGTTTGATAAATATTGCCAGATCCTAAATTTAAATAAATACTATTCATTAATACTTAAATTATTTAGTTCTAATATTTTTTCAGATCTCAGTCTAAGAAGTGAAGTGTTTGCTTATACTCAAAACTAAAAATTTAATAGTTACACTCAAAAATTAGTTGATCATTCAAAGCTTTTTGGTTTACAAGTTAATTTTTTGTTTTGTTTTTTTCTATATTCGATATAGAAAAAGAGAGTAGAACACATGATGAAAAAATGATTCAGTTTAAAAATTGAATAAAATCTCATTTTTATTCCAAAAATAATTCAATTATGAAATAAAATAATATAACTAAAAATGTATTTTCTTAACATCAATGAAACAGATTTTGAGTCGGTTTTTAAATTTTTAAAGTCGAAAAAGCATCTCACCCCATATTATCTTAATTAACAAAAATTTACTGCTTTCAATTAATAATTGGTTTACCTTATTCTGAGGAAATCAGTCAATCTCTTTTCTCTTTTATTTATTTACATTCGATGGATACAGAAAATGATAAAACGTCATTTTTATGTAATTCTAATCTCAAATTAATAAAATAGAAAATATAAATTCAACTTTCTATCATATTTGATTTATTTACCTTCATCCTTGGCTACAAAAAATAATCTTCTTATCTGACTGATAAATAGGTAACATACAAAATTTATAAGATATTAACATTTTCTAAGATTAAATATATAATTTACATTTTAAAAAAAGCATTAGAATAAGATTATTTATTTCTTTTACTAATTATAAAAACTTTGTATTTTTTGATAAAAGAAGATGATTTTAAGAAAATTTGATCACCTCTAAATGAAAAATTTTAAAAATCAATCACTTCTTTATTTATCATTAATGCATTAGATAGAATTGATAACATTTTTTTCAATCAAATAATCTATTTTTTTCTATTTTATAATAAGTAGGAAAAAATGCATATTTTGTAGGAAAACTAAAAATGGTAGTTATTTTATATCAAATAATAGAGAGAAAATACTTATCCTCTGTTTTTTAAAACTTAAATTCTCAAAGTAATTTCGCATAATTTTTTATTTCCATTTTTAATAAGATAATGAGTAATCAAAATTTTTTAATATATTTTTAAATTTACTCACCAAAACTTATCTGGTGAATATTTCTAATTTTCTTCTAAATTAATAGTAATCACTAAACCAATTAATGCTTACTAATATTAGTATTACTAAACAAACAAATAAAATATACAATCACTATTTTCATTTTTTTAAGTTATTTTGCTGAAATATTTTTTTCAATAAAATTGAAGTTATCTCAGTTAAGAAGGTAAAAAATAAAAGAAGGTAATTAATAAAATTGTGAAGAATTACACTGCTTATTATTTATTTGTAATGGTAAATATGAATTATTTTTAACTAATTCAAGAAATCATTTAAAATAAAAAGCTAAAATATTCCTTTGTAAAATATTTCATGAAAGTATATTTTTTAATATTTGGTAATTATAAAATAGGGATTAGTATTAAGTATTCAAATAAATATAATATTAAAAGAAGAAATGAATTATTTTTTAAAATAATAAATATTCCTTGTAATAATTTCAAAATGAAAAAATAATATTTTAATTATTTATTTGCTTAAAGAAATTGATGAGAAGTATTTTGTTATGATAAAATAAAAATATTTATTTAACTTTAAGCAAAGAAGTTTTCATTAATAAAGATAAATATTATTTAATTGTGAGCAGATAAAAACAATTAATTTAATAAGATTAGCTTTTATTAACCAAAAAATTTAATTTAAATTAAGTAAAGATATACTTCAAAAAAGAATGTTCTCCAAAAATATATGCCCCAAGCTGTTTAATAGTAGATTATCAGCTTTAAGCACAAGGTCTAGACTTTTAAACTCAAATTTAGTTTTAAATGGTTAGAATAATATTAAAAATAGTTTTTATAGGGTTCCCTTATTTAAATTTTGCTAGATTACCAATACTATAAAAAATAAAAACCCACATTAGAATACAGTAGGAGAATTAGTTTCTATTAGATGGGATAAAGTTTTGAATGAAAAAGCTATTTTTGGAATAATTAATAAGTTTAAAATTCCTCTTGTTGTAGCAGAACAAAAACACTTTTATGTTTAATAAATGTAGCTCTATACAGCTATTTAAAATTTTAGCTAGGTAGAAGATCTGCAAGGTAATTTACTTGACATATTCGTAAAATTGCATAGATCAGCAATTCAAAGTTTAGCTAAAATGAAGACTTAAACTTAATGTAAAAATGATAGAATTTTTAACAATTTCTGCATTGCCCTTTTCAAAGGCTAGAATTTGTTGAAGAAAAAAAATATAGCTTTACCATTAAATGTTTAGAATGATACTTTATTTATGAAAATATTATTATCAGATCAAATTCCTGTCTCTAGTTTTATGTCTGAAATAATTCCTAACCTCAGTTTTGAAGAGATAAAAGAATGTTGCAGTATCTTACTCTAAATGAATTAAGCTGACTTGATTATTAAAATAATCAATACACCTTCTTAGTATCTAAGTGTAGAGCACAAAATCTTACTACAATCTGAATATTTAACATATATACATCCTCAAAAGTTTTCTTCTCTAAATTATTTGATGCAGTATTTTGACTTTCATTTACAGATAGCTTTAAATAATACATAAAATCATTCTATTGAATAAGAAATGGCATAGGCTAGATGCTTAGAAACTATTGATGTATTTTTTAACTATTTAACAGTGCAAAAGAATTTGAATACTTAAGTGTCCAAAATAAAATCCTTCTTGCAAATGATTTAAATAAGCAAGTTTTAAGTAAGTAAATAATAAATTCTTAACTTGGAGAAAATATTCTCAAAAGTAAATAAATAAAATGCTTCAGCCTAGCACATTATTTTAGATATAGTTTAACACATAGAAACTCTTATGTTCTCAGAATAAGACAAGAAAGAAATTCTTGATTATTTAGACAACCACAAAGGTAAAATTTTAGAAATTTTATCTAATTCTTAAACAAAAGCACATAACGATACATAAAATTAGCTAGTTGGTGAGCTTAGCCAATACCTTTAGGGTATAAATGACATAGAGCAAATTAAGAACCATAAAAACTTCCAACAAATATAAGAACAAATGAATAAATGCATAAAAATATCTGATATAATTTAGATTTTGCTCAGCGTATCCAAATAAAATAGACTTGCTGCAAAGCTTCTAGTTCAACCTGATATTTAAACCCTTATTTGTGAAAATATTATATTCATGAATCAGTCTTCCTTTTCTAAATTAATTGCTCTTAATAACAGAGTCTTAGATATCCCAATAGAATTAATGATCTAGTATGTATAATAAAACTATCAAAATTTTCCTCCCCTTCTCTTATGCCAAACATTATATTTGATAGCTAGCTCAAATACTCATAAGAACTATGGTAAACAATTTTTAAATTATATTCTTTTTAATAATTTAAGTCAAATAAAATTATTTCTATCAAAAATTTAACAAAAGACAAATAGGTTTAATTGAAACAAATTTAAAACTAAAAAAGAACAATTTAAATAAATTTAAGCATTCAAAGTTATTTATGAGATTTGGTTGATAACTAATAAATGTATTTTAAATATTTTAATTACTCAACCACGTTTTATCATTCTTTCCCTCTTTTTTAACTAATCAAAGAGTTTACTTACCCTAAAAGATTAATGTTTAAATATTTTAAAGTTTTGGATGAAAATTTAAAATAAAACATTAACTGATTCTAAATCTTTTGATTACACAGTTTTGATTGCAAATAATTGGTTTAAAACATAATAAATTCTCCACACGCCACTTCACCTATCATACCTAACATTATTACGAAATAAAAAATTTAGTGAATTCAAATAACTAAAACATTGATCTAAACACTTAATTTAAAGTTTTGATTGAAAATAAATTATTTATGCCCTTTAATTTAAATCTCTGACTGAAAATAATTTCTTATATTGTTAAATTGATTTGTATTAATATTTAAATTAGATGCACTTGAGTTGGTTTAGAAGATTATTAAGGACATTCATAACATAAAAGAACAATTACAATATGATGAATTAAATTTGCTACTAAAATGTTGCTAGTATATAAAAGCAGATGCTTAGTTATTTATTATTTAGGATATTATTGAAACCAAATCAAGAGAAAAAATAAAAGATGAGCCAAAATATGTCAATATTCTATTTAATATCTTTTAACATAAAATCTTAAAGCAAGGATTATAGTCTAAATATGCTTAAAATTAAATAAGATCTATTGCTGAATTAATACAGAATAATAATACATCTAAATTAGTATTGGATATGCTCAGCTTAGCTCTTTTAGTTTAAGCCACAAATAAATTTAGTTATGATGAAAATTGTTAGGTGATCAATAGATTCTTTATGGAGAAAGCTACAGCATAGTTTGATAGTGTAAAACCTGACTAATTAGCTTACATATATATTAGTATTATTTAAGCCTCTTTTATAATTGAACACCCAAGTAAATTTTTTAATTTGATTTAAATATTATTTTATTAAATATGTTAATTTATTTAATAAAAAAGATAAAATTTAGTTGATAGATTAATATGAGAAATCTATTATGCAGTACTTAAATTAGGGTAATAAAAATTAAATGATTAAGTTCAACTAAGTTGTTAAAGTTATGCACGAACTAAGCAAGGTATTTCATTTGTTGGATGGAAATAGAAAGAATTTCTTGCAATAAATTTATTAGAAGACACTCTAACTTTTCAAAGTTGAATAAGATTATGGATTAGGTATTTGGATGTTTTGGCAATAGTCTTTGATTTGTTAAGATATTGATTAGTTTTTAAATTTATACAACAAAATTAAAGACAATATAAATATTGTTGCTAGTCATGAAGTACTTCAACAGCATTCTCATACAGTTAAGCTCAAATAGTACAGATAGAGTATGGATACTTAGGTTTAAGAAATCACTATTGTTTAGCTTTATCAATCACTTTGCTACTATGAAGTTAATGAAGCTTTGTATAAAAAGAATTCTTAGTTGCATGAAGAAATTTAAGAAATCAAAAAAAAAATTATCGAAAATAAAACAATTAAAAACTATTAAAGAGCTTAGACTGTAAAACATTCCTCAAATGCTGAATACAGTATTAGTGTAGTTGTTAAGTAAGCCTTATAGTAATTGAATTTAAATTATCAAAATTTGGAAGAACAAAGGATAGAAAACATTTTCTTTGTTGATAATTACATCAAAGAGTTGAATTTAATCATCGAGTGCCATGGATTCCAGCATTTTGTTTAGCATAGCATTTTCTTCAGTGAATAAGCAAGAAATAAATACATTCTTTCTAAAGGATATAAAATAGAAATCATTCCTACCTATCGCTGGATTAAGTTAACCCAAGAAGATCAACTTGCTAAAATGACTGAAATCATCTAAAAATATGCTCAATGATTAAACTAAAATCTCTTTAATTTATATTTTATTGCAAAGTCAATTTATATTTTATTTAATCCTTTCTTAGATAATAATAACATTTATTAATTCTTTCTTTTTCTTTCGTTTCAAAAAATCATCATATTTATTAATACAAAACTCTTTAGAAATTAATCAATTTTTTTATTTTGATAAAGATAATTAAATCTAAAATGAATTTATTGAAAAACATATTTAATAAATTGAATACTTTAACATTTTTTTTAATTTTTATGTTGGGTATTTCTTTTTTATTCTATCTACTCTTAGAATTTTTCTTTAAGATTTTCCCAAAATTCATAGATACTTCTTGTATTTTAACAAAGAATGAAGAGTATTTATATCGGAGGGAGATAGATCAAATTAGTTAGTGTGGAATTGAAGCATAAAGTGATAAAAAAGAATCAAATTAATATTTTTTCTTTATAAAAATTAAAACTAAATTAGAAAAATAAAAAATATTGAATCAAATAAATAAATAGATGATATTTTAAATGTATTTATTTGTGGAAATCAGTTATTTTTAATAATTTTCTAACCTCAAAAGTTCTTTCACCCTTAACATATTATACTCATAAAAATAACCAAGAAATTAAAGTTTTACTCTTGCGAATTGTTTGATCAAATATTTAAAACATATTTCTTTTTTACATAAAATTTTAATTTTGTTTAAAAAGTTTAATTTTTTTAAGATTTTACAAAAATTAAAATATATGTGTATAGTTTCTAATTTACATAGTATCTTAATTAATTGGTGAAAAAAAATAATAGATTTAAAACAAACAATTTTTTTTCAGTATTAGTTATTTGTGGCTTTAAAAAAGCAAAAAAAATATATGCGCACAAAATTTAAGATTACTATTTTCATTATATTATTAAGAAGTATTTAATTACTTAAAGATACTTTCATTTTAGTTAGTTCTCAACATAATTATTTTAATACAAGTTTTTAAGATTTTTAAAAATTTGATTGATATGAATCATCCAAAGCTCTCTTCATTTACTCATTTAGACAATGTTTATTTAAATAGGTAAGGGTTCTATTTTCTTAGAACAACTATTAATGCACATTATTTTTTTTCTATTAACAGCAAAAATCCATTTTCAGATAAAAAATGTAGTGTGAGTAATCTGACGTTAACAGTAACGAAAGCATCTTTGATAGATTCTGCTGCTAAAAGTTTAGTTGATATAGAATAAAGCTCAAAAGATTTAAGTAAAAATATAATTTTGCCAAGTTTAGATCCTTTTCCTTAAAGCTTTAAAAGTAGAGTTAGTCCTAGTTCAAGTGTTAAAAGAGTTTCTAGTTCTTAAAAATTCGACAATCATTTACAATCATATTTTTATTCAACTAAGAGAATTAATGAATTCAGCTAAATGCAAACATAAGCTCCACCTTCTCCTGAGAAGTAGGATAGAAAAAATAGCTCTTATCATTATTAGACTCCAAAATTGTATTCTAATAATTAGATATCTTTAAGCTAATTAACAGAATTGAATTTAAATTCTAGATCCCAAAATCCATTGAACTTCACTTAAGAAGTAAACAAATAAAATGCTAAAAGTTTGGAAAAGAATAAAGATTAAAAAAACTAGAAAATGTAGCTTAGTTAAAATCATTTTAATATATCAAGATAATCAGTAGGATAGCCATAAATCTTAAAAATTGATGTCTTAAAGGACAAATAAAAGATTGTTTAATTAATTAATAAAGACAGAAAAGAAAAGCAAGTCAAAAATTAAGCTGGATAAAATAGGTAAGTGGGAGATACTATTGTAGAAAAGGTCAAACGTGAAGAAAAAAATTTTTATGTAAGCTTTTCTCTATTAGATACATCTGCCCATAAATTGTTAAAGGATGTAAAATGCAATGAAGAAAATAAAGGAAACAAAAAATAAAAAACTAGAATAAAAAAGACTTTATTAGAGTATTTGTATGGAAATCAAAAATAAAATAATACTACTAATCAAAATCAGGATTACAGTTTTTATGAGAACCAATAAAAAATTGATAGTTAAGCTCATTTAATTTTCAAAGATGATAATTTTTCAATCAAAGATAAGATTTTATAGCCCCCATAGCCATAACTAGATTCATAAAGCTTAATTGCAATTGAGGATGAAGAAAAAAATACAAAACATGTTACTTAACCGGATTAACATGAAAATAAAGAATGTATTGAGTAGAAAATAGAGGAGGAAGAAATAAATAATGATCATGAAGTAATTAACTTTTATTATTAAAAAATCATCATTCTATATAAATATCCTTTTTCAAATGGAAGGAATAATTGAGTAATCAGGTCAATAAAGTTGAGAAAAGTAAATATGAATCTCTGTTATCACCAATTCAGGAGTTAAACTCATTTAAACAATCAACTGATAACTATAGGAGGGAGGAATTTTCTTTAAAAAATGATGAATATTTATCTGAAAGGAATAATGATGTTAAGTAATTTTTATTGAAAATAGATTATTTTATTTCATATTCTAAAAAGAATAAGCTAGTATGAAGGTGAAATTTATGATCGAAAAACCAGCTTATTCAAGGCAAGAGACTAAGATTTTGTAACAGTAACAGTGACAAGCCCTAAAAAGACAAATTAATCATCAGAAGAAATTGAATAAGAAAATAAATAATAAGATATTTTAAAAATACCTATTTAAAATTAATTGAGTTTAAAGTTGGAAGATGATCTTAAAAAAAGAGAAGAAAAAGAAGAATTTAGCTAATAACTATCTCCTTTCTTAAATCCAAAAACTCCTGCTTCTAAAAGTAGTGAGAAAAATGTCTTTTTTGATTTAAGTCAAGATAAAGAAAAATCAGATCATACTCCTGCTAGCTCTATTAAATCGGTTTAGATTTAAAGTATTCTAAAGAAGAAGACTATGCTTTCTGTAGAAGGTACAGATCAATCGGAATCTGATTTTACTGCAACAAATAAATAAAATAAAATAACTTTTAGCAATATTGAAAGACAGAAAACAATTAATACTAAATAAGTTTCATCTCCTAGAAAATCATATTTCAAAAGCTTTTCTTAAGCTGTTAATAATGATAATAACTAAAGTTAGAATGAAGATAATGGAACATCAAATAAAAAACTAAAATCTGATGAGAATATTCATGATAAAGAATAAAAGAAACAAAAATTTATTAATCCTTAATCTTCGGAGTATGCAGATGATGAATTCAAAGATAGATCTGAATCAAATATATCAGATAATACCTCTTTTTATCAAAATAATGAGAAGGATAAGAATGGTTATAAAAGGTCAAAAACTAATCAAAAATCAGATGTATCAATAGAAGATCACTCTCCTGATATGAAAAAAAACAAATAAAAGAATAAATATAAGAATTTCAAATCTCATCAGAGAATAGAGGTAGATGATAGCTCAGAGGATTAAAAATATAAAGGAAAATCGGTAGGAAATATTCGTAGTATGAAAAGTATTCATCTAAAGAAAAAGAAAAGCAGCAATAATAAGAAAGAAAAAAGTAAAAATCACAGAATGAATAGTTCATCTGTAGAAGATGACGATGATATAGAAAGTCTTTATGAAAATATGATAAATAATGATACAAATGCTGATGGTTCATTTACAGATATTAATTAAGATGGATAATATAAAAAAATGAAGAGTAAAAAATATTCCCTATAGATAAATGACTTAGCAGAATTTGTTGAAATGGAGCAAAAGCACACTCTTTCTCTTGGCTCTATTGCAACATTATTTATGAAACTTCATAAAGCAAAAAAAAGAGCTTTAATTCATTTAAAAGCTCAACCATAAGAGCCAATTCGTATAAATGAATTAGAAATGAGTTCTTATTCTGATTTAGATAATCTAAGCATGTTGAGAAATCCAAATAAAAAAGATTAAAGCTAATCTAATTTTAATGATTATTATGAAGAGTATGACTAAGACTCATTAACACCTGGCTCTTTTGTAATATAATCTCTTGCCGATCATCTAAATGATTTTGATCCTTTAGAAAATGCTAGCAATTAAGGAGATGGTACTAGCAATCATAAAAATAAAAGGAATATTTTACATAAACTAATGACAAAAAAGTCTCTAGGTGCGGTGGCAAACAGCAAAATTTAGTAAAAAAAGATAAAGAGATAATTTTTTTAATTAGTATTTATTTTTTAAATAGAAAACTTTAGTAGTTAAAGACAAAGTAATTTGATAGAACTCCATCCAACAATTTTGAGCTAAGAAATGTGAGAAAAAATGAAATGCATCTACTAAAACAAAAGATTGAAAATATCTATAAAGAATTTAAAATAGAGGGGCTTAAGCTGGATCAAAAAAAAACAAAAATGAGAAAGCTGATTCAAGAAATTGAGAAAGTAAATATAAAGAATGCAAATTAAGAGAAAAAAAAGACTTAAAATTTGAGTAAAATTTTGTTTTAGAATAAATGATATTTATTTTAAGTTTAAATAAAAATTAAGTTTCTGCTATTAATGAATAACTGGATTATGAAAAGCAAACAGATGAATTATATTTTGAAGAAACAATGGCTAATGCACCTATTATTAATGAAGATCTTGAATATTTCTAGAAGATGAAATTAAACAAAATTAATGATCCAGTAAATTGATGAGTTTAGTTTTATTTTTAATAACTGTTTTTTGAATTAGAAATATATCATGAAATTTGAAGAGTAAATTAAAATGAACAGAGATAGAGATTTCATCTCAGAATTGAAGAAAGAAAATGTTATCATTGATGATTAAATGCTTTTTGCTCTATAAAGGAATAAAATCATGAATGAAAATGATAAAGCAGCTCTTGAGAGGAAAAATAATTTTATGGAATAGAGACTTATCTTATAGAAACTAGGTCTCTTGAGCTTAGAAGATTTCTATAAGCAAATACAAATCACTCCTGAAGATAATTTCATACTATAAACAGAGTTAGATTATTAAAAAGCCTTACAAGAAAATCAATAAATATAGCTATCATAAAATAATAAAGATGCTAAAAATATGAAATCAATAAAGCTAAATGATGCTGCCCCATAGAAAATTTTAGAAAAGAAAATTGATAAATTTTTAGAATTATCAAAAAAAGTTAAAAATCTACCTGTTGAAAAATTAAATAATATTAAAGCAAAATTAAACTAAATATCAACCCAAACGAAATAAATAGAAGAATCCGATTAATTTCATTTCTGATTATTTATTTCCAAAATTTATCAAAATCTTTGTAAATATTTCCTGACTTTATTAAAAAAAACTTTACTTTTCCCTTCTTAGCTTTATAATTTTTAAACAACTAAAGTGTATATATTCATTTAGGAATTTCTGAAAAATAAATATTGATGGTAGAAAGAATGTAGTTTAAATATTTCAATGCTTAAAAAAAATAAATTTACTTTTTAAAAATCAATAAAAAATTAAAAGCAAAATTTTTCTGAGTTTAAAAATAAAATACAATTATTTAAAAATCATAGCAAACGTCATGTGTGTGCTTTATTTATTTAATTATAATTTTTTTTACTTTACAACAAGGTTGAAAGTAAAATAAAGAAGATTAGATATTTATTATTAAAATGAATTTTAATTGATATGTTAACAAAACTCAAAATAATTTGAAGAGAACTTATTTTTTGAAGAAGAAAAAAGAGAATTAAAATTTTCAAAAATATTATTGACATTTATTCTTTGAATGGAAGAAACTCTAAAAAGAATTTGGTTTTATTAAATAATTTGAAATGGTTCTTAATATAAATTATTTCGTTAAAAGCAAAAACTTCTTATAAAATAGTAAATATCTGACTATTTTAAATCAAAAAATTTTTTATAAATAGTTGAAATTGAATGCAAAAAGGCTAATGAGATAGAATCTATTAATATCAAAAAAATAGCATAAAACTAAATAATAAGTTAATCAATATTTGCAAGCCATAATATATTTATTAATTATTAATTGCTTCTTAATTTTTGCGCAATTAAAAGTTATATCTATATTAATTATTTTCTTGGAACCTAAAAAAATTAGTAAAAGAGAGGTTATTTCAATTTTTAGGTTTTAATAAATAAGTAGAAATAAGTTAGACAAACTTTATCATAGTAAATACTACTAATTATTTTTAGACAAGCAAAGTCATTATTTTCTTTACTTCTCAATAAGATGATTGATCAAGAAGATTAGAAGAAAGATAATGAAGAAGAATAATCAAAAATAAATGATTAAACAAATGAATAAATGAATTTTTAAAGTATGTCTCAGCGCTATTTTGATAAATTCTAAAGTAGGTATGGGGGCTAACTATCAAATAGGCATTCTGATGAGGAAAGGCCAATTACAAGAGGTTTTAAAAACGAAAAGAATCTATAAGATTTACTTGAAGATACCTTAGGATATAGTAAATCTATTGATATCCAAAGTAGATTACAATCTCCATTGAGCTTTAATCTTAATATTAATTTGGAAGCACCAAACAGTCAAGAAGATAGCATTAATAAAAATGATTATGATAATTAATAAATGGTAAGAAAAAAGAAAATATAATCATTTACTCCTAGAGTTAGGCAAGTATCAAGTCCTTAGCATAGTTCTTCTTTAGTGTCTACTCCTTAGTCAAAAAGAAGAAACAATGCTTTGAATTTAGATAATCAGCTAAATAGTCTTCTCACTAATTACTCAAAAAAAGTACATCCCTATGATAAATTAAATTTGGCTATCCAGTAGAAAAAAAAGAGAGATTCTTTTAGCATGTAGCTCAAAAATGAAGACAAATAAGCAGAAGATTCAGAGGCAGAGGAGAAATAGAAAAATTAAGAAGAATAATCTCAAGGAGAGTCTGAATAATAAATTAGATCTTGTCATATTCTTTAATAAATTTCAAATGAGCTTTCAAACTCAGTTTAAAATTTTCAAACAAGCAACCGCTCTTCCTTTCGTTTAAATTTACCACAATAATCAGGGTTTAGAGACTCCAAGATAAGCCAAAGCAAATAAAGCCCTCCTACTAGTAAAAAGAATTTGAATGAATAGAGTCCTAAATTTAAATCAAAAGGGAGTTTAACCAAAGTTAATAATTTCATAAATACTTTTAATTTTACAAGTGCTATTGATGTTAGTGTTAATAATATGAATAGCTCTTAATATAAGCTTACAAATTTATTAAGCCAATCTTTCTATCAAAATACTCCTAATAATAATTCTAACATTAAGAGCTAAGTTAGCGGAAATGCACCACCAACAAAATTTTCTAATTTCATAAAAAGTAAACATTTTTCTTTAATATTTTATCTCTTTTATTTATTACCATTCTTTGAAATTGATATAAAAGTAAATATTAAAAAATAAGAAGTAGAACAAATTCAAAAGTCTACCTATTTCTTAAAAAACCAAAAAAATTTATAATTACAAAGAATAAAAATTGGAAGGGAGGAGGGAGGATTTATATATAATTTCAGGCTGAAGAAAAACTCAGAAAACAAATAGTTTTTTTAACTTCCATTTTATAAAAAATCCTTTTTATTCTTCTAAATAGATTTAATAAAAAAAAATTAATCTCACAAAATTTGAAAAGAAAACCATTATGTGAAATAAAAAATGAAAATTAAATTAATTGAAAATAGAATAAACTGATAATAAAAATATTAAAATGTTATTTTAGTAAATAGATTTTATTTTTTAACTTAAAATTTAAATATAAATTAGGTTATTCAAATCAATAAAATTGGAGGACTGCACTAAACATAATAAAAGTGAACTAATTTAAGAAAAAGCTGCTATAATAAATATAATTTAAACTTAATCACGCTTTAAATTAGAATCAATTAAATTTATTGGATGATAAGTCTTATTTTATAGAGAAGAAACAATATAGATTTCTGAAGCTTAGAGTTTTAAATAGATGTTCTCTTTTTCTTGAAAAATTAATTTAACTATTATTTTAAATAGGGGCATATATTTCTTAATTTTAGGCTATTTAACCTAACAGCTTGACTTTGATTATTTGGAAAAGCTTTTACATAATAATTTCATTTTTGAGTTTTTACTATTATTCTTTGTAAGGTGCATTTGGTATTAGTTTAACGGATATGGAAGATAGCTATAACTGGATGTCTATATTTTTTATGATCTTTAATATAATTTTTGCAATTGATATGCTTATTGATTTGAACACTGGTTACTATTTTGAAGGTGTAGTATAGCACAGCAGAATAAATATTCTCAAAAATTGCATTGTTTTTGATTTTTGGATTCATTTATTGAAGCTATTTTTATAATTTAGTTATATTGAGTATGGCAAAAATACTGTTAATTCTTATTTATTATGTTTTTTACATTTATATTCAATGAGTAAAAACTCTTAACCTCTTGATTAGCATTGGTAGATTTAGTAAAAGCACCCTATTATAAGATTAGTTATTCTTTTACTCATAGTTATCTTAACAGTTGCTCATCTTTCTGGGTGTTTTTTTTATTCTCTATCTCAAGTATAATCAAATTATTATATAGCAGATTCTAAGGGAGGATAATAAGGTATGTGCAATAATTGGGTTTCATGTTCTAACTTAGATGAATAAGATTGGATTATTAAATATATATTTTCATTATACTTTTCTTTTATTACAATGATCACTGTTGGCTATGGTGACATATTCCCTGTTTCTGTTTTTGAAAAGATATATGTAATAGGAATGACTTGCATCACATGTGGTATATTTGGATATGCTATAAACAAGATAAGTTCAGTTATAAATGAATTAGCTCAAAAGCAATATTCTCAAAAGTAAGAGAAATTTTAATAGTTTTGATATTTTTATTTTATAATTTTTGATGAAAAAAAGGTAAGAATAGTATGAAATAATTAACTATATGGATAACAGATAAATAAGCTAATCAACATAGATAAAAGTGCTAAAATATATTGAACATGTTTAAGAAAAAGAAAAAGAGAATCCTATTAATGGACAACTAATTTTGAAGAAGATATCTAAAACTCTCAAAAAAAAGGTTTAGGAAGAATACTTTGGAACTATTTTAAAGAAATGCTAGTTATTTACTGCTACATTTAGCTAAACCTTTTTGGATGAGCTCATGGCATACATGAATGAGGCTTTGTATAGTCCTGACGAGGTTATTTACAACTCAAATGAAACTAGTGAGAATACTTTGTATTTTCTAGTTGATGGAAACATCGGCCTCTTTCAGCACAATAACTCAAATTAAACAAAAATGGTCTAGTCTATTTCAGTAAGTTATTTTGACTTTAGATTAATTTTAAATGGTTTTTTAGAAAAAGCAATTTATTGGTCTGACTAATTTCTTTTCATAGCAAAAAGAAGAAAATACTGTTTATAAAACAATAGAAACATCTTTAATTGTAAGCTTACAATATAAAGACTTTTTGAGTTGTTTGCAAAGCTATCCAAATGATTTAGTAATCTTTCAGTTAAATTTTAAAATAAAATGTGACAATACTTTTTAATTTTTAATAAAAAAGGAAAAGTTTCATAACATAAAACAGGAGATTCTTGAGAATTAGGGTAGATTGGAGGCATGCTAAAACTGTGGCTAGTTTGGTCATGCAATTTAGAAATGCAGTCTAATACACTTAACTTTAAATAAATAATTAATTAAAATGAAATATTAATTTTCATAGAGTTAAATTAATAGAGATCCTTCAAAAAAAAGAAATAGAGAATTTAGAGTTAATACATATGCAATTAATAGATAAATTAAAAAAGATATCAGACTATTGAGATCTAATTTGGTTCTTGAATCAAGAGGACATGAGTAAGTAAGTACACCTTTTGAGACAGATGATATAAATTATGAAAGTGATAGATAATTTTTTATTAGAGTAGCATAAGTAAGTATATCTCAAAATATAATAAAAACTATATAAGATCTTAATGATACTTGTATAGATTCTAGTAATTCTATTTCTTATTCAAGCTCTGATAATAGTTTCTAAGATGTAAATAACTGTGCCGATAGAGTAAAAGATAATTCATTAATTGAAGAATTAGATGAAGAGGATCAGAAAGATAACTTAAGTCGTTCTTCAATAGTAGAATAAAAACAAAAAAAATAAAGCTTGCAATAGAATAGCGATATGAGTAATAATGGGATGTAAGTAAAGGAAAATTTTAATGATTAGATAAGTTATAGTTAGGGTAAATAAAGAGACTCGATCTAACAATTTTAGCCAATATCTCAAGAATTCATTTATGATGATTCATAATCAATTAAAAAATCTGAAAATTTTTCGATAGCAAGCTATTCATATATAAAAAATTATTAACCAAAAGAAACTAGTCCTGATAAATAGTCAATAATTAAAATTCCACCAAGACATTCCCTTCTAGATATTTAAAAGGAAAAAATAAAAGTTTCTTCATATAGCTAGATAAATAATCCTACACAAAATGCTAAATAAAATTAATTATTTAATCATTCATAAAATTAAATCCCAGATATATCAAATAGGCAATAAAAAATTCCTTAAAGCAGCTAATTGATAATACCTTAAAATAATTTATTATAAATTCCTTAATATAACTAATTTTAATCTTAATTTGGATCATAATCTAGAATAAGATCTGATTCTATGTAAAGGAGTAGTTTATCATAGTATTCCTAGTCAAATTATTAGGGTTAAAAATAGCTTATTCAAAATCAAATAGAAAAATCACCTAAAAATCTTTCTTAATTTTAAAACTCCATATCTAAATATAACAACTCAAAAATTTTTGATGAAGATTTAGAGTTTGATACAAATGAAAAAAGAGTGAAAAAGAAAAAATAAAGTATTAAGGATTAGAATGTTTAAAGAAAAGGAAGCAAACCACAAATCAATGAGGTTGATAATGACTAAAAATAAAAATAAATGGGATCGAGTTAAATGAAATAAAGTAAGCGAAACTAAGTTAATAGCTAAAATAATAGATTTAAAGCTATTGAAACAGAAATGAAGACTACTCTACCTACTTATTAAGATGACTTTAATTAACTTGATTAAATTTTCACAAGAGATTAAAAAGAAAATTAAGATAATAGTAGAGATTAGTCTTTTTTTAAAGAAAATTACAAAACTGATGAAAATGAAGAACACTTAATCTAAAATTAATTGAATATCCTTAAGTAAGATAGTTTAGGTTCTAGATTAAAGCAATAAGATAAGCATAATAGAGATTCTTTAAAACGATTATATGATGATAAAAAATATTAGGTAAATGTAATTATTACTATTTTAATTTTATTTAATCAAAAACTAGTTTTCTCAATTAATCAAGAAAAATAATCTCAAAATTTTCCAATAAATTTCAATAACTTCTACTTGACTAAATTTTTTCATTTAAATTTTTTGTAATTTTTAAAATTTTTAAATGATAAAAAATCAAGAAATAATTAGAATAAAATAAACATTATTAATTATTAACAAAATTAGTTTGCTGAATAAGATGGGAAAGGTAATTAAAAAAAAGAAATATTAATGGCGAATAAAGAAAAAAGATCAAATTATATGACTTAAATCAAAATAAGATAGTCAATAAAAATAGATGATGAACAGAACTATAATTATGGAGTAAGCAGTAATATTTTTAAGTCTTAAAATGAAGATAATACTCCTATCTAAAATAGAGATAGTTTTAACTCAAATTAATTAAATATAAAACCAATACCTCAAACTTTAACTAATAGCTTAAATACAGCTAATGTTTCAAATATTCCTAACTTGAATAGAAATAGTTCAATCATGAGCAACAATCTTTTAAGTAATATTATGTAAATTGCTTCAAACAATACAAATAACCCTAATTAACCATAAAATAATTATAATAATAAAAAACTCAATTCATTGGTTTTTGATGAGTAAGCTAATTAAATTAATTAAATAAATAATCGTTCATAGTTACATTAATAAAATGAATATCCAGAATTCTCATCACCTACAAATAACTAAGAAGAGTTATTTATTTTTGATTTTGAGGTTGGCAAAGAATGGGTGTATTTTTAGCCTCATCATAATCTATAAATGGTTATTAAAGAGCACAAAAAATATTTAAGACTTGCTAATATGAAAAACAGAAATGGAAAAGAAAAGATGAAGACAATCACAAGATAAGTTTTAAAGAAAAAAAAGGTTGTGAGACTGCTTCAAGATTTTAAAACTATGCATGAATAAAAAAATTGAATCAATGTGCATGTTTTAAAACAAATGAAAAATCATAAAAAACTCATTTTACAAATTCTTTATTTGTAAAAATATATTCTTATTATGTTCATTATTATATGAATCTTCCTTATTATTCAGTTAAACACAAGCGATATTGGTCACCAGTTTTAATCAATTAATAATCTGTGTTCAGTCAAATTCACCCTAAACTCCAATAACATAGCATAATAATTTTCTTTTAAAATTCATATTTTTATTATTAAAAAATTTTCCCAAATTATTTTAAAGAAAATTTTATTTTTGATTTCATAATAATATTTAATAATTATTAAATCAGCCAAAAATTTAGCTAAGCTTGCTAATTTCAAAGAGAAAATTTATAAGATTAAAAGTATTTGATCAAAAAATAAAATAAAATAAGTTAGTTCGAAAAAAAAAAAATTATTTTAAATCCTAAAGTATTTGTTATAGTAATTAATTTATTGATGAGTGTTGATTTATTTTTTATAAAATTAATTCTAGAATAAAAGTAGAAAATTGATGTTTTGATTGATATATTAATATTATTGTTATGTTTTTCATTAATAGATTTTAATCAAGGGAGTGTTGAAATAAACTATAAGTAAAATAGAAAAATGATAAAATGTTTTTGTTTACTTAAAAATTTTATTAAATACTCTGAAAATGTTAATATTTTATATTAAGTATCTCATATTTATAATGATTTTAGTTAGAAATTAAAATCCTTTAGAAACAGCGTTAATACTGTTGTATATATAAAGTAATTACAAGTTACAATATAAGTTAATAAATTATGTTTTATTTATATCTATTACTGCTTTCTCATTTCTTCTTCTTGAATAAATCTTTAAGAGGGTCATAAGGATCCTCAGCTATAATAATAAAATGTCATTAGTAAACTTTAAAGGTAAAAAATAAATAAATTACGTGCAGTCCATTTTTTCTTTTTCCAATCTTTGGGCAACTTTCTTTCGAGTGCTCTAAGATCAGGATTCTTTTAAATATTATTTTCAGCTAACTTTAGAGTTTCGAGAGTTTTTCCTGTTCCATAGAGTTGGTTTTATGTCTCTTTTTTATTTTTGTGCAATCCATTTAGTTGCTTTTGATTATGAAGAATTTTAAGTAAGTAATATTTATAGATTAAAAGATAGATTCATGTTTGGCAATTTCATTTTGATCAATTATGAAATTTTCCTTGATTGTAACAATAAAATAATGTTAAAAAATTAATTTAATTACATTTTAAAGCTTTGAAATTTATTCATCAATAGAGTATTCTTTCGTAGCATCTTTCAAATCAAGATTTTCAGCTCCTCCAGCCAAAAAACCCCAATCTTTTTACCATGCTGATACACAATTTAATTCATTTTAGATACGAGCAATCCAGTTACGATCGTCAGCAACTGCATCTGAGTTTTTTACAAATTTATGTCCAGCTTCTTAAGCCATTTATATTTCTAGTTCTTTATAAATTTTTCAAATTTCTATGTCAAATTCTAGTATAAATTATAAAATTTTGGCTTATTAATTCCCTAAATTAGCTTTTGTTACTTTCTTTTGCTTATTCCTTATGAGTATTTAATAATTTTTTAAGAATAATTTATAACTATTTTTTTTATTATTAACAAAGACTGTTTTTTTTTATTTAATGACTTATTTTGTTTATTTTAGAAAAATATATGGTTTTTTGTTCAAGTGTTTGTTATTAACTAAAATAAAATAATACAATAGAAAAATAATTTATGATTTACTAACAAATTAGCTAACTATTCAAGAAAATCGTTTGCAAACCAAGATAAATACATCTATTTATCTAGAAAGCATCTTGTAAATTAAGAATTTTGGTGAATAAAACCCAAAATTAAAAAACAAGAAGTCTTTGAAAATAATTTAATGATTAAAAATAGCTTTTATAATTTATCAAAGTATAATTAACGAATTATTTTAAAATATCAATTAAAAGTTAGCAATTTAGTTAAGCAATAAAATCATTTTAATTCTTTAACATTTTAAACACCCAACCGAGTATAAAATCTGTAATTTCTCACATTTGTAAACTTTTCATCAATGGATAAAAAAAAGAAACAAACAAAAAAAGGAGCTTCTGATAATTAAAAAGAAAGCTAAGAAAAAGCTGTATCAAACGTCCCTACATCCATCTATGAAAAGGGAGGAAAATTTTATCTTTCTATACATGCAAAGCCCAATTCTAAAATTAGTTAAATTTCAGGTTAGCCTTCAATTTTCTTTATAAAATTTAAAGTAAAACTAACTAATGAATTAATTCTTCTACATTATTCAAATTAGGAATTTCAGATGAAGGTGTAGATATAAATATAGCAGCACCTCCTAAAGACGGTGAAGCTAATGCAGAATTAATAGATTACATAAGTTAAATTTTAGGTGTTAAAAAGAGCTCACTCTCATTAGATAAGGGTGGAAAATCTAGAAATAAATTAATGGAAATATCTGATAGTGGGTATACTGATGTAGAAGAACTCTATCAAGCACTCAAAGATTCTATTTGATGATTTATTTTTAAACAAAACAAAAAATAATAAACTTTCAATTATTTATTTAAAATTTTTGTAAAAAATTAAAATAAAATTGTGTAAATTAATCAATAAATATTCAGAATTAATTAAAATCTATTTTCAATTTCATATATAAAAAATGTATTTTAATTTTTAAAAATGCTTTATCTTATGCATTAATTAAAAGAAAACAAGAATTAAAAGAGAAAAATTTTTTTTGGAAGAATAATCTTTGTTTTTGTTTGAGCGGGAAAGCTAATAGTTATTATCAAAATCATATAAACAAATCTAGAATATTAGCTTAAATTTTGCAAAAGAAATTAAAAATTTTAAATTGAATAGTTAAAAGTAATTAAATTCATTAATTAGTTAGTTGATAAAAACAAAAAATAAATTCAATAGATTTGTCTTAAAAAGTATTTCTAAGCTAAATGATTTCTGAATAATACAATTTGAATGGTCAAAGTTCAATTAATTAGTAGAATATTTAGTATATTAACTCGGTAGATTATTAATAACAAATGAATAGTGGTTAGAATACATAAATGTAGCAAGATTAATAGCAAAATTAAGACGAAGAAGATGCAGGATTCAAATAGTTAATGTCAAAGAAAAAGGAGTAGCACAGAGTTGAGATTAGAAGAAAGCAGAATTAAGAAAAATTTAAAATGAATAGAATACAAGTGAGTTATATCTAGGATTAATAAAAATTGAGAAATTTTAATGAAAAAGATTATTTGGATATTGATTCACTCAATATTAACTCATGCATTGATGGATTTGTATAAGCATATCATGCAAACAACTTTGAGTTGATAAAATTTTAAGTTTTATGCATGCGCCATTGTGTCACTCTTGAAACTAAGCTGAAAGATTTAGAGTATTCCAATAAAGCTATTTTTGATAAAGGAGTACTCTAATTTTTAATTACATATTTAACTCCTTAGTATGATGATGAGTATGATTTGTAAAGAGATGCTTTATGGATTATTGCTCACTTTTTAAGCGAATAAAACTTAAGACATGTATTATATATTTTGGAAAATGTTCCTTTACAAACATTCTTTAGGCTCTTAGAAATCGGCTAAAAAACAATCAAAGAATATTCTTTACTTTGTATAAATAATATTATGGATGAGAATCCTATTGGAGTTAAATTATTAGTTGAAAATGGAATTATTTAAATAGTTAGAAATCTTGTCTTAAATTATCTTCCAACAAATTAAAATCTAGTTGAAAGCTCAATAAAAATCATAAACACATTAATAAGCTACTCTGAACAAAGTGATGGCTAATAAATCCCTATTGAACATGTAAGTTTTTTTAAATATATTTTTAAAAAACCAGTAAAAATTAATAAAATTAGTTAATGCCTATTATAGAAGTTATTCTACCTCTTTTCTAATATGTAAAAAATAATGAAGAACTCACAGATGACTTATTTACTACAATTTAAGCAATTACACAAAGAGATGATGATGATGTAGACCATTTCTATTCTACTTGCAACGGAATTATTTTGAAAACATTACACTACATTAAAGATAACTAAAAATCTGCCAGATAATATTTAATCCCTCCTCTAAGAATCATATAAAACCTAACTAACAGCTATGACCATATTACAGAGGTAATTTTCATGCATTTGTCTTATTTTTATTTTAAAACCAAAAAATTATTTTGAAGTTTACAAAAATTGATTTGAATAATGAGAAAAATGTATAAAAATTGAAATGTTAATTCATGTTGAAGTGAATTAATTCATTAAATTTAGCAAATAAAAAGAAGTTATTTGATGAAGTAATTAATATTTTTTAATTTAAAATAAGAATTTGATATAATTTGGTTTATTGGATATGATGAGTATGCTTGTAAAGCATAGATCAAATTAAGTTAGAAATCTTATTTTACATACTTTATCTAATGTATGTGCTTCAGGGGCTAATGTGATTGATTATATTATGTAACATAGAGTAATAGTCATGGATATGATTAATGTCATGGAGGGAGGAGAGTTTATGGTAAAATTTTTATTTAAAGCAAATTCGTTTTTAAATTTTAATTTTCAACAAAATAGTTAAAAAAAGAAGCCACAATAGCTTTTTGCAATATTATTATGGGAATCAGAATAAAACAAATAGAAGAGTTTTTGAATGATTATAATGGGATTTAGTTGCTTGTTGAATAAATTAAATATGTAGATGTTTAATTAAATATCAAAATTGCTAAGGCTTTATACAGAATTATAATGATGGGTTAAAAAATTAAGATTAAAAAAAATTATTTTTACAACATTTATGCTAAGAAATTTAATCAATATGGAGGTCGTGAAAAGGTTTAGGGGCTTGCCGAAAGTTAAAACAAAGATCTCAAAAAAATTTCCGAAAAGCTCCTTGCTCAGTCATATCTAGTTGATGAAGTTGAAGAGGAAATGGAATAGTAATATTAAGAAGACAATGATAAGATAGATCATGAAGATAATGATGAATATTTAAGTGATTAAGAAAATGATGATGAGGGTTAAGATGATAATGATGGTGATTAATAAAATTAAGATTTTAATAATTAAAATAAAAATGTTTGAGAATGTTAAAAATAAAAAATCTTTAAATATTTTCTATGTAATATTGATTTAAAAATATTTTCTTCAAAGCATGATATCTTTCAGGCTTTTTCATAATTTAAATAAGTATGTATTAATGGATCTTTTCACCATAACAACATTTTTAATTTTAATTTAATACAAATATGTGTGAATATGAAAATGATTAAAAAGGCGATGATGAAAGACAAAGAAGACAATTTTATTTCATAAAATTAAGATTATAATGAACAAAGCAAAAATTTTGAAAATATTAAAAATACTTTGTTGAAAGCATGATAAATATAAGGGTTTTCTATAATAATTTCTTAAAATCTATTTTGATTTTAACAATCATTAATAAAATGAAGATAAGGGAATTTTAAATGATCTTTCATTTGTGATTGAGGAATTTATGTGATAAATTGTAGAAAAAATAAATAAAATTTTTAGCTTTTAATAAAATAATTAAATAACTCATGCTAAAAACTTTAATTTGGTATTTTTTAGAACTTTTTTGCTAGTACTTTTCATTAAAATAAAAAATTTATAGATTCATAATAAGTTTTCTTTTAATAATATTTTGCCAAATAAATAAATTAGTCATTCAGTCACAAATAACGCAAATTATTTAAAGAATTTGTTACTTAGTTAATATCTATCTTAAATTATTGCAAATTTGTATTATGCTAGAAAAAAATAAAGATTTCTATTTCAATTTGCATAAAATACTTTAAAAATCAGGTAGAAATAGGTAGAAAAGACTATCTATTTCAGAATGAAAAAATAACTATTATTGAGTATTTATTATTTACTATTTCTTTGTTTAATGAGAGAACTAGGTAATGAATGCATTAAAATAGAATCTATTAATAAAAAAACTGGCTTAATGAATTAGTTTTAATAAATAAATTGATAGACTTAAATGAGTGTTTTTGGTTATATTTTTGATCATAGTTATTTAAATTTTTAAAACATATGCTAGAATTTTTGTAATATAATTATTTCTTTTATTATCTTGAAAAAAAGATGAGCAAAATATTTTGAAAAAGATAAATTTTCTAAAAAATTGATGATTTAATTAAATGAATCTGTTGAGCCTATTAGATTGTTAAAGACTTAATTTTACTGATTAAACTAGAGTAAGAAAAAGCCTATTTTTTTAAGAATTTATTTGAAATTTTACATTTAGAAAAATATCTTGTATTTGAGACTTTCGTGTATGAATGTATGGAATGAGTGAATGAATATTAATTTATTTACTTATTGTTTGTTACTTTACTTATTTTGTTTTTTTTTCTATTCTTTTCTTCTTATAATTAATTTGTGTTGATCGATCAAAAATAAATGGAAAAGAAGAGGAGTAAACTCTAACAAATTTAGAAGGGGGCGAAATGCTGGAATTAGATAGATTTATTTATTTATTTACATGAGCTGAAAATCAATCAATCAATAACTTAAAGTGGTCTTTAAATTATTTAAGAGAAAGGTAATTAAATAATAAATTTATTAATCTTCATATGATTTTTTAGAGTAAAATCTATAGATTATTTAATACTGATTGAAATTAAATTCCAAATAATTAATTAATTTTTTTGTTTATTTGATTTCTTTACATTCAATTATTGACAGATTTTTAAAATTGCATACGAATTCTTTCTTGCTTGTATAAGGCATAGAAAAGACATATAAATATTAATTAAGTTAAAGAATAATTAAAGACTCTAGAAATAGTAAGAAATTATTGATTTCACTACACATACTATAAAAGAATCTACAATGAGTACGATAAAGTACATCAAAGGATTCTGCATAGGAAGATAAACAGATTGCAAAATTCTTTATTAATTAAGTAGAGTGCCCTCTGAGAATACAGTAATTCTAAGCTTATTTTTATCTTCTTTATCCTTTATTTCACAGCGGCAATTTAATTCATAATTTGATTATGATAGGTAGATGATTGATTTTAATATTCATCATTTTCTTTTATAAAATAGGAATAAAACTAAAAAGACATTTCTTAACATATTTAAAATTACCTTAAAAATGACGAAGAACAAAAATCATATGAGATAAATAAAACGCATTAAGTAGTAGCCCATGAAGGTGTTTACTGCACTCTTATTGATGATAAAAAAATAGTTTATACAAGTAATACAAACATCTCAATTATTTCCTTATTAGCTTATAACAAAAATGAAATATCTCTCTCTTTATTTAAACAATAAATGAAAAGAGCGCGATAGATTGTTTTTGTTAAGCTGAAGAATGAAATTATTAAATATTTATGGAGAAATAACGAATTTTTTTGATATAAAATAGCACTATTGAATGAAATATATCCATTTAACTAAGCCTAGCTATTGCTGAATGTAAAAAATTATTAATATTGTTTGAGATAGAGCGAAAATTAATTTATTTTATATTTAAGAATATTAAAAAAGAGTTAAAAAATATGCCTAATTACGAAAAGTAGAGCGATAAGACTATTTAAACCTTTGCCAAGGGATTTATTGTTTAAATTATTGACAGCTTTGATACTGAGCATATTGTCCAAGAAGCGATTAACATTTTTTCACATAAATAAATTGAAATAGAGGACATCCATGCATAAATAGAACATAATTTAAAGCAAATTAACACAGACCACTCTAATCCATCTAATTTTTCTGTAAAATTACAAATTAATTCATTTTCAATTTATTTAAAATATTTTATCAAAAAACATAGACTGCTGACTAAAAACTGAGTCCAGAACTCGAGAAATTGAGACAATAATAAGAAATGAACAAAGAAGAGTAAAAAGCAAAGACCAAAGAACAAAATAAATAAGAAAATTAGTAACTCTAATAGAAACAATTAAAAAACGCTGTTGCTGTTCGAAATCTAAAAATAAAAATAATCGTGGCAATAGTTATCATATCAATAGTACTTTATGCTGTAATTCCTCTTTTTTGATAAAGCTCGAAATTCATTCTGTAATTAGTATTTCCATGATTAATAAACAAAGTTGCTGAGTTTCGAAAAACAAATATTAAACTTAGCTAAAAATAAAATTCTAATTAATACTTGAATTGACTAACTTTAAAGCTATGAAACAAATAAAGTATTTTTAAAAAGAAAATTAGTGACCTAGCAATAACTATTTATAAAATATTTCAATTACATTCAAAAAAAACTTTAAAAACCCTCTTCATATTATTCTTGCCTGGCTAATCTTTTCCTATCTATAAGAGAATTAATCAATAAATTGATAACAAAATAATAGCCATTTATTCTTTTCACCTTACTACTTACCTAACATATATAATCAAAATATTTGCTAATATTTATTTGAACTATTAATTAACTTATATCAAACAACAGATCTCATTAATTAAAAAAGTTAATTGACTCATTATCCTTAACTCAAAATATTTATTAATCAGGTTAAATAATATAAATAAAATAAACTTTTTATCAAACAATAATAATATTAATAATTTATAGTTTAATTTGTATATATCATCCATCGATCCATCTATCTTGTCTACCCATATTCACTAAATTTAATATTTCATTCAAATTCTAAAAATATCAATTTTAATTTATATTTTTTATTAACTCTTTAAATTAGAATGAATATTTCTTTTGATCTAATAATAACATAACTCATTAAAGAAGAAAACAAAGGTAATAATAAAAGAATTTTATTTATTTTTAAAATTATAAATAAAAAACTTGTGAAATAATTTTAAATCAATCAAATAAAAATAATAAATATTTGATATTAATTATGAGTTGATAAATTTTATATTATAAATGGCTATTGATCGATCAAGATAGATACTGATAAAGCAAACTAATCTTTCTAAAATTAAAATTAATAATTCAGGAAATTAACAATATTCTCTAGTTATTATTTTATTTCAGAGCAAATTAAATAAGAAGAAATAAAAGGAAAAGGTCCATCTTTTTCAAGGGATAACAAATAATTGGATAGGTTTCTGTACTCAGTTTCAAATAAAAAAAATATTTATCTAAAAATTAAATTGTTTAAAAAAAAAGAAGCTTTTTTTATCAAAAAAGTCTTCAAAACTAAATTTGTTCATTCATTTTAAAAATAAAAGGTATATTAAAAAGAAACAATTTAAAATAAAACTTATTCTATTTAAAATGCAAAGATGTATCCCAAAGTATACTTTTCTAAAGGAAAATAAAATTTAATATTTTGAAGCAAACATTGTCTTTATTCATGAATATGTCTTTAAATATATTTTTATAATTTATTTATTCACCATTAAATTGTCTTCTTTTTGAATAATTTTTATGACTAAATATTTCATTAAGAAGTGTGTAAGTTTTTTCATTGTTTTTAATTTTGCTCATTATTTTAATCTAATGATTAGAGTAGTTAATTCTACTATCTTTGCTTTTGTTTAATGTATTTTTGGTGCAAATATTCTGATAATCTAACATTTTATTTTAAATTCTTCATTCTAATTCTATGTGGTTCTTTTGAATCACTATCTTTTAATGTTAAATCTGTGAATCCTTTTTTATATCATATATTAGTTAGTTATTTGTTAAGATTAAAATACTTACTTGTTAAAAACATAGTGGTTTTTTCGTATCTATATTCTACATATTTAATATTTAATCCAAAATAAATAAAATTTAAATTTATTGAAGTTATTTTACATCCATATTTTAAAGCCACATGAAGAGCTGTTTCTTATTTATTATTTTATTCATTCATATTAAAAATATTTTTCATTTTGACCAACTCATTTAGAATCTAGATAAAAATAAAATATGTATACAGTTTCAGCAAAAGTTATTATTTTTACTTAAAGATTTCCATAAATTGAAGCAAAGTGTTGACATTTATTTCCAGATGCAGCATCTTTAATAGAAAAATTATACTTTTTATCACTAAAGTAGTGAAATAAATCCTATGAGCCATATTTACAGATATTAAAAATATTTTCAGAGTCATTTGCAAATGATGAGTTAGTTTGCATTATATTTTTTTTTTATTTATCTATAAGCTTTAATAAAACAAGGTTGTCAGACTTGATTGCTATTTTAGCTAAATCTGTCAACTCATTTTGATTTAATTTCTTAAGTTGTTGTTATAATGAGATATCTTCTTTGTAACTCATATGTTTATCAATAAAATTTGTAGAAATTTCTTTATCAGATAATCAATAAATTATAGCTAAGCGATACTTTTTAGTATTAAGATATTTTGATTTTTAAAAACCTACTTAGCTTGCTAGATAAATAAATTAATTAGTTAATATTAAATATGTAGCAAATCTTTTTAAAATAAAACTCAATTAAATTTTTGAATTTCACAAATATAAAATTTAAATCATTTAAAAATTTCTACTTCTAAAAAAAGTTGCTAAAAGATACTTTCTCTCATAAATAGTAATGTTTAAACACAATTTACTCTTAACTTTAAACAAAACCCAATGATGAATATCTACTTTATTTATCTTGCTTTTTCAGTTATTTATAAAAGATCAAATGGAATTCAATCTCAGTAGTCTTGAAGAATTTGAGCAATTCACTTATGAAATGAAAGAGCTCTTTAAGGTAGATTTTACAATTTTTAAATGAATAAAGATGATATTTTCTTTTTAATTTATAAAGAAACTTCAAATACTTTTCAAGGATTTTGGGAACAAATTACTAGATGTATGCAAAGATAAATAAAGTCAACATATTATGAACATCTTCAAAGAAAATGTTAAATCTAGTGTGGTTTAGTTTTCAGACATAGTAATTCAAATTATTTCTTGTCATGATATGTTTCATTTTTAAACCAAATTTAATATTTTAGGCTATGAATTTAAGCTCATCATTTTAGAACTAGTACACAAAGATGAAAGAAAAAGAAGTTTATTTATACAAACAAAGAAAAGAAGTAGCTAGATTGTTTTTTTATTTTATTTTTTAATTGATTGATTTTTGATCAAATTCCTGATAAATATAAATGATGATTTGTCTTTAATAAAAAGTTTATAAAAGTATACAAAAACAAGCAGAATTTAGTTAAAATAGCTAATGACTAATACAAAGTTTCTCTAAAAGAAATTAAAAAAACTAACAAGAATCCAAAATCTAGTTAGAAATCAGGTGGTAGTGAATCTTACCTTTCTGAAGCTATTTTCTATGATAAGCAAAGAAAAATTTTAGAAAAGAATTTGAAGTAGATTCAGAATGCACAAGATGAATTAGATGATCACGCAGCTGAATAAGCTAAGGTTATTTTTGAAGAGTTTACAGAAAGTATTTAATTTATGGAATCTAATCAGAAAGAGCTTTTTAAAGGGATGAATAAGCAATTTTCTGAGCTTCATAGCTATGTTAAAAACGAAATTCTTAGCAATCTAAATTAGTAAAATAAGCAAGCAGTGCAAAGCTATCAAAATACCTTGGTTTTCAGATTTAACTTTAACAAAAAATAAAAATAGTAAGATCATGAATAAAGAAGAAGAAATTCTGCTAATTCATTTATTTAAATGACCCACAATGAAAGAAATGAAGATTAGAGTCCATTTTTAACTAGATCAAGAAGCTTTATAAATTTATCAAATTTTAGTTAAAAGCCTAAATTGAATTCATAAAAAAAGCAAATTTCTTCGTTTTAAAGTTTCTAGGATGTTAATTCAAATAATGTAATAAAACGCTCAAAAAACATTCAACAAGACATAATGATAGCTGATACATATCAACCTGAGTCTCAATTAAATTCTAAAAAATAGCAAATTGCCTCATATTCACCCTAGTTATCTAAAAAGTAATTGCAAGAAACTAGGTATTTCAAATAATAAAAATAGTAACAGTAAGGTAAAATATTATGCATGCAATTTATTTTTAATAAATCTAAACAAAAAACCTCATGTTAAATTTTAAATAGTATACAGATTCTAACTTTGTTGTAAATTAATTTAATCAATCAATTCTTTTTCATCAATTAAAATTCATTAGTTTTTTAATGAAAATATAAAATAATTAATTAATTTAACTCTATAGAAGAAGACCATGAGTATGAAGATAATTAAGATGAAGAGGAAGAAGAATAAGATACCAATTCCTTTGATGAAAACAATCAAATCAATTAGAATTTCTAATTAACAGAGAATAATGAGATTTCTAACAACTCAAAATATTCAGAAAATTCTAAACAAATGAGGATGTTCAATTCAAACTATAGTCTACTAACGGCTTCTAAGATGAGACAAGGTTAATCGTAAATGATGAATTAGTAAAGATAAATTACAAGATAAAACAGCTAATACTATGCTCAAGGGAAAGAAAATAATTAAGAGCTTTAAAGCTTTTAATAATTTAAAAAATAAGGTCAGTAGGTTGAACAAATTTAGATTATGCCAAATAGTTAGCTTAAAAATCGCTTTTCAAGTATTTAAGACAAAAATTAATATGAATATTAGGGCTAAAATATTCAAAGAATGACTCGAAGCAGTAAAAGCTACAAAAATACTCCAGTGAAATACAATCAAAATCCAGATTAAGTAAACAGCTTAATGCGTTATAGCCAAAAAAGAGTCAAATAGTTCAATTAGACTCCTAATTAATATGTAAGCAAAAATTATAATTGAAAAATAATTTTAGCAATTGATTTATTGTGGAATTCGAGTAAATGCAATAGACAAATTCCAAAGAATGACAAAATTAAAATTGAGATTTTATTGCTGTATTGTTTATTTGTCTTTCATATTTGGTTGTTTAAAATAGATAAAAAATTATCTAATCTATTCAATTACTTATTAAACAAAAAAAATATCAAAAAGTTACTTTCAACTCCTTTCCCACAAACAAAATTTATAAGTAGACTATAAAATAGTAAATAAGAGGGGGATATTGGTTGACCAATTTTAAATTTACATTTATCAATTCGATAAAAATTAAAATTTTAATGCTAGCTTGGATCGTTCAATTAATAAAAAAGGGAAAGATCAGGGAAAAGAGGAATTTAAAAAAGTCAAGGAAATTTAGATGAATATTTTTTTATTAAGTTTTTTAGTTACTAGTGATTTTACTTGTTGATAAATTATATATTTATATATATTTACAAATATTTTTATATTCAAAATTACTTTTTTTTAATATCATTAATTATTACTTTGATGATTATTTTCAAACATCTATTTTTATTCAATCATGCATGAATGACTTACTCATTCATTCATTCATTCATTCAGTTATTATTAATTATTGATTTAGCATTCAAGCTGCTGTTCGTTGATGTAATTTAGCATTAAAATTGTCTTACAATTTAATATATTTATGTAGCTAGATAATTATTTAAATCAAGTTGTTTCACAAAATTAATTGCGATTTTTAAGATATTAATGAGATATTCCTTCCATATTAAGATTTGGTATTTTTATTTAAGTTTTTTTTGTAGAAATGTCATTAATATACAAGAGAGTTCATTTAGTAGGATTTAAAAAGTATACTTTTCAATGAGCTCTAGTTTGTTACGTTTACAAATATTAAGAAATTAAACTAATTTTTGTGGTGGATTTACTTCAATCAATCAAAAACCACTCTTTTGTTCGCGTACAAAATAATTTATAAGCTTATCTAATCCTTCTTGCAATCCTTCTCCACTTTTTGCAGAGCATTTTTGAATAAAAACATCTAAATCCAATTCGCTATGCACCCCAGCTTCTTAAATTAAAGTATTGGCATCCAAAGCCTCATCAAGTTCAAATTTATTGAAGAGAACAAGGACTACAGACTCAGAATATCTCATCTCATTACTAATTCTAGTAAGATCTTCCTTAACTCTCCACATATTCTATGTATCAGTTGAATCTATAACATAAATAACAGCATCAGCTTCTGCTAGATGGCAGCTCTATTATTTTTTATTCTGATGGTCAATATCATAAATCATAAAATCTAAATCATCCTTAACACATATTTATTCAATAGACATACTAGAACCTTCAGGGACTGCTTATATGAAGGTGTTATGTTTCATTCTTTATAAGATGCTGGTCTTTCCAGATCCTTTCAAGCCAGCAAGAACTATCTTCTTTTTGTTAGTAACAACACTAGTCATATCCTTGTCATCTCCGTCCTTTAAAAATTTATTTCTTGTTGCAATACAGCCCATTTTGTTAGTTTTTTATTTGTTTGTTTGTTTGTTTGGATTTAATATATAAATAGAATGCTTTTGTAAAAAACAAAGTTTTAATATCTATTTTTTGGATTATGCGTGAATCTTAATTATTAATTAATTATTAAAAAAGCTAAAGCTAATTTTTGATTTTGAGTTTTTTTAATTGTTTGTCAATATACCAAGTGAACCAACCATCTATACTATTTATTACTGTACAATTTTATTATCTTTACATCTTAATAAAAAAGGGTTTTGAATATCATATTTAAAATAATCACTTCTCTAAACGCATTATTCATTTATATTTATTTTTAAATGGTGGTATCTATTATATCTTAAGTTAATTATTCAAGCTGTTTTTTTCAATTTTAAAAATACACAAGGGAATGATTTAAAAGTTAATACTATTCTTACAAAGGAAATATTCATAAAATACATTACTAAACAATTAATCCTAATTAGCATAATCTATTAAAATAAATTCATTATTTAAAAATAAGTTCTCCCTTTTTTTTTTGAACAGTAATCGAATCAAAATTAAAATTTTTATGATACAATTTGCAAATTTCCTTTAATCATTTCATTTTATTGGTTAAAAAAAATCATTTTCTTATTTAAAAATCCAGCACAGAAAATAAAATTTATTTTTCAACAAGATTTTCTTGAATTTGTTTAAAATTTATTTTTATTATTGATTTGTAACAATAAGATAATAGAAGATTACAGTCAATTGAAGTAAAGAGATATTTAATTTCTATCAACCTAAATTAATAAAATTTAGTGCTAGAACTCCTATCAAAATATTTATTTTTCATGCTTTTTATTAATTTATTTTCTTGCTATGCAGATGCGCTAAAATTAAAAGTAAGATAATTTATTAAGCACATTTCAAATAAATAAATCAAAGTTAGTTTTATCTTAAATTTTATGTAAACCTAGAATATATACCATCCAAAATTATTTATTGATTAATTATTTTATAT
The DNA here is from genome assembly GCA_000231825.2 of Tetrahymena elliotti 4EA. Taxonomy (NCBI): domain Eukaryota; phylum Ciliophora; class Oligohymenophorea; order Hymenostomatida; family Tetrahymenidae; genus Tetrahymena; species Tetrahymena elliotti. The sequence continues at coordinate 735,019 of JH720297.1, forward strand.
TTATTAAATAATTTTCAAATTTATAAAAATGATTATGTTACTAAAAATATAAATTGAAATGTTATAGATTAAAAAAGATTATCAAAATTAATCAATTAGAGAAAGCCAAATAATTATATTTTTTGTACTATCTAATGAATTTCATATACTTCAAAGAATAAAAAAACCACAAAAAAAGTAATAATTGAGAATTATTTTAATTTAAATTCATAAAATTATTTTAAATAAAGAATTTATTAATGGAGCAAAAGTAAATTGATGGAATAAGCAATTAAAATAATCAATTTAGTAAACAAATAAAAAGATTGAATTTATTGATCCTCAAAGCATGAATAATGATTATTTTATTTAAAAATACTAAGATTAAATTTTAATGCTAGATGTAGGAAACATTGGTCTATAATATGATCTTTTATAAATTGATAAATAAAAAAATAATTAGAAGATCTATTGTTCTTTCTATCTAGTGATTAATCTAATGGATAGAAATTTTTGATTACTATATATAGATAAAAAGATAGTAAAAATATCTTTAATTTTACTGATATAAAAAATAAATTACAATTTAATAAAATTATTAACATATTAATTCTTCTCAACAATAATTTTTAAATAAATTTATTGTTTGGACTTTTTAGCAATTATTTATCAAAGTTTAGTCTTAAATAAGGAAAAATGTATTGTAAAAATTAAGATTTATCTTTCAAGTGAATTTTTGAATTTTAGAAAATAATATGTGTAAGTAACATGATGGGAGATTGTTTCATAATAAATTGTATTTATTCATAAAATTTAAAGAAAAAATATTAAATAAAAGATCTTATTGAAAGGAATTTGAAAATATCTATGATGCAAAAAATAATATTAACAAAGAATTGGTGTAAGTAAATATATTAACATATGTTGAAAATTAAAACTCATAATCAAATTTTAACTAGATATAAATATTTATTATTAAAAAATAAGTTAAATTTGTCTATTATTCTACTTTGATAAAATTAGTAATAAACTTTAATTAAAAAAATTTACTTAATAAAATTTCTTAAAATAATCATTTAAGTTTTATTATTTCACTAACTAATAAATAAATTCTAGAGTATACATAAAGTTTCTATTGAGAGTGTTTTAATTCTAAATTACTTTTATTTTCAGATTAAATTATTTTAATAAAAGTAAATCACTTTTTTAGAAATAATTATGAACTTAAATATTAATCAAGTATTATCTATTCTCTATTTCAAAATAAAATAATTGAAAACACAATATTCAAGATTATTCTATATAATGAAAAAAGAAAAAACATAATTTGATGATATGAAAGAATTTATTTCTCAAAAATCTAGATTAAAAATATTAACTGAAATACTACAATTTATTTTATAAAATCTAAATAAAATAGAAACTAGTGATAGAGGAAGGGAAGGGAGGAGGAATAAATTATTTTAAAAGTTATATGTTTAAAATAAAATTCTAGTTCTAATTATTTTAAATTCCTTTTTATTAAAACAATTGAAAAAATTTTGAAATCTTTTATTTTCTTCTGAAATAAATTCTTAATACTTTAATACCATTTTTTTTAACCTCTCTTTAGTTTAATGTTTTGTTAAATTAATATTTTATTAAAGTTGTTGCCCGCTTATTTTTTTGAATTAGTTATTCAAAATTTTCGAAAATATAAAAATTTTAAGGATAAGAAATTAATTTTTAAACAAAAAATAAATTAAAAGATAAACCTTATTTAAAAAATCATTTTTGCTCTACCTATATAGTAGATTGACCCCTCTTTATTTGTTTTGGAAAGATAGAATTGAAAGAACAACCAATCTTTTTAATAAGTTGGATTATTAATCAAAAATAAATAGTTGATTCATTTGATTGATTGATAAATAGATAGATAGATACAATTTTGATTGATGATCAGATTCTGATTTTTTTATATGTGGCAGGAAAGATTTTATGCATTATTTTTGCAAACAATTGATTATTAAAAGAATATTTAATTAATTAAAGAAAACTAATAATTAGTATTTATTTGATGAAGAATATTGATTACAGTATCAGTAGTAGTAGTAGTCAAAATTTAAATCACTACCAGCAAATTTTACTCAATCCAGAATATTAGCCTGATAAATAAGGCTCACAAATTAGGATTCCCACTATAAAAAAGAAATACTCACCTAATTTAAAATTTTGTAATGATGGTGATTCAGTTAAATATATTAGAAGACCTACAGACACAACACTCGTTTATTCAGTATTTAATTCATTTTTTTTTGATATATGATACTTGTTGAAATAAGATTTTTTTTATCTTTTATTTTACTTTTAACTTTTAAATAGATATTTTATAATATTATTTTTCTTTTATTTAGAATTTTTAGACAGATTATGTTAGCTCACGAGAGGATATCATCTTTTACTATGAAGTTGAAATGTTGAAAATGAGTGATAGAAGGTTAGAATAAATCTATTATGTTATTATCAAAAAGCTAAGATTATTTATTATATAATATAGTGATATTTGTATTGGATTAGGGATAAACACTTTTCCTGTTCATAAATAGCCAGGATTTTCTAAAAAGTAAGCTTTTTTGGTTGTTTAGAGAAGGTTGCAATATTCTTTATTTTCTAAACAAATAAATAAATAGAGCAAAGTGTTCATTTGGCTGCAAAAAGAATGGTGAAATAAGATGTTCAAAAATAAAAGTAAAATATTTATTTATTTACTTCCAGCTTAAATGATGGTTTATTAGTAAATGTTGTGTTTAAAATATTTTAGTCAACTTAAAGAATCAAGCCTTGGGGATAAGGAAATGTAATAGGATGTGGATATAATTATATTACAAATGAGATATTCTTTACAAATGATGGTGAATATAAAGGTATTGAATAATTATTTTTTGTATGTTTATATGATGAAATAATAATTTTTAAATAAACTATTTTTTAATATTCAAGCTGCTTTTACTATAGTTAGAAACTATTTATTTATTGGAATAATTAGTCTTAGTTATTTTGAAGATAAGGTTCGGGTTAATTTTGGAAAGAAGCCATTTAAATTTGATATAAGATCTTTAATAGCTGATTATAAATCTCAAGTATGTAAGTAGATAAGCTGTTAAAAAACTGATGTATTTGAAATGCATAAACTAATTTAGTAGTATCTTTATTTAAATGGTTATTTTGAGTCTCTTAAGTTATTTGAAAATCACACTAAATTAACTCCTATAAGTAGTCTGATGGAGTGTGAGGATAATTCTAATTAAACTAATTAAGGTATTCTTCTCTTAGGAAAAGATACATTTTAGAAGTCATCCTTTAGTTCAAGCAAGGAAAACTAACTATTGAGTTAAGATTTTAAGATAGAAAAAGATTTAAAGAAAGAAGAATAAGAAAATTTTTAAATGGAAGGATAGAATTTATTTCAAATATCAAATGTCTATGATGCTTATGATGATATTATGGAGCTGAGCAATAAATATTAAGACAATTCAGAAGAAGAATTTATACAAGCAAAGATTTAAAATGAGCTTAACAAAAGTGAAAGTGAAGAATCATCTAAAAATATTGATCATAAAAAAACAGGTAAAATAATTGAATCTGCTCTTATTCAAATTATTCAAGAAATTATGATGAAATATAATAGAGTTAGTCTAAAGTTAGTTTAAAACTCAAAAATATTTTCAAAGCTCATCATTGATGATTTTTTTTATTTTTATAGTGAGCATTGGGCATGAAATAGACTTAAAAAAAGAGAAAGTCTTAGATGAAGGTAAAGAAAAAAATTTAATATAAATTTTAAATGAAACAAGCTCAGATAAGAAAAATTCTGATAACGTTTAAGCTGATAAACAAGCTATATTTGATTGCATCAGGAAAGGTATATAAATTGATTTAATTGTTTTATTTTTTATAAATTAAAATTTGATAAAATAGAAATATTAGCTTATTTACAATAGATGGAATATGCTAAAATCATTGGTATTTTGTTCAAGAATTTTCCTAAAATTTTTGTGATAAATCCACAACTTGAAGGAAAACTTGTTAGTCTTTAGTTTTTGAAGTTGTATAAAGATGGAAAACAAGAAGAAAGCATGAAATATGCTTAAAATAATTTGAGATAAATGAGTGATATTAAATTTGAATGCCTTGATAAGATTGGTTAAATGAGGATTTTATCTAAATTAGTAAATATTTTTCGAGCTGCTAAACATATTTTAAGATCATTACTTTATAATAACTAGGATATTTTAGGCGCCTTTTGTTATGAAAACATAGAAAATACTCATTTAAATTTGTTGATGTAACCTTATACTTAATCAAAATTATGGGAGGAAATTAATACAGTCTTATTATGTATATTTTTCTATTTATGAATTTTTTTAATTTATGAATAATAAATAAAATAAAGAACATTTTGGATATAGAGATGAAAGCAATTTACAAATAATTTTAAAGTAAGTCAACTTGATTTAGAATAAAATGAGAGAAAATTAAATGTTTGAAAGTGGAATGTATAAGATTTGATTTCGCACACAATATGTAGACTCTAAACTGAAGAGAGTGAAATATATTTCAATATGATTTGATGTATTTAATAATTAACTAATATACCAAAATTAATATAAATAAAATAAAAATATTATTGTTAATAAACCATACTAATTAAATTTACTTTAAACTTTATGTTATTCTTATTTATTCTTTTTATTTCAATCTTACTTTCTTTTAATTCATCATTGTCTGTTTGTTCTTCAATTTATAAAAACAATTTTAGAAGAAATTTTTGTTTAATTTTATATAAAAATGATTAGCTCTTCAAATGTATGTTAGAATTCTCTTAGAGCTATTTAATTTTTAAAATTTATTTTCTTAATCTTGCTCATTATTATTAATTTATGTATTCTAGTAAAAGAAAATAGTTCCACTAAGCAAATTGCTGTTTTTACCTTTCGAAGAGTTTTATTGATTATTATTTAAATTAAGATTTGATGAGTTGATTATGTTCTATTTATATACAGGATAGTTCTCTAAATCTGTGAAAGAAGCATGAGATTAGTTTTGACTGTTAGTAATTTGAATTAATTTTTATTGAGTAAATTTTGATTCATTTTTACGATTGAAGTTTGGAATAAAAAGTTCTTTTTACAATTGTTAAGAGATTTATGTATTTTTCATACCATTAGGTGATTAAAGGGGGGTTAGTTTTTCTTAGTTTAATTTATTTTACTTTGTCTAAGTATTAATATAATTGTTGTTTACTTTAAGAGGGTTTTCAATTTGTTAAGAACTTTAATTAAATTTATTAAGCAAATTTGTTTAAGATTGATATGCCTTGTTTAGAGAATAATAATTTTCATTTATGAAAACTTCCTTCAAGTTTTATTTTGGAGTTTTATACTATATTTATGCTTAATTATTATTTAGATTTTATTGGTTCTTAATGTTAAAGGGAGTACTAGACTATTTGGGTGATAGTATTCCATTACTTTAACCTATAATTATTGGAGAATCTAACCCATAATTGTTATTTTAAGAGAGTTAATCAACACAAGAAAAACTTTAAGGTTAATCCTTGTTGTGAGCTTTGAGAACTCTTTAGCTGTTTATTTTTTTTAAGTTATTATTTTATTGATCCTTAATTGTAGGTAATTTTTTGTTTAAAGTCTTTTTCTAATAATTTTCTAAAATAATTTAATATTTTGACATTTAATTTGGATTTAAATCTTCTTAAATTTATTTTTCTTATTCAATCGAATTCAAGGAACTCTTTCTTAAACTTAATATTTAGTTAAATTTTTATTGTGTTTAACCAGCTGCAGCAGCCTTAGATACACTCTCTCTTTTTTTTACAATAACATTTTTAGGAGCATTAATTTAAAAATCCTAGCTGTTAAGAGATGTCTTTGAATGAGATTTAGTCTTATTGTAGAAAGTTTTTCTTTCATTTTAATTTATTGTTTTTTAGCTTTTCAGCAATTAAATTTGAGAAAGTCTTTCCTTTTATTCATTGGCCTTACTATTATTTTAAATTAAAAAAATTAAATAGATTAATATGTCTATTGCATTTTCTCTTTTTAAAAATTGGAAAGAACTTTTATGCTTTTTTGATAAAATTTCATTTCCTTGAATTTTTATTTAAATTATTTTCTATTCAATTTAAATATTTACATTTCCTCTACAGAATTTTTAAGCCATTAATGATGAGCCATTTCATTCATTGTTATTCTATTATTCACATCTACTTATAGCATTTTAGTAATCAAATCTTATACAGATTTTGTCATTCTCTGCTTTGCTTCTGGAGGAATAGAGTAATTTCCTTTTAAAATATGGCTGAACACTTCTTCTTTTGTGCTTTATGGGAATGGAGATTTTCCTACAATCATCCAAAATAAAATGCATCCCATAGCCCAGATATCTATAGAAGGATGTGCAGGTGCTTTCGAAGAAAGAACTTCTGGTGCAAAATATCTAGCCGAGCCTGCTTAAGTGTAATCAATGTTAATAAGACTCTATTAAGCAGATATACCAAAATCAACAACTTTAATGACATCATAGTTTTTATTTGTAAACATAATATTTTCTAATTTTAAATCCCTGTGAATAATCTTTTCTCTGTGGCAATACTAAATTGCATTGAATAATTACAAGAATATTTTTCTAGCGATTTCTTCATTGATATACTATAATTAACAAAAAAAGATTACTTTTAAATTATTAAAATTAAAAAAGAAATTTGAAATATTTTTCTTTCATGAATAGAAAGAAAATCAATCCTTGAAATTTGTTTCAATACTTTCATAAAACTTAATTATAAAATTTATTGATGTAAAAATTGAGATATAGATTTATATTAAATTAATTAATCACAATAAAATTCTTACCTAACCTGGTTATTTATCCAGATATTCTCTTAAATCCCCACCTTCTAAGTATTCCAAAACAATTGCTAACTTCATTTCGCTCTTCAAAGTGTAGCAATTCAATACTTTTATGATGTTTTTATTATTTAAATTCTTAAGAAGTCCTATCTCTTTAAACATCATTTCGATATCCTTAGCAGACCCTTTATTTAAAATAAATAATAGTATTATTAATCAAATCTAATCAATTTTTTATTTCTTTTTAAAAATATCAAATTTTTCCATTCAAATAATTTGCTTTAAAATTATTCTATCTCATATTAAATTTACTATTAAAAAAAAATAAAAAATTATAGCTGTTAATTTTGAAATTAAGAGTAATTAAACATTATATTGTTTTCAACAGTTTGTTGATGAAATTTTTATAAAGTTATTTTCAAAGAAATTAGTTTTATTACTTATGTTTGACCCATTTATCATTTTAATTGCAATTCTTTCTTTTGTAATGCGATGCTTTGCTTCATATACAGATCCAAATCCACCTTTTCCTACTTTTTATAACATCTTATACATAGCGAGGTTATTTGAATCATCAAAATCTTCTTTGTTTGGAGATATGTAAAGTATTTCATTTTATTTAAGATATTTAAGATCTTCCTCAAAAAGTTCAACTCCTTCGCTTCTGAAAATTCTAATATTGCTTTCATCATTGTGATTATATTTAATATTTAGAGCCTAGCAACTTATCTTAATAATTTCATTCAATCTAGGTACTCCAGCAATACTTTAGCTGCTTATAATTGTGGGATTACCATTCAAAACGAACTTGATTTTCTTCTAGAGAATTTAAAAATATTTGGTTAAAAAGTTAAATTATTTACTTAAAAAATAATTCTTAGACTGAATTTATATTTTTTTTGAGATTATGCCTTAATCTCAATAAGATTATTTTTTGGTAGAAGTATTTTAAATCATAAAATATAACCACATATTATTTATATTCGTTATAAATATCAAACTAAATCATTAAAAATAGTTAAAATTTAATAAGTTTTACTCTTTTATCAAAAGCTATTTCATGATGATCACCGAAATCCATTTGTATTTAGTTATATTTGCTAATATATTAATTAATTTATTTGTTAATTAGATTCGTTAAGTATTATCAGATATCTATTTACTAGATTATTGTTTTTGAAAGTATCAATTATACAAACTATTTAATTAATTAATATTCTTCAAATTATTTTACTATACTTCAAATAAATCATTTAATCCACTGAAATAGACCTTTAGAGTGTTTTAATATTCTTATAGAATTTCTATAAAAATTGCACACTATCATCATCATCATCATCCAATATTTTTCAATTTTTTAAGTAACTTAAATTAATTAAACAATATTTTTAGTATCAAAAAGTTAAAATTTAATATCAATTTTTATTCAAAATAATTATTTAGATAATGATTTTGTATTTATGAAAATGTTCAGATAATATAAACTCAAAAATATTTATGAGTATTTTTAACAAATAATAAAATAGAAAATAAAATTACTCAATTTTAAACAAAAATAAATGAAAAAAAAACTTCAAGAAAGAAATAATTAAAAAAATATTATTTTTTTTCTGAGTTTATTACCAATTTCAATAACGAATAACTTTTTATTTTTTTTCTTTTTGAAATTATTTAGGAAATTTGAAGACTATTTTAAATTTATATTATTAGGATAATTATTAAAAAAATAAAGCTTTGATATTCTATTTATTAAGTTAATCTATCATAAAAATGTGAATAAGTTTATAATATTAATAAAAGAGAAATGTTCATACACAATTTCATTCATTAAAATTATGTTTATTTAAGTAAATCTATTGAAAATTTTATGGATAAAGTTAAGATTGTTTCTAATGACTATTTTTATTTATTTTTTATTAATATTGAAGCAATATTTTATCAAAAATATTTATATTTATTAAAATATCTATTAGGATTAAGCCCTTATTTGTCATAATAAAATTGCTCTTCAGATTCAAACTTAAGAAAAATATTTGGTATTCTTTGATTTTCTTTTTAAATTTTAATTTTTCTAATTTTTTCGAGTTCTACTTATCTTTGATATTTTGATATTGACTAACCTTAAAATTATTCAAAAAATTATATCTTGAATTGATTTTAAAAATAAGAATACTATTTCTGAAATTTACATAAATTTTACTAATTTTTTATGAGTCTATTTAAATTGAGATGTAATTTTAATTTGAGTAAATATTCCTTATATAATAATTATTTTTATAATTTATCTTAACCATTGTCATTAATATATATTTAATTTAATGTCTAAAAACATGGTAAAAATCAAAATTATTATTTTATGTAATAGGATTATTGATTCAGTTATTGAAGAAAAAAAATCAAAAAATTGGCTTGATTCGTAAGTGCTAATGATTGAAGAATTGAAAATTATCAATTTATTTGTTTGTTTTTATTTAAGATAGAATTTACATTAGTTTTACATAAATAATGTTACTTTCTAAAAATTTTAGATATAGTATAAAAACATTGTAAAAAATATAACCCAACTAAATCAGAAAAATCAGTTTAAGATGTAAAAAATTAATTAAAATTGTGAGATTTATTCAATCAAAACTATAAGGAAGAATTTGTACATTTTATAAGATGGCTCCTTCTTAAACTGACCCATCTTCTTCAATTTTAGATGCCATCATGCACTTCATTATATATCCATGGGAAACAATTCCTACTTTAAAATCTGGATCATATTATCTACTTTCTATTAGTTTGGTTTTGATATGCTCATAATAGCTTTTAAGAATTTATTATGCCTTTTTAGATTTTTTGTAGAGCATTTCCCATGTTTCAATAAGATAGTTTTTCGTTTGTTTTATTTCATTTAGGATTACTTTATAATAGGGTTCTCTGTATCCACATTCTCCATTTTTCTATAATTTTTCTAATATATTTTTTACTATTTCATCATTTTCTAGTACTTTAATCTACCATGATTCTCCGAGCTCACTAACTCTAGAGTAATCAAGATGAATTTGGTATTTAGATGCAAGGACTTCCATTTCATTTCTAGTTTGAGAGAGGGTAAATGCTGAGAAACAGCCACTAGAGCATAGACACTCAGCTAACTATGGTAAGAGAATAAATTTGATATTCTATTTATCAGGGTGAGTTCCAAACAAATAAATACAAGTTTAGATAGCTCTACGGAGAGGAGATATAAAAACAGTATGGAACTTAAATTTGTTGATAGTTTTTTATTGTTATACACATTAATTTATGCCTATTTCATGAAGACTTGAGTCTATATATTTTTCATTTGTGAACATATCTTCTAATCCCTCTGTTTAGCTATATGACCAATTTGAATTTCTATAAGATATTTCTTTTTCTTAAAAATTCTACATACTGAACCCATGTCTTATCAAAACAAAAGGTTTATCAGAATAATCCTACTCAGTGTCCAATTAAGTCACTTCAAGAGGAATTTAGTATTTTTCAGAATAGTATTTTGAATCTTCGCTGAGGTGGAAATCCATTTTATTAATTGCGATAATAATTTTATGATAAAAGTGATATTTTGTTTGTTTGTTTATCAATTTTAAACAATTGTTTGTTTTATAAATTAAATAAATAAATAAGTATATGTATGCATATATGTATGAATTTAGCCAATTTATTAGCAATATAAATAAGCAAGCTTCTGTAAAAATTAATTTTGTTTTCAGATATGATAGATAGATAGATATCATCTAATTAACTTTAACTTTTATATTACTGATTTTTTTAATTATTGATAACATTTAAATATAAATTAGTAAAATCAGTGAACAACTCTTTTTAAATATTCGATGCGTCATTTTTTACATAATTTAATATAATTGAATCATCTTGGTGATTGGATAATTAATCAAGCTATCATATAATCAAATCAGACTAGTACTCAATGAAGTATAAAAGAAAAACAAAATCTTTACTCAAAATATTTCCAAATCAAAAATCTGATGTTTGGTCATCTTTTTTAACAATAATCAATGTAAAATAAATACTCTCCACATTGAATTCTCTTAATTTTATTAAGGCTTTTTCCAACTTTTGATTATTGAATTTAATTTAAATTTTCTCTTGAAAAGCTCAAACATTTAAAAATCTTGAGTAAAAAAAGAGGAAATCTATTAAAAAAATATTTAAATTAGGAGTAAGATATTTTTTATCTTCTATTTTGGATAAAACAAAGTCTGAATCAAATTTTATTTATCAAAAGTGTAATTAAAAATTCAATAAATGAATTTTTTTATATTTGGAAAAGGCTAAAAAAATAAAACTTTAACTCTCTTGCTAATATTCTAACCTTTTATGTTGGTTGATAAAGATGTTTACTTAATATTCAAATTAGAGTGAATAGATTCTTAATTTTACTAATGTTAATTAATTTTTAAACATTTTAAAGTGTAATCGATAACTTTTGGTGGAGATAAAAATCAACTAACCAAATACAAATCAATCATTTTCATTTTTTTAACAAATAATGCTTTTGTCAAAAAAATGCTTTCATCTCAATTTTTCTTTTCATCATTATTATTTTATGTAAGTATTATTAAAATTTTAGAAGAACAAGAGAATAAATTAATTAATTAATTAATAAATTGGGAGTTGAAGTGTAACCAAAATATTTGTAAATGAGAAATTTCTAAACAAGTAAAAATGTATTAAAAATATATTTGTAATTAAATAAATATTTAGAATACATTTATAATAAAAGATAAAATCAGCTATTTTACACATTTGTTAGATGTTTTAGCAAGTAAGTGATTCATATGATGGATATTTACATTAGAATATATTATATTTAAAGATTTACAAAATAATAATAAATTAATTGGAAATTTGGGAAATGGTTTTCTATATAATTTGTTTTTGTTTATTTTTTTATTTGTTTAATTAATCTAAGTGTGCTTGCTTGCTTTCTTTCTTTCTTAATTATTTATTTATCTATCTATTTTTGGACGATTTAATTAATAGCTCCTACTTTCATTAAGTCTTATTTTAGTATATGTCAAATTATTTGAACGAGTCGTGATACTAGATATCTGAAGCTTAACTTTTAGATCTCAAATCATAAGCAGATTCATTTAGTCCATAAGGTACTTAGACTTAATAACTAGTTATATTTTTATTTTCATCTAAAGAGAACACTTCTATATATTTCATTTATCTCACTCCACTAATATGAATCTTACTTTCTATCTCTTGCTCTAGTATATTTCTTAAATTTTATTTTAAATCATAATCTAGCCAGTTATTCAGCTAAATTCTTTGTTCTTTAGTCTAAGTATTATTCCCATTACAAATGCTCTAATTCTAAAGATTATAATCGAATTTGAATGCATCAGTTTTTTTTAATTAGGCTATTTTTGCTCCATCTATCTGGCTCTATATATTTGAAAGAGCATCATTCTCTACAGGACTATATTCAACACCTACATTAGATTATAATATAAATTTGTTAATAAAGAACTATTTTACAAACAAGTATTTCATTGAAAATAGAAATTGCTCACACTTATTTAAAGTAGAAAAATTTAGGACTTTCTCTCCCAATTTTTAAATTAAAATCCTAATGATAAAAATCTTATCTCCTGTTTCCTCAAGATAATTTGCTTATGCTAAAAAGTAATAAAATATGCACTAATTTAACTACAAATGCAATTAAAAAATTGATTTGAGTTGTTACCACAAATTTTTCAAAAAAGAAGTAAATAGAGTATTTAAAAAATTTAATTAACTTATTGAAAAAGGAAGGAATAAATAATTTTTTTGCTGATTAAAAGCTCTATCAAAAATGCATAAATGTATTAGTTAAAAAAAATAGTAAATTGAGAGTAAATTTAAAGCAAATTATTTGATGGTTGGTAAAAAAAATAAGTAGTATTATCAAAAATTAAAGAAATTAGAAAAAGATATTCAATAAATAAATAAGTGAGTGAGTGTTTTTTAGTCTATATAAGAATTAATTTAGTAGACTGATTGATGAGTGAAAATTAAAAAAATTGATGATAAGATACTGAAATAATTTTTATTTTTGATCTTTCAAATAAATATTACCAATCACATATGAAGTGGGGTCTCCTTAACCGAAGTAATAACTAATTATCATGGCATTTTTTATAGGTAAATGTTTTTCGCACTTATTGAGAAATTCTTTAAGAGCTTCAGAAGGCTTGTTTCCTTTGTATTCAGTATATAGAATAGACTTTTTTCCAATAATTGACTCATTAAAGTTATTTTCAAACTATTTAATTGGAATGAGTACTTAATTACTATTGTCTACTTCGTTTTATTACGAACCTTCTATATATGAGAAAAGAGAATTTTATTTTGATATTAAATCAATTTCTTCAAAAGATGATATTTAGCCTTATGATTATTTTGGTGAAGAGGATCTTTTGACTTTTTGAGGACTCGTTTCTTTTCTTGTTTAGCAGGGAGAAATTATTTGTCTTTTAAACTCCTCAATTTGCTTCTCCTCATTTTTCTTCTTATAGCTATGCAAAAAGTTCATGTAAATATTTTACAAACCAGTTGATTTTATTGTTTGCTAGACTAAGTTTTCTGTTTGTCTGTTTTATTGTTTATGTTCATCTTCTCCTCCTTCTTTTTAATCATCATATTTGCTATTAATTTCTTCTTAAACGCTTCCATTTACTTCATTATTTCTTTTTAAGAATAAATTCATTTAATTCGACCTAAACTACAAAAATGTCTTCGAAATTATTTCTCTTGTTTTTTAGAAATAAGGCTTCTTATGATGATCTGAAAAGTTATTAGCTTCCATTTATTTACTAAAAAGCTAACTTTGTAAGAAGTAAACATCTTCTCCTTCACTCCATTCTTGAGGCGAGAGAATATTTTCTTACACTTATTCATTGATTTCATCTACCTTCTTTTTAGCTTATCTCTTTTTATATGCTTAGAAGGATAAAAAACCTACAGATGTACCTCCAAGAAGATAACCAAGCATGTACTTACTAATAAATTTATATGCCTTATATGTACTGTTACTAAAATTTTTAAAAATACTAATCAGAAATCAGAAAATTCTTATACTTTCTCTTAATTTTTACTAAAATCAAAAAATTATTTATTTAGTTATTTTTTTAATTTGTGATTATTTTTCTATCAAAACTAGTAAACAAGCAACAAAAATATTTAATGTTAATTTCACAACATTTGGTCTTTCTAAACAAAAAATCCATCAATAATTCCTCATTACTAGTTAAATCATGTATTAATCTACTCTATAATAATAATGCTACTCACTAAATTTTGGAACTCTCTTTATAATCTCCGAAGTTAAAAATTTTTCTAGTAAAATCTAAATCTATATCAAAAAGTGTTTTTTATGATAAATCATCTAACTATATCCTTAAAATTATTAAAGTTACTCCATCAGTCTTTTTAATTCATAAATTGTTTTATTAAAATTGAAAAAATAATTGATATAATAAGGTTTCTTTCATGCAGTATCAATTGATTGTTAAGTCTCTTAAAGAATAAAAAATTTTGCTAGACTTTCTTATTTTACAAGTTTCTTTTAAAATTTATGATTTATTGTAAAGTAGAGATTTTTTACTGGAATTTTTAGAAGGTTTTTCTGCAATTGAAATTATTTTTATTATTTAACAATCTCACATTTAGATAAATTTTTGATCTTTAGTTAAAATTATGTTTGCTGATAAAGCTATTTTAAGAATTTTCCAACAAAATGATGGACATTTTTACAATTTAATCAAAATGAATGAAAAATAATGATTAAAACAAACAATATTGCTTTTATTTAGGTTAAGAAAAGTTCTAACGTATTCCCTTTCTTTGAAATTTATCATGATAAAGTTAGTATTAGAAAGCACAAAGAAATTTTTTTAAAGTTATGTTATCTATCATTTTAAATGCAGTTTAATTAGAAAAAATAAAATGAAGCAGCTTTTTTTTGTTTATGTTCTGCTCTCAAACAAAACTCTAATTAATTTTGTAGTTTTAATTTACTGGAGATAAGTATATTACCAGAATAACATTTTTAAAATATAAAGATTAAATGCTGATGAGTTAGGCTGAATTTTTTATAATTAAATAAATTAACTGTAGATAGTTAGTTACGTTGTTTTATTTTAAATAAATTAGTGATATTGAATCAGTTTAATTTTTTAAAATTTAGTGTTGTTTTAATATTATATTTTATTAAATCAAATGAAAAGTAATACAGTAATTTCTAGTGTAAATAAATAGTAGTAACTTAAAAATAATTATTCAAACGATTTACAATTTTTTGCTATATTGTTTGTAAATCATTTATACATTTTTAATAAAACTTATTCTAATATCACATGATTACTTGATTGATTTCTCTCTTAAAATATTTTGCAAATTACAAGTATGTATTGACAATTATGGACGGTTTTGATAGTAAATATTTGGGATACTCCTTAAACATTTTATTAATATTTTAAATATGTATTATTTAATATATGAATCTAATTCTCAATATAAAAAATCATTCTGAAACTCTCTGCCATATATTTTATTTTTTATGATTAAACTTAGTTTGTAGCGATTTACTTAGCTTGTGTTCAGATAAGATACTAAAATTTGTAATAAATATTATGTTTAGTAAGTAAAAAAAAGCAATTTCATTAAAAGAGGAACTTCACTTCCATGAAAGGTTCATTTTTATTTGGATTTATTCTATTCATTTGATTTCTTTTGTTCTTATTATTATTCTTATTGTTGTTGTTGTTGTTGTTATTGTTATTGCTAATTTGTCTTAGCTTGTTAAAAGCCTTTTTTGTTTAATTCTTAATATATTTCCCCACCTTCTCCAAAGGGATAAGAAATAGATGTTTGTAATAGTTTTTTATTTGTGCCTATGGTAACTGATTTGAGATATTGATCTTGATTTATTCCTTAAAATTTAGACTAGTTTTCTTTAACAAAATTTGCAATAGAACTGTGTACATTGAAAGTCATTTGCATAGCAACCAATAAGAAACTCTTTTTATCATAATTGAGAGATACTTCAACTGCAGGATGAGAAGGAATATCAACTACTTTAAGCCTTTCATGATATTATTTAAGTGTATTCATATTATCCATTGTTTCTTCAATACCTATTCATAATTGTATGAAAAAAGTGAGAAATTAAAAATTAATTAATAAAGTGATTTGAGTCAATTAATTTTAAGCAATTCTGCTTTAACTTTAACTTTAAAAAAGACTTTTTTACTAGTTAGTTAAAAAGTATTATAGAAAAAATTAAATATAATTACCTATCAAATAATTTTGAAGACCACTCTATTCGTCTTTGCCACCAAGCTGGACTTTATGGAATGTGCCAAATATATTTTTTTACTTCATTTCTTCTATAAATTTTGAAACTTCAATTTCAGATTTGTAATATGTCTATGATGTCTCAAAATACAGAAATCTTTTTGCAGGAACCTTTACTTCTAAAATATCTCCTTTTCCTGAATAAGGTCCTAATTTTAATTGGTAGCCAAAGTAAAGTCCACCGCTAATTACTATACTCGATAAAAATGCTTTCATTTGCTTAAAATATTAAATTTCTTTTAAGAGTTTTAAAAAATATGTGTTTGTTTTCTAAATATTTTAATAGATATTATTAATATTTGCAAAAATATCTTAATAAGAAACTTCAAAAATCTTCTAAATCAATATTTCTTCCAATAATAAATAAGTAAATATCTATCTTCCAAGCAAAGAATCTGATGACTTAAAAATGGAAATTAGTTATCTTTGGAATAATTAACTCAATATTTTATCTGATTGATGATCAAAATATTTTCTTCTAAATCAATTAATAACCTTTGTAGAAGTTTTGGACATTTTCATAAAGATAAGCGACTTGTTAATTTTTGAAGGAATGTTTGTAATTATCAGACTAACTTGATTTTTTATGAAAAAAAAAACAATTATTTATCATTATGTAAAAATAGATGAAATTCTAATTCACAATAAACATATTTACAAAAATAAAATATTTTGCATAAAAATAGATTAAAAACAATATTTTTTTTATCTCATTTTATTTCACAAAAATAAATTAGTTAGTCTGAATACAATTTCTAAAGAAATTTAAAAATCCAAAATCAATATATTAGTATTTAATGAATATTAAACGCTTGGAAATCTTAAAATAGAAGAAAATATGTTTGCTTCATTTAGAAGCATTTTATGGCAAAGGAGCATTGTTTTATGGTTAAGGAGCAATATTTTATGATTACGGAGCAAGCTTAGAATGCAAATTATATGATTTAGAGTCAGTTCCATAAGGGACATTGAACTCTATTTCAACTGGGTTCTTACTTTCATCAAATTTATATATTTCTACTATTCTGTTTCTATCATCAAGCTTAAAATTCTTGTCTTACAAAGATTTTTGAGTAATATATTCTTAAATGTATGGATAAATTTTGAACTTCATGAGTAAAAATACAACTTTGAAATTCTTTTGCTTCATCTAAATGCTAGTATTTATTGATTATGTTTCTTCTAAAGTAGCTACCTAGTAATCCTTTTTGTCTTTAATCAAAAGCTTTGCACCATTTTCATCATTAATATTTTCTAATTCCAAGCCTTAATTTTAAAAAATGTAGATATTTAACTCTTTTTAATATATTTATTAAATAGGAAATGCATATTAAATACCTATGACTTATCTCAGCTTATTCTAATCTTTTACTTGTTCTGGATTATCATAAACTATTCTAAATATATTTTTCACCTTCAAATATTATTAACTTTCCTTAATTAGCTTCATAAAAGGAGGGCTAAAATCTGAATAGGTTCCTTCATACTCAAAATAAATTATTTTTTTTTGGTTTAACTTCTTTTCTTCAATTACAGGCTTGTAGAAAGCTCCAGCATTATATGCGTAGTAAGATGCTACACCTAAACCTCCTCCTAAAATACTTCCTATTACTTATTTCATTTTATTGTAATTACAAAATCTTCAAGATATTATGAAAAATAATAAAAAAATTAATACTATTAATATAAAAATCAAGCTAAAAAACATAATCTTTGTCAGCTTTTTATAAACTATTTCAAACTGAAGTCTTACTCAAGAAAATTCTTTTTTAAAATGATGAGATATTTATTAGCTAATTTATTATTTGTTTATTTTTAATCAAAACTCAAAAAAAATAATCATTTTAAATCTTAAGGATATAAATTCAATTAAAGTAGAATTTATAAAATAAGCCCTCTAAAATTTAAGATCTCTCCCTTTAATTCATCTCTTTTTAATTTAAAAACTAAGCAATAAAATAGTGGTTGGCTAGAATAGTTTTTTAATTAAATATTTATTGAAATTGTTTTAATTAGAGAAATTAATCATAAAAAATTTCCATTCAAACATTCTGTATTTTTTCTATTAATATTCATTAAAAATTAAAATTTTGACTTCTTTAGCTTTGATTTTAATGAACATGAGCTATTTATTTCATAAGGGTTTCAAAAACTAAGGAATACTTCTTAAGATGTTACAAGTTGGTCTAAAAGCATAGGACTAAAAAAGATATGTTGGGAAGTTTTTGGTTTTTTTCTTAAAATGAAAGGCTTAATAAAAAATCTATACAAATTATAATTAGAGAGCTTTAGAAAGGTTAGCTTAAATTTTATATAGAAGCATTGATCAAAGAGAAATTCATTTGCTATCTTAGAGCATAGATAGACTCAAACTCAAAGAATAGAAAATTTTTAATAGAAGGAAGTATTGCTATTTACAAAAATCTCTCTAGTAATTTTTAAGGATTTCAAGAAAAATATCTCTACCAATCTTCAAAAGAGCTGTAAAATCTTAAGGCTTCATACTACTACAAAAAAATTAAAAAGAGAAGGGAATACTAACTAAATATGAGTGAATAATCAAAGTTTCACAAAAAGATAAAAAAATTCTTTTGAATTGAATATTTTATAATTTCTTCAGTGTTAATAAATGGTTTCTTGAACCTTTTGATAAGTTGATAAATCTAAACTAAAAAAATTAGCTTCTTCCATTTAAATAAATATTCTATTCAAAAAAGTAGTTATAGTATGTATACTTAAGAAATAAATTTTTTGTTGTAAAAATAAGTTTTTAAATTTCTTAATCAGACTTATTTCCTTTATTTTTTTTTTACTGAGATTAATATATTTTATTTATAAATGAATTTCTATTTTAGCATTTTATTATAAATAGAAGCAGTTAAAAGAATATTTTTCTGGGTTTAAATTTGATTTATATTTTTAGTTATTTCTTATTTTCTTGAAATTCAATTAAATCATTAATATTTTATAAAAAATAAATCTAATCAGAATTAAACAAAAATTTGGTTAATTAAAATATGATAGCCACTCATTCACTGGTTTTAATTTTCCTTATACTTATAATAGCGTGATGTTTTAGATATGTATTATTTATTGCCTTTATTTATTTTATAACACTTTAAAAAAATAAATAAATAATTAGCAAATTCTAAGATAAAAAAATGATCTAAAACTTTGATTTTATTAAAAAGAATAATCATGAAATCTTCAGAGAACAATGCAGTATATTGACCTAAAATCTGCAAAAGTTATTTGTATAACTCTAAAACCTCAGAGCAAGCTTTTATAAATGCGCTTAAAAAACAATTAGACCCTTAGATGAGAGTTCCATGGATGAAGATATTAAACTCATCTTGAGTTTAGAAAATAAAGCTTAAAGTGAAAAATAATAATACATTTTTGAGAAAACAATTTAAACTTTAATTATTTACTAAGAAGATTTTGAACACATTTGCTCATCTGTAGACAAAAATCTTTAAAAGTATGTCTAAAGTATAAATAGGAGAAATCTATCAGTCAACAATAAAATGTTTGAGAATATCTAAAAATTAAGAGGAAAAATTGAACTATATTTTTATTCATTACAAGACTCTGATTTACCTTGTAGAATTAAATCAGATATTTTCGCTTATTGAATCTTAAAAAACCCATATATCTTAATAAATATCAAATTATACTTAATTAAAAATCATTTTACTGTTTTAAAAATAATTTATTTATGTTTGTATACTATCACAATTCTCATATCAAATTCAATTTAAACAAATAAATAAATTCATCATTCCATTCTTAAAATTTTTGAATAAAATTAAATTTCCCTCGCCTTAAACTATTATCATTAGAGATTATTTAAGGGGAAGGTATGGGCTTTAATTTTTTAAAATTTAAATTTTTTACCCTTTTTTAAGGTGAGTTATAAAATTTAAGATTAAAAAATAATGTATCTTTTTTTCCCTCTCTAAAATTATTAAGTTTTGAAAGAAAAATTCTGAAATTTAAAATTTTTTTGGCATAAACAGAAATAAAATAACATTTAATCGATTCAACTTTCATTTATTGAGGAAATTTAGTTGATAAATTTTGTATTGAAACAATTTTACAAAAAGGAGAATGAAAGTGGTGTTTTTTTTAGTTTATTAGTAATTCATATAAAAGCATAAATGATAATTTAATGAATTTTAATGTTTTGTATTTTTTTGCTAATCTATCAACAATAAAAAGACATACATATATTAAATAATGCGAATTATTAATTCACAATTCCAACAACTATTTTAAATTTATAAAATTATTTTATGTTTTTAATACTATATGGATGATAACTAATTAAACTATTTCCAATAAACTACCTGGATAATAGGGTAAAAAACTTTAAAAAGTTAATTATTTGACCTGAAGTGGCTTTTATTTTAATTTTTAATCAAATTTTTTAGAATAGAAAGAAACCTTCTATCTAAACTGTAACTTAAATTTACTTCTTTGTTTTAAATTTTTTCTAATTGTTTTAAATTTTTATTTAAAGTTAAATCATAATCTTATAAAATCTAATTTATTTTTTATTTGATTCTAACGTTATAACTTTTTAATGTGCGACATAAAATAGAAAATTAAAATTGCAAAAGAAATAAATCTGATTTATCTATAACTAATATCAACGCTATCTATAATTTCTATTCCTAACAATTCTAATTAATCTCAATATTTGATGTATTCATTTCTAAAAAATGATTTTTGGTAAAACTTAAGAAAAAAACAAAAAAATTTATTTATCAAAAACATTCAATTTATTGATAAAAAAACATGATATTTTTGCTTTTATTACCAATCATTTAAAAACAAATATTTTTATTTTGAACAATATTGATAATAAAAATCAAGTTTTTTCATTAAATTTTTACTTGCAAATAAATAAAATAAATACCAAAAAATGTTTTAAAATTAATGATAAAAAGTAAAAAATATTGCTATTCAAAAAGAGAAGAAGAAAAAAAATAATTTTTTTTATGTACTTTTCCTTCTTTAATAGTATCTTAAGAGTACCTATCATGTAAAAAAGCTTTAAAAAAACTGAAAAAAATAAAATTAGTTAAAGCTAACTAATGTATGATTAGCTTAAGTTAATTTATTAATACAAACAAATCAAAAATAAAGAATGTCAATCAACATTCTTTTGTTAAATAATAGAAAAATAATTGGATGATTTATCAATTAAATTTATTTTTTTTATTAATATTTTCAATTTGCTATTTCATTAGCATAATTCTTGCAAAATCTTTAAAATATTTGAAGTAATCCTTAAAATTATATCAAAATGTATAATTTCTTATATTTCTAAAGGATTTTTTATGAATGAGATTTGCTAATTTTTTGATGAGGTAAACTAATAAATGAACAGAAATTTGAATAATTTACATTTTAGAGTGTTTAGTTATCATAGGTAAACCAATAAAAGTTATACAAAAAAAGAAAATCAGTTAACACAAATTTAAAAATACATATTACTTTTAACAAAATATCAGCTTTTAATCTCATATCATTCTGAATAATCAAGAAGATTTTAAAAGACACTTTAATTCAATCATCACTTATAATCTGTCTTTGACATAAATTTTTAGTTAAAATTTAATTAATATTGTTTCAGTCAGAAAAATAATTGTATTTTTTGTGTTTTCTGGTATTTAGTAGGAATATTATTTAGTTTTATAAAACAAAATATATAAATTTTTGAACTTATTAAAAATAATTAATAGATTGCTTAAATATTATTTTAACTTGATACAGGATAAATAAAAAAGTTTGGAAGTTTAGCTTGTCAAAAAATAGATTTAGAAGTATTTTAATGCACTAATAGAAAAGCTCTAAAATGTTCTATTGAATATTTACTATGATAATATTAAAAATTTGAGTAAAAAAACACTTTTTTTTTGAAACAAATTTGCTTAGTGTTCAACTTTAATTTGTAAGCATAATTACTAATATGATATCAGAGACAGTAGCAATAATAATATACCTTAATGAAATGCTTTCTTAATTTATTTTTTTCAATTTTTAGTTTAATCAAGCCTAATTAACTTTTTGATAGGAGATCAATAAAAATACAATTTCTCCATAAATAAAGGTAAAACTTATCAATAATATATTAAAATATATTTAATTTAACATACTTTTTTTGTGCACATTGAAACTAAATTGTCTGAGTTTCTATCAAATTATTTCCAAAAAAATTAGTAACATTTTATTTATTATTTCTTCAAAAAAAATTGACAATGAGTTGATGAAAAAGTTTAATTAAAGCTTTTTTTGTTGGAGGTAAATTAGTGTGGAAAAAATAATTAAAATTTATTCTAGAGCCAGTTTAAGTTTTGCTACTAGCTAGTGCTTAGAATGATAATTGTTATTAAATTGAATTAATCAGAAATAGATAAGAGATTGAAAATAAATTATAATCAGAATTAATTATCCCTACTTTATTTACTCTTAAAAAAACAAGCTAGCTGACCTTTTATTATATAATGAAGAAAACGAAATGAATTCTGTAATTAGTCGAATTCAAAAAAGATTTATTAAAAAGGTAGAAGGAATTCAAAGATAATTTAATAATAAATTAAAAAAAAATAAACTAACTAATTAACAAAGAAAAACTTAAAACTAAAAATACAATTAAAATACTCGCTCAATAAGAAACCATGTAAAATTTTAACTTTATCAAGAAAAACGAGAACGAAGTATTCAGAGAGAAGTGTAGTACTATTAACTAAATGTTTGATAAATTTTTAGATAAACTCTCAAATTTGAGAAAGGCTCTTTTCTAATGCTCATAAAAAAAGGAAAAACCTCTTTTGGACAGCTTTTTCTAAGACGATTTGAAATTTATCTAAAAAATGATCTAAAAGAGTTAGAGTGTTTAATAACAATTAATATTCCAATAAACTATCAAAACTTTCTCAATTTATAAGTGCGAATTTGAATAGCTTTGTGATTTAGTCAATCTCAACCTCGAAGATTTTTCAAAAAAACTCAGAAGTTTTTCTGCTAATCTCAAACAATATGAAATTATTGTTGAAAAAAAAAGATAAATCCAAAACTATTTTTATTCCTTAGAAGACTGTGACTCTCCATGCAAAGTCAGATAAGAAGTTTTCAATTTTTGAAGATTTAAAACTCTATAAAAAAAATAGGCAATCTGTCCATAAAAATAATAAATAATATCTATTACTAATGAAAAAATTCTAAACAAAACTTTCTACTCAAAAATAAAAAATATATATAATAATAATAATAATATAAATTTTCTATTTTAATAATTTTTCTTATTTTATTTGTTATATCCAAATTGTATATTTTAATCAAATTAACTAAATCAATAAATAAACAATAATATTGATTTTTGATGAACAAATAAACAAAATAAGTTTAGTTATATATTTAAAATTAATTAATTAATCTTTTATTTTGATCCATAAAGCAGCAGAAATAACTGAACTAAAATAGAAATTGATGAGTTAGTTAGATTAATTACACTTATTTACTTCATTATATATTGTTATATTTGTAATTATATCTGCATGCACCTTAATTTAATTTATCATCTTGAAAGATGAATGAATTATGCTGGCTGACTGGCTCTGATTTTTTCTTGAAAAATACTGATAATAATTAATTGCTTTTATGTTTTACCAACTCAATTTAATTATTATTTTATGTATTGATTTAATGATTTAAAAAAGATAAAAAACAAGCATAAAGCAAAAATCTATTTAGAATTTATTGCGTTTGAGTGAAAGATATAAAAACAATAACATGTAATGATGTATTTACATTTGCAATTGATTTTATTTTGATAAAATGATTTATTCTTTTGCATTTTTGTTTTAATTCTTTGCATGATCACCATATTGGTTGATCTTTCACAAAAGTATTAAAATACTTTGAGGTATTTTTACATTTCTTTGATTAAGTAACTTAGATGCAAAATTGAGACTTTCCTCCTAATTTTGCTAAATATAATTCAATCATCAACTTCGTTATCTTATTTTTCTTTGACAACAGCTTCTGGAAAGTATTTAGCCATTTCTTCTTGACTCATTTCAAACTTTTTCATTTTCAATTATCTAGTATCGAAAGTTAAAAAATTTTGAGATTTATTTGTTCATCATGAGAAATGAAAAAAATTACTAAACAAACTATTTTGGTGTAAGTTTCTGAAGCTTCTCTAGTTATTTTGTCCTCTTTTCCTTCTCATGTTGAATCTAAAGTGTGCTTTACCTAATATTGTTACCATTTTTATTTTAAAAAAATATAAAATGACTTGGCTTTGCTTGAATGAAAGAATAGATAGATAGATAGATTGATTGATTTATGGTTCATCTATCTATTTTATTTAAAGTTTTTCTAATAATAATAAACAATGTAATAGCCTAGCCTTTGCTTATAAAAATGAGGTCAGCCAAAAAAACAAGAAAATAAAAACAGGTAAAAACAAATTCAAGCTTCTTCTTTTTCAAAAAAACAGAAAAAGCATTACATAGAAAACGTACGGAGCATTTCCCTGTCTTGTTTTTCTTTTTATATTTTTTCCTAGACTTATTTTTGTCTGTCCAGGAGCTTATCCCATTTTTCTTGCTTTTTTAATTAAATTAAAAATATTTTTTTGAAATTAGTTCAACAGTAGATAGATAGATAGATCTTACTGTGGATTAAAATAAGCTCTAAAAATTAAAATTATTTCTTTGCATAGATTGGCTTTTCATATTTTATCTCTCTCTCATGTATTCTTAAAGTTCTTCCTAACGATATTTTAAGAAAGCCAGTATGATTAATTAATTTTATTATTTTAATAAATTACTTAGCGTTTGGTAGCCTGGTCAATTTTTTTATTCCATTAGCTATTTAACTGTTCAATTTGTTATCTGTTGAATTTATATTAGTTAAAAAATTTATTTTAATTATTAAGTTACATCTCATTTTTCATAAGCAGGTCCTTGTTCTGTTTTTATTTCTCCTGATTCAGTTTCACTTTCTCTTAAAAAGTAAGCGGTTTGTCTTCTTCCTGATTAGATTGATTATTCTTCTTTGCCTGAATTTTATTAAAATATTTTAAAGATTCCTAAATAAATATCTAGAAAATTTTATAAAATAATTGATTACATCTTTTTTAGTTTTTTGATCTTTATTGTTGCTATGAGATTGATAATTCTATACAACTTTTTATAATATTAACGATTCTCTTTCTTTTTAAATTTTCTGAGCTATCTCTGATTTTTCTTATTTTTGCAAATTCTAATCTTGAATTTATGTTGTTTTTCTACTCCAATAATCACTCATCAAATTAAGAACGTGCTAATCTCTCAATTAAATATAATTTGATAATTCCTAACTTCTCTAAAAGACTTTTTCTTAAACTAGCTAATTTTTTTGTTTAGCTAGTATTCCTTTCTCATGAAAAGAGGCGTTAGCCAAATCTTAAAATCTTTTAAATTTTTATTCTTCTACTTTCTTTTAAATTTCATCTTACTCCTAATACATTTTCACTATTTTCCCTATCTACTCTTTCATTTTTTTTGAGTTTTCTACCTTTATTTTCTTCTATTTGAAAGCCACTTTCATGTTTTGTCTTTTAACCTGCTTCAACTATTTAAATATAAAACAAAAATCTCCATTAAAAAATTGGTACTTAATAATATGATTCTTTAAATTTTACAAAATATTTAAATTATTTCTTAAATAAAAATTTTTTAAAATAAAAACAAGAACACAATAAAAGTATAAAAATTGATTAGAATACTTTGATAAAATCCTGTAATCTGTTAAATTCATTGGTATAAAAAATTTTTTGATGATTAAAATACGTTTAGTTATTTGATTAGAAAATATAAAGCTGATTACTTTTTCATTAAGAAATTTTTACTTTTTGCTGTTTGCCCTCTCTAGAGACATTTAAGAATCAATCATTGTTTTTCTCATCATGAGTTCTTTTTTAAGTTCGTTGTTCATTTCAAACTAATTCAAATAGATTATTAATAACAGGAAATAAATAGCTAAGTAACTTTGAATAAATTACTTCTTGTATGTTAAATTCTTTATCATTCCTAAGGTTAACTTTATCAAATTAATATTCAATGTTCTATTTATCTATCTATAATTTTGAGTTTCTTGCATCCAAGTCTCCTGAGAAAGCTTATCTTTACAGACTATGTCTTGAGCTATTATGGTAAAGAGATTAATTTATATAAAAATTTGAATATGATTTGTTTTACGATCCTTCTGCTGTCTTTCTTAGTCTGGCATTTTCCTGTTTTATGAGTCTTTGACGTTCATGTATAATTTATTCTAAATTGGCTATATTAATTATTAAAGTAACTTTCGAGTTAATTATAATGATTTTTGATGAAGAATTACAAATTTTTGTGTGTTTTTAATAAATTAAATAATAAAATTGTTACCATGAACGTTAATCAAATGTTGCATGTAGTCGTTTTAGGGGTTATATTTCAAAGAGTTGCTACTATATTAGCTTTACTTTAATTTTGCTTATTTCTCTTCATAATAATGCATTTTTTCAAAATAAGCTTAATTTCTATTGGATTTATAAAATAAAAAATACATTTTCTACTTGCTTTTATGAAACACTTTATCATTCATTCAATCAATCATTTTTAATTTTTCAAATCAATCTAAAAAAATACTTCAAAGTATATCTATCTGCAGGCATTTTTAATATTATAATAGCGCTCCTTGTACGGGGAGAATCCATATTAACTTTTAGCTAACATTCTTTAACTTTGTTCTCATATTATCTAATAAAATATGAAGGGTTTGTTTGAAAATTTCCGTGAAATGATTAGCTGCTCTATTAGTTCATCTATGAATAATATATATTATAAATCAATCAACAAATGAAAAACCATAATTTATTTTACAGTTAAGCCCAAAGAATCATTTTCTTGTAAATTCTGGAAAGTCTGCGTAACAAACATATCCTAACCTTCCATTTTAATTCTAGTTTAATATGTGAAAAATAGCTCTTAAAATAAACTTGCTTTCCTTTTAAATGTATTTACAAAGTTTTCCAATTAACTCAATTAGAAAGATTCGTTTAATCTTAATCATAAGAGCTTACTTGGTTAAATATACAATGTAATTCAAAAGAATAATCAGTTCAAACATATTCACTAACTATCAAACAATTATTTTATTAAAATGTATTTATTTTCTTGAAAAACATGAAAATTCTCATTTTGCTCTATACAGTTTTTTGTAAAATTTGGAATGAATACATTTTAATAGGAAAATATTGAAAAATTAATTTTATAAAAATACTAAGTATTTTAATTAATTTTATAAATTGTGTCAAGTTTAAGCATTTTGTTGGCTTTTCAAAGAAATAAATGATTTCATTTTATTCATACGAAAGTTTTTAAATACAATTATTATTTAAAAATAAATAAAAAACAATATTTAAACTTATTTGGATGCACTTTTTGGATAAAAATAACTTAATTTTTGTTTATTTTTAAACATTTTTTGTGTTTAAATAATTTTTACATATTTTAAAGCACAAGATATTTTGAGTAAATTTTTGTTTCATTACAATTTGAGTTATTTTCATAAGAAATTTTCAATAAAAATGAAACTTCTTTTTAAATTTGATAAACTTTCTAATGTTTTTGCTTTTCTAAGATAGTAAAAGTGTGATTAATTAATATCTTTTTTTGTTGTAACATTTCCAAAAAATAGTCAAAAATAA
This sequence comes from Tetrahymena elliotti 4EA, assembly GCA_000231825.2. Classification (NCBI taxonomy): domain Eukaryota; phylum Ciliophora; class Oligohymenophorea; order Hymenostomatida; family Tetrahymenidae; genus Tetrahymena; species Tetrahymena elliotti. The sequence continues at coordinate 763,045 of JH720297.1, forward strand.
TTACGAAAACCAAAGAATTTATAATACTATTTCATGATGAATGAAGTTTTTAAAAAATATTTAGATAAGGATGAAGATACATAATTTTTCTCTCATTTTATTTGATATTTATGAATTAAGCTTTTAAGATTTGCAGATAAAATGAAAAAAAATAAAATTTGTTTTATGAATAAGCTGAATAAGAATTATTAGGAGACTTTCTTTACTAACAAAATTAATTTTTTAACAGGATGAAATCGTTTCTTTTTCATAAAATTTTTTTGAAGTCTTTTGAGGTAAATTCGAATGTTAGAAATTGATTTCTTTGCTTGTTTTTAATATTTTCAATTTAAATTTTGATGGCTTTAAGTAAGATTCTATATTAATATTATCATCATCACATAAATTAATTTTAACTTTAGTAATTAAATGATGTAGGCTTACGATAGATTATCAAAAAGGATAGAAAGCTCTCTTTCTAATAAAAGTGAAGTAAATTAGCTATTAGTTTAGAGGAAATAGTGATCTCATTTATTTTGTTTTATGCAATAAAAGATAGTATACGTTTATCCTGCTCTACCTTGCTTTATTATATTTATTGTTTGCATTATCAGTGCATCAATATATATTACAAAGGATGCAGATCATAAAACCTGCACTTTATCTCACCCAAAAGAAAGCGATTATTTATAGGAATATGTTTTAGGATCTATAATTGTTGGATATATCTTCTTAGCAGTTTATTCAAACATTTTATTAGAAATATTCCCGAAATTGAAAGGATTAGCTACTAGTTTTTTGCTCTTGTTTGTTTGGGCAATTGGATCTTTTGTATGGAATATAGTAGGAGCTTCCTTGGTTGCTAAGTCTTATTGCGTAAATTTTGAAATAATTTGAAATAGTAGAAAATAAATAGAAAAATTAATTAGACAAGTACATAATATTATGGAATTGCAGTATTGAATTTGGTAATCTACTTTTTATTCTTTGGTGGACTTCTTTTCTATACTATTTTCGTTTGGGTTATGCACAAAAAGGAAGATGTAAAAAAATAATTAATTTTTTTTAATGAAGCTGTTATATTTATTAAAACTAATAGAAAGCAGCAACACAAGTTAATCCAAATTATACTGCCTAGCAAGATGTCAATAACAATAACAAAAATAAATGAAATGCTTGATGAAAAAAGCTAAATAATTTAGTTGGATTTTAATTTTTCCAGCTAAAAATATATATAAGTTTTTAAGAGAAATTATAATGGAAATTAATTGGTGGAGAAAATAGAACTATTTTTAATTTTGAAACTAATGCTTTGCAGTAGAGGAAGAATAATACTAATATGTAAAAGAAAAATATACTTTAATTTTTAAATATATCAATCAATAATAACAACAATTTTAATGAGATATTTTATATTTTTGTAATTAAGATTTGAATTTGTTTATTGATTATTAATTTATTTATTTATTTTTGATATTCTTATTCACTCATTTTTCTAGATAGAAGAGCTGAGAGTTATTTTCTATCTATTTGTTTACATGAGACATATTTATTCACTACAGTGTATTATTATTTTAGTATTTTGATTTATTATTCCAAACAAATGCATTTATTTCTCATAAGCTTACATTTTCATTAACCTTTATTGTATTTCATTAATTTCTTGCTTCAAAAAAATAAATATTGCTGCTAATTGAGAAGTCTGAGAAGGAAATAAATATATTTTATTAATTGCTGATTAAATTTATAAAGAGTAATTTTGTTTATATATAATTAATTTGAGATCTTGTTTATTAGGCTTCGTAGTCTGTCTAACTCAAGAGTCTTTATCTTCTTTAGTAACTGCATCAATAATATATTTATTATCACAACTATATTTATTTAAAAGAAAAATTATTAGAAATGAGAATGAGAATGATAAAAAAAAGGTATATTGATTTGAATCAAGGCTTTGTAAAGTTTTTTGATTATTGAAATTATTATATTTTAAATAATTTTAATATTTTACTGAGGGCAATATTCATCAGCTTCATCGAAGTCCTTCAAATCCTTTCTAAAGCATTTTTTACAAGCTTTGCAAGCAAAAACCATTTCTATAGTTCTTTTTAATTCATGATCTTGAGTTTCGTTGTGGCATTCAGCACAGTCGAACCATTTCTTGCAGCATGGAGCTCTAATTGAAACTTAAACGTTTAAAATATGTTTGCACATTTCTATTTTGTTTTACTTTTTATATGTTTTTTTGATAACAAGAAATTAATTTTTTTTTTTAATTTTTTTAATTTTTTGGAGTATCTCTAAAATTTGAAAGCAAAAAAATATTAATTAATTAAATAATTAATTGGAAGCAAACATTTTTTAAAAATCAAAAAAAATTTAAAATAATTAGATAATTTTAAAACTTAAATATGTTATTTTTGTTTTTAAATATTCATCCTACCAAATCATACAAATCCAATCATAGATCTATCAAAAATCTTTCATTCATTCTTTGCTTTATAATTTCCCTCCAAATAATCTTATCAAATTCAATCATTAACTCACTTTTTAATTTAATTTTTGAAACTGCAAAAAATATTTTAAATAAAAATTTCTTAAGTATAGTTATTCTTAATATTTTCTATTAAAATATTTATCATTTTTTTGTTTTTAATTCATAAGCTAAAAAAAGTAAATTTTATTAAATTAAAAATTAATTATCTTTTGATATTATGTGACTTTAATTTATAGAATCAAATACTTTATGAGTTAAACTTCATAATTATTTCTTAAAAAACAACTATTTAGATTGAGCAAATAAATTAATATCTTATTTTATTTTTTTAAAAAAGTAAAATTATTTCTTTTTTTAAATTAAAAATACAATTATTCACCTTTTTTAAATAAATTAATGATCTTATTATATTTTTATATTCTATTTTATTTCAGCCAAGATATTAAATTTTTTTTCATAATTATTTTATTTCTTTCTATAAAATATTACAAAAACAAACTTTATGAATTGTAAACGAGAAATTGTGTCATAATTAAACCATTTCAAGTATTTAATATTAATTGTTACTTTATGTAGAGTATCTCTTCTCTTTACACCTGTTATTATTATTTTAATATTTAAAATGAAATAACTTTTTAAAAATTATTAATTTTGAGTTGAAACTATTTAGAAAGATTTTTGGGATCATTTATGTGTGATAATTTATGCATCATAAATATCAAAAAATGCGAATTAAAAGATGAAATATGATGACAATTGCAATTTACATATTTTGATGCCATCAGACATCATTAAAAATTGAATGACATCAATATAAAAAAAGAATAAGAAGCCTTTATTAATAAATAATATATTTTGATTAAAAGTAGATAGAAAGTTTTCAACTTGAATTAAGTAACTAAGCAAGCAAGCAAGCAAACGTTTAATTAATAGGTCAAGAAACAATCAATATGCAAGAATCATAGCAGAAACCCATCAGCCTTTACATGGATTGGATGTCTTAGCCTTCTAGATGTGTGGCCATTTTTTGTATGATAAATAAAATCCCAGTTGATATCTCTGAAGTCAAAATTTTAAAGGGATAACTCAGAAGCTAGGAATACAAAAGAATCAATCCTAATATGAGAGTTCCTACAATTAAGGATGGTAAATTTGTTTTATATGAGTCTCATGCCATTCTTAAGTATTTGATAGCTTCTAGAAGTTAAAGTATTCCTGAGCATTGGTATCCTAAGGATATAAAAGAGCGCGCTTTGGTTGATTAATATTTGGACTGGCACCATACTAATATTAGAAATGCAGGATTGTATATTTTTAACTATTTTGTTCTTCCAACCTTAGGTATTTAATCAAAGTAGAATAAAGAAACTATTTACAAATTGTTTATCTAATCATTGAAAATGATTGATTCAATATTTTTAGCTGATAAACCTTATATTGCTTCTAAGGAAAAGGCTACTATAGCAGATATATCTTGTTATTGCGAAATTACTTAAGTTAACTTGATTGATTTTGATTTCTCACCTTATCCTAATATTCTCTAGTGGATGAAAAGATTAACAACAGAATATCCTGAGCTAATTGAAGGACACTAACCCTTTACTAGATTTATTTAGAAAATTAAAGAAAAATCAAATTTATGAAATTAATTTGAAATAATTTTATGTATATTTTATGTTTAATATTCTACATCTAACTAAAAAAAAAGAAATTTCGCATCAATTTAACATTTAATAACTAATAATAAAGCTGTTTTACAGATTTAATAAATATTCTTCTTAACAAAACTTATTTTTAAATAAACAAATCTTATAATCCTTAATACTATTGTACAATATTTAGTTAATAAAAAAACAATAAGATAAAGAGAATTACTACAAAATATTATTCAATATGTCTCAAATTTATGATAACCTCTTCCTTGGAAATATCACATCATCAAGAGATCAAGCATTCTTTAAAAAAAATAACATCAAGAATGTCTTAGTTGCTGGAAAAAATTTGAAAAGATCTTTTATAAATCAATGTAATTACCATTAACTCTAAATAAGTGATAATCCTACTACAATCATCTTAAAATTTTGGCCAGAAAGTGTTTAGTTTTTAAGCTAGGTTGCAGGAAACACTCTCGTGCACTGTTAAGGAGGTAAAAGTAGATCAGCCAGTACAGTTATGGCTTTTGTGATCTTTAAAGAAAATATAACAGCTTAGGAATCCATAACAAAAGTTAGAAAGCTGCATAAATTTGCATACCCAAATCCAGGTTTCTTGAAGTAATTAGAGTATTGGGAAGATATTGTTAAGGAATATAAAAAAGTTAATTCTTCTAAGCCCTCAGAAGACTTCAAATTACTAGAAGAGCTTACCAGCACTAAACTTAATGAAGTTACCTAGTCTATCATTAAGCCATCTCAACACGATTTAGCATAGGCAAATTAGAAACTAAACTTTTATGAGAATATAGATACTGATTAAAAGTCAGATAAAAAAAATAAAAAATCATAGAATTAAATATTAAAAAAAGAAAACCAAGCCTTAAAAGATAAAATATAAAATTAAGTTTAAAACGATGATGATTAAGAAGATGATAATGATCAAGATGAGTACAACTACAAATTAGATGAAGATAATGAAGAATAAGATTATTAAGATTAGATTTAATAAATTGAAAAATTAAGTATATAATATAAGTAATTAAATAATTAAAATGAAAATGTGGAAGAGTAGAAAAGTGACTACCAAAACTCATGACTGAAGATTTGTTATTCTAATAAACATTTTTTATTATGTATTACTTTAATCATATTTTGTTTTAATAAGATAAAATGAATAGATATATAATGTATTTTATCTTTACTCAAGGAAATAAAAAGGTAATTTAAATAATTAATTTTGAATTTCACTAAATTTAATAAATATTTTTTCAGAAAAAAAATATTGGAAGAAACGAAATTTAATTTAACAATTTCATATTGAAAATAGTTTTCTGACTGACGAATACATAAAACAAAAAACAAAAAAGATTTTGGCACTTTTGTGAAATATTCAAATTTAAATGAATGTTCTTTTATTGAATTAAGAATACTTTATTGATATTTTAGTTTAATTTTATGGATATTTTTAAGTACTAAAACTCTTTGGGAACAAGTGAAAATCAATATAAATATCATAATTCTAAATGAATCTATTTTAAAAATATAATGAAAAATAAATTAAACCACTTATTCAAAGTGTTAATTAAAATATTTACTGTTAAAGCTAGCTTGAAAAAGTAATTAAAAAACAAGAAATACGATTTTCATTTGTAATATAATTATTTAAATGCTGAATATTTACAAAGAGAAAATATATTTATTTTAATATCAACAATTATTAATTTTTTAAAATTGAAATTAATTATTTTTAAATAATTTATTTTTTTAGTTAATTAACCAGACATTTTTTTAATCTTCATTAGTTATTATTTTCTATTTTACTTATAAATAATTATAATTTTCATTTATATTTTGGTATTTTATTAATATGACTATTTAGATATTTATTGGTAATCTTCGCTTCATCATTTAAGAATTAGTTTTCTAGGTTTTCATTCATACTTAATGTTTCTACAAAATAACTTGTTTGAAGTTTTATGACAGAGTTTTCAGAGAGATTATACTAACTTGAATCAGTAAAATTAATTACTTTTGATTGAGGAATGTTATTTTATTGGATACTAGACTTAGATTAAGTTTCTTATTTCTAAAATATCTTTTAATTGATTTATTTATTGTCTTTTGAAACATCTTACAATACTTAATTATTAAAATATCCACCATTACTACTTTAGCTTCTGTTTTGGTAAGAAAATATCTAGTTTGCATTTGCAATTATAGTTATGTTCCTTTCTTTTGTTTAATTTGATAAAGGATTTCTTGACGAAGATTATTCGGTATGAAATTACTAACTAGAAGTTATATTGGAAGAGTTAATTGATAAATTTGTATTATTTTTGTTTTGTAAATTTGAAGAAGCTCCTTAAGTTTAGAAAGTTGCATTTTAATTTGAGGTATTTATATTAGATAAGTTTGAGGTCTTTTTATTTGAAGATGCTGTATCAAAATAATAATTGTTATTAGATGTATTTACTTAAGAGAATTATTAAGATGTATTCAAAGTAGTTCTTTAGTTATTATTATTTTAATTATTATTATCTGCTGTAGAAGATAATTTTTATAAATTTAATTCTTTATTGTTTATATTTTTTACTAAAACTGCACCATTATTGAAACTGCTTGAGATAACAGTTGTTCTTTTATAAGAAGGAGGTTTAAATATTGGAACATTTCGAGAGCGTTCACTTAAACTTGAACTTGGTTATGTATTTTAAATAGTATTTTAATTTTAAGAACTGCTTTGTGGAGTATTTTATTCAATAGTTTATACTTTTTAGTTTCTTGGAGTTTAATCAATTGTGATATTTTTTTTATTTTAAAAATAAGCTAGAGTTTGAAAAGATTCAAATTAAAGTAATATATTTTAATCTACTTATTACAGCTTTTCTAGGTCAGTAAAATTAAAATCTGGGTATACATCTACTTTAGCTAATGAAGATATTAAATATTCTTTAATAAAAAATGCATCATTTGTGAGGTTTTCTGCTATAGTTAACTAAGATTAATCATCGTTTATTGTATCTTATTTTATTTTTGATTAATTATCTGGAGTATTTCCTGATAAAAAGCCATGAGGAGTATTAGATTTTTAACTTAGATTGTTCTATTTGTTGATTTAATTTTTTTAGTTCATAAACTGTGAGTAATAAGAACTAAAATTAGGATTTTAGCTATTTGATCTGTATGAACGAGCAGAAGATTAGCTTGATTAAGAATTACTAGCTGCATCACCTTGAGAGGCTTGAACAGGTTAAATTTATCTTGTGGTATGGCAGGTTGCATTTTCTTTTTGTTGCCTTTATTAATCGAGGTTCTCTTAGAATTCCTCATTTTTATCTTCAACAAAACGCATTAAAGTTTTAAAATTAATTGGGATGGTGTTTATGCTAAATAAAAGATCCAATAAAAGAAGAGCTGTGTGAGTACGAATGTGACTAAGAGAAAGCTATGAATTTGAGGTGCTACTAAAGTTTGATGGTAGGTAATTGCTATTTTCTTCAATAAATTGCTGCATTCTTAAATAAGACTCAATTGATAATTTCAAGATGATGACAATTTATTTATACTTATCAGAAAGATATTGAATTGTTTCTGTTAATGATTTTTTATATTAAACTGTTCCACTAATAAAAAGACTAAATATATTTTATATTGTTTAGAAGATTATTTGCTAACGATTATCACCTGAATGTAATTTGGGAATACTAAATATGTTTCCTTCTTAATCATCGTGTGAATATCTTAATAAATTATTGTTGAGTTTCTTCTATTCCTTCATTGAAATTTTGATATTTTAACCATAATTTATTTGAATTCCTTCAAAATCTAAGTTATTAATTGATGAATTCACTTTCGAAAGTAATTCCATATCATTATTTGAAAAATTATGAGATTTTTTCACCAATTAAATATCAGTTTTATTGATATTCAGATACATTTTATTCATTTAATTTTCATTTAAATTAGTTTAATTATCTTTAATTGGGGTATTTTTAGAATCACTACCATATCTCCCTTGGCTCTAGTTAGCTTTATAGGTTTAATCTCTCTAACTGTTGCATCCTTGTAAGTAATAATTACTACCTATATTTTAATTATGTAGCTCTTATATGCTATTGGATGTTTGAATCTCACTTTACTCTTCATCAACAAAATGCTTTTATTAAACTTTGCAGATTCTTGAAGTAAATTACTCTAATTAGTTTCTTGCACTATTGCTGTTTTAATCTAAATTTTTATTAATATTTGATGATAGTTGATAAGGGGGAATAGGACATCTAGGTCTTTTTTAAATCGAATATTAGTTTTGAATTTTTTTCTATTCTGAATTTATATCTTAGAGGCCCTTAGGAGAATTATCGATATCTTAGATTCCATAGTAGTTTTTGCAAACGTTATCAAAAGATTTATGATAGTTTTGCTTTTTATTGTTAAGTGTTGCTATATTTCCTTCTTTTGATTTTCTTATTTCTTTTATTTGATTATTTTCATCTAACTCTTTCAAGTTAAAATCATCGTGCTAATTGGAAATCTCACAAATATCATTATTATCTTCATCATCTTCATCAAAGTTAATTAAATCGTAGCTATTTGCTTTTTTTGATTGCATTTTGTGCACAAATTTCTTTTGTATGTGAAAAGGGAGTTATTTTTCTTATGGAGAAGTTATATTTGCTAGAATACTCCCAATGCTTGAATATTCAGGTAGAACTGATTAGTTAAAAATACCATTGTTTATTTTTGAGAGTCCTTGGTTTTGTTGCTATTAGCTATTCTAAGGAGATCTAATGCTATTGATTTATTCATTCTTTTAATTACTTATGGTATTTGTTGAAAAAACCTTATTTTTTATTTCAGAGCTTTATAAAACTAATTGAGCATCTGATGGACTGCTACACCCATCAGTTATTAATTTTATTTCAGTATTTTCTTCTGCTTTTTTAGCTTGATTTAGTTACTTTTACTTGCTGAAACTCACATTCAGGTCAGAATATACTCTCTTCTTCAGTTAGAGCCTCATCAATTTACTTAATGAGTTTCCTTTTGATGACAAGAACAAAGGAGTTTAGTTCCTCCTATTGAGAGCAAAGAAATCAATTTCTTTTAAAGCTAAAAGTAATTTAGTCATTTTGACATCATTATTGTAACAACTAATATGTAAACATGACCACTTATCTACTCCCCCTTTCATAGTAAAATCGAATTCCTCTAAATTTTTATTTTTAACTTAATTTTCAGTATTTTATCCTACTTTAAATGGAGGTTTGCAATAACTTGAGAAACTTTTTTACTATACTTATTAAGCATTTTCAGAATTTTTTCTCAATAAAAGTTATTTATTGTAATCAATAGCAAAAATAACAGCACTATATTAAGATCTTCGAACAGCTAAGTGTAAGGGAGTCCATCCATCTTTATTTTTTATGTTTGGATCAGCACCGCTTTCAAGTAAAATTTCAGCTATTTTTGTTGAATTGACTATGTCTCTAGAAAATATTGTCATGATGTAATGAAGACTGGTATTCCCATCAACATCTTACAAGTTTAAATTTGCTTTCTTTTATGTAATATCTTAAATTAAATATATTTATCCTTTTATAGTAGCTATATTCAGAGGTGACCCATAGATGCTTCCTCCTAAATTAGGATCAACATTGAGTTAAAGCAACTTTTTAGCAGAAAAATATTTTTCTTCATAAATCGATAAAGAAAGAGGTGAGTGTTGATTTGAATCTAAAAAATTCTTCAATGTCTAATCCATTTAATTTAAACTTTCTATAACACCTATATCTTCACTAGCAGCTGCTGTATGCATCATATTTTATCCTTTAAAATTCCTTATATTAATAATAAAACCATTGCTTGACATATCATGAACAAATTAGCTGAAGCTGTATTGTGTCCCATGTCCAACTGATTTATTCACTTAATTCATATTCCATTTTTACTAATTATCCTATCTTTATTTGAATTGATGATTTTAATATAAAAGCTATTACTCTAATCTAAACAATAGTTAACTTAATTTTTTCAAAGGACTTATAACATCACCACCGTTTCTTAAATGATTTGCTATCTAATTGGAATAATTTGTTACTCCAATTGACTAATAAGCATCTTTTTGAGCGTTGACAGAATTTTATTTGCTTTAATAAGCCTAACTATCAACATTGATTTATTACATAGATAAAGGTGGATTGCAATATTTGAACCAATCTAAAATAAGCTCTCTTAAACTAACATCAATTAGTTGCTTGATCTAAATAGGAATAGAAGTGAACTCATTATTTGAAATATTTAATATTTAAAGTTATTTAAGTTTACAGATTTATTCAGGTAAATGAGTTATTCTGTTTTTAGATATATCTAAAGTTATTAAACTTTACTAACTTGAGATGTTTATTGGAAGCTCTGAAATTAAATTATTTGATATAGTAAAATCTTATAATAAAAGTAAATTAAATAGTTATTAAGGTATTTATCTAATAAAATTATTGTCTAATTTTAATCTTTTAAGTTATTTAAATTAAAATATTTCTTCAGGAAACTATTTGAATTTATTGTTACTCAATTCAAGCACCTCTAAATAGTTTTCATTTAATTTTATTTGCTTTGGGAAAATTGCTGCCTACTTATTAGTGTAAGAAAATACAAACTATGCATTTTATTTATTTCCTCCCTGCTAATTTAAAGAAATTGAAGCATATTTACTAGGAGATTTATTTACTAAATTACCTTCTTTTAACCCATTTTTGGAGTTATATTCAGATATTGAAAAAGAATTATTTATTTAAGAATTAATAAATCCTGTATTCTCACTTTTATCTTTAATTGGCTAAGAAAAATTACTACATGTGTCAATCTCCTTAATATATAAATCCTATCCAATGCATTCAATTGAATTAAAGCAAGATTTTGATATTAAATCACTTTACAATTAATTTTTATTCTATCCTTGTTTTCCCATATTATTACTGATTTCTTTAAACTGAGCTGTGTTAGGTGGAGCAGAATCGATACTGATAGATCTCCTTTAAGCAATTTAATGATCTTCTTTTTATTTTTAACTCTTACTATAATCATTCAAAGTAGTTTTGGTTTTCTAACTATTCTAATCGCTATCTATTTTATTTATGTTAGTTAACTAGTTGAAATCCTAAGGTTTTTAAAATTCTTCATTTTCAATATTTGAAAGAATGTTTTCTAAATTGGAATTAATCTTGCTTATAGTATTGTTATTCGAACTACTATTTAATTTCTTCCTATTTGGAGTCTTCACATATTCTTGCTAAGAAGCATTCAGTTAAAATTCGATAAAGCTGTTCTAATTGAAATTAACTTTGCAATCAAAGTTGTTATTGTCAATATTCAAATCAGTATATCGATTAATATCCTGATTATTTTTATTGTATTGGCTATTTCCTTCTAGTTAAATATCTTGAATTGCTATTTTTATTTCATTTTAATTGGTGCTGTTGAAATTATTTATCTAGTTACTTTAACTATTTCCACCACAGCTAGAGCTATCAATATTTTCAGATTGAAAGCTCAAAGACAGCTTTTTACTTGAAGCAAACATTTCTCTTTCTTGCTTCCAATATTTATTTGATTGATTAACAAAATTCCTAATATTATTAGCCTCTACTTACTCAGTATCACTAAAATTTATTACCTCCTAACTAGAAAGCCTGTTTTTAAATTGTAAATTATTTGTATCTATAATACTTTGCTTTTATTTTAAAAATCTGTTCTCTAAGTCGCTAATGCTAGGAGGATTTTCTTAAAACTTTTTATTTTGTGAGACAACCAACTCAGAAAGGAGTTGTCTACTCATAAAAATTGTTTTAAAGTCCTATTCCTTTTGATAAATTATATTTGAACTACCTTTTGATTGTATGTCTAATTATCTTATATGTAAATATTAATTAATTACCTTCTACTTACGTATTTTAATTTAATTGTTTTGCTTTCCTTTGGTTTGAATTCAATTGAATTGATTTGATTGCTTTTTTATCATCTCTCATCAACTCAACTTTGTATTATCTGATTATCTTTGCAGTATTTAACAATATTAGTTTAATAACATATATTACAATTAAAAAATAAATGCATTTATTTACATTATATTTTACTTCAATTCAAATGAATTTCCTGTCAAATTATTAATAATATTTTTAATGAAAAAACATATCCATTATTTAATCTTTCATTTCAGTTAGAAATGTTATCAAAAATAACCAATAAATATTATAAAGAAATAACCTTATAGTGTTATTAGAAAAATTATTTCATTGAAATCAATATCTATTATTAAAATTCAAATAAATTTTTGTTTTATTACACATTTTAATGTGTTCATTTAACAAATGTTTAATATTTTAAATGGAATGAGTTGCTAAATATTTTTAATTTATTTTAAACAAATTTTCAAAAATATTTTTATTAAAAAAACTTACATTATAAAGTAAGATTTTAATTATTTTTGCTTTTAATTACTTTTGTTAAAAAATATTTATTTTCTTATAAAAATTATTTCTTTTAAATCCTTTTCAATCATATAAGATTAAACTAAAGAAATTTTCAAAGAATTCAAAAATGAATACTTAAAAAACAATAAAAAAGAAAAAAAATATAATTAATAACTCTTATAAAAATTTACAATATTTTTTATTATGAAATTTATTTAGTTTAATAAAAATATAATTTTAAGAAACAAATCTATCAAAAAGACTTGCTTACTGTTGGTTTATGTTTAAGTCAACAAAAAATTTTTTGATGCAAAAATTCAAAAATATTGGATTAACATTTAAATAATTAATTTATGGTTTTTAATTATTTTTTTTTTTATTCTTTCATTGTATTTTTTTTTGGAGTGTTTTTATAAACTACAATATCATAGAGGATTTAATGAGTGAGTAGATTATTGACACATTAAGCCAATACTCTAGTGTTGGAAGCAATTACACAGACTCAGATATCAAAAGTTCTGATGTTGGAGCAGTGTCTAGTTAGCAAAAGTCTAAGAGAGTTTCTCAAACAGGTTTAGATTTATCAGTAGAATAAAAACCATCATCAAGTAAATTTCTAAAAAAAATTAATTTTAATAGAAATGCCAGCATAAATTTACCAAGTTTTTGATTAAATAAGATTTCAAGATGAGCGCTGAAGTAGAAAAGAATTTATAGCGTGTATGGGGTTCATTCATTTTGTTTGTTTTTTTAGTAGAATATGATGATGATGAAATATCTAATGAAATTAATAATTTAATAAATAGTTTTCTTCCCTTCAAGAAAATTGTAGCTCAATAAATGTTAAAAATAAATTAAAAGAGCTGATAGAGCAGCAATACACTATCTAAATTTAAAACTTGATTGAAGAGCTTAACCAAACGAAACTGGACAAAGCTAATCTTGAAAAAAAGTTGCAGATACAAGTAAAAAATTAAATAGATTATATAAGTGAGGTGCGCCAAAGTATAGGAAATAGCAATATAACTAATTCAGAGGGTTAATCAAGAAATACTTAAAATATTAGCTCAAGCAGTAGTAATAACAGTAATAAGTAGTATTAATAGGTGTTAGATAAACTTAAATCACATGAAACTTAACAAAAAGTATTGGAATTTTAAGTTTAAGAGCTTACAACTGAGTTGAAGATGGCTAAAATATCTTAATCTCAATACAAGAAGCAAATTTAAAAATTAAATGAAACAATAGAAAATAATAAAGATTCAAAAAATATAGAAAATAAAAATGATAGCTTGAAGAAAATAGATGAATTATAAAAGCAGTTAAATGAATACAAAACCAAATATGAAAATCTTCAATGTATTAATAAATAACTTCATTTTTTAACATTTCTAATCTATTTATTTTTCTATAGAACAAGTGAAAAATTAAATTACTTAAGAGACCTAACCAGATGATACAAATGATTATCAAAAGACAAGACAAGCCACAGAATCGGAAATTACAAGCAAAAATAACATTTTGTTTACAGATTAAAGTTAAAGCGAACACAATAATAGAGAATATGTAGACATGAGTGATGTTAAATATTATACAAGTAGATTCAAAAGAGAATAACAAAAACCAATTAATTATTTGAAAAACATGAATTATAAACAGCTAGATTAAGTAAATAGTAATTTATAACAAAATAAAACTTTAAATATTCATCCATTAAATAAATAGTTGCTGCAAAGATTTTAAAATTAAAAACTTGGAATTTAAAGCATATACTCTCATTTCAATATTTAGTCTTCAGATACTTAAAATCTAAATAACAAATAAAGCTTAAACATTTTACAAGTAAATTTTTTATTTTAAAGATATTTTATCTGAATTATTTATTTTTAGAAATAAATAGAAATAGAAAAATTTAAAAAGAAAGTTTTGGATACTGATAATAATTAACTGTACAATAAATTGATTAATATTTATTCTAGCTAATGAAAAATAAGGAGATTAAATTGCTATTACAATCTATCTTTTTATTAAAATCTTTTGACCTTTTTATATAAAATTATGTGTTTATTTTTTTTATTAATTTAAATCAAATTTTTAATTATGAATTATTGAAATACAAACAACCAACTCTTTTGTTTTAAATGAAATAAATTTAATTTTAATAGATAAAAAATTAAAAGTAATCTAAATAACAGATATCAACTAAATTAAATTTTTAGACACAAAATATTATTGATTTTTATTTTATTATAAAATTGTAAAATAGAATTAAAAAGTTACTTATATTTTTACTAAATTAAAGCTTGTTTGTTTAACATATTCATTTTTTATTCAAAGTTTATTTATTTGAAATACTAATGATAGCTTAACTAATATTTTGGTTTTATATAGTTTTGACCTTAATTTTTATCAAATCATTCCAGAAATTTTAACATTACTTCTATTAAAAATAATAAAAATATGTATGTATTTATTTATTTACAAAATATTTAAAGAATGAGAAAATTTAAAAAAATTGAATTAAATTTGAAAAAAATAAACAAGAAACTCATGTTTTTTAACATAGTTAACTTCTTTGAGATTGACTTCAAAATCCTTTTTGAGATCAATAAATATTTCTCTGAGTCTACTATCAATGTTTTTTAAGGCTATTTCGATACTCATGCTACTGTTATTTTAGGAATGATTTGGCAGACAAAAAAAAATTTTTCTAAATTATTGATTGGAATAGTATTTATAGTAAAATTATTTTGATTTTGAGGAATGATTATCACACTTCATAAAATCCTCCATCCTGCAGAGACAAACTTCCTAAAACTGCTATATGATAGTTTATACTTTGAATCCTATAACGGATAAAGACATCATATCAAAAATGGGATGCAACAAGGATCGATTTTCTCCCCAATCCTCTTTGATATTTACATGAATGAAGTTATTCTGCAAACAAAGAAAGAATTCAAACACCACTTGTTCGTCAAGGCTTACTCTGATAACCTTGCACTCATTTCAAGTCAGCAACACTCCAAGGAATTAGTTAATATCCTAAAGAAGGTATTAACTCTAAATGAGCTCTTGTTCAATGATAAGAACCCTCAACTCATGTTAATCACTATAAAAGTAAAATGAGAGGTGAAGGAGAAGTTGAATATGCTACCTGACCTAGAAGTTGTGTCCTTCTACAACTACTTAGGAATCTAGCTTAATGGTAGTGGAAGTCTTCAGC